>BQKN01067393.1:130934-225067 GCA_022839385.1 Asparagus kiusianus
TAGGGATCATGTATACAGTCCACTAGGAATCCTTAGTATGAGTGAGGACGTAATATATATATGTACGCGGAAAATCTATAAATTTTTTTTATGATCTATTTGCTTTGAATAATAAAGCATGATATGAGATATATGTGATACGATTTACTTATTGGTATATGTTATATGCTTCATGCTTGAGATCCTATGTACAACGTAATAAGCTTTATTTTGGAATTATAGATGTCAGGAAGAGGTCGTGGACACCGAGTTACTCGTGCTCAGTGAGTTGAGCAGAACGATAAGGAGCCCGAACCATAGCAGGCTCCGCAGTACTTAGTGGATCTCATAGCACCTTTGGCAGCTCGTATGGTGGCTATTGAGGAGTAGTTAGCAGCCCAGGTTCGTCCAGAGACTTCCGTTCATGAAGAGGCACCCATTCAGGAGTCATCTATTCGGGAGTGAATACCAGAGAGGGCACCAGTGGTCCCACCGACACCACCAGTTGATGACGGAGCAGCTGATCAGGAGGCTTGGCTTCATTTAGTTGAGAGGTATCAAAACTTGAAAGCACCAGAGTTCCACGGTTCGACGGATTCCATTGCTGTACACAAGTGGAAAGAGGATGTGAGCAACACCTTAGATATGCTGAACGTTAATTCGGTGCAGGGAGATATGCCTGTCATGGGCTTCGAGAGTAATTTCATGACATTACTCAGATTCACCAGCATGTGGCACACAGAGGAACGACAAGCTCAGATGTTCTTGATGAGACTTCATCCAGGGTTGCGCCGGTATATTGTATTACGGAGGTTTCGATCAGTACGGGAGGTGGCAGATGCTGCTATGGCTCAGGAGACGGATATAGCTATATTCATCAAGGACAAGGGAAATAGTAAGTCAGGACAGTCCGAGGACAAAGGAAAAGGGAAGAGACTATTTGGAGGCTCAGGAGGACCCCAGCAGCAGGGTAAGGGTCAGCATCATCAGGGTCCTCATAAGAAGGGCTATCAGTAGGACCAGAGAACGCAACAGCAGCGCCGATTCCAGGGAGCTTGTTACAATTATAACAAGATTGGGCACTGAGCAGCCGAGTCCCGCAGCGCACCCGTAGCAGGCCAGTAGGGCAAGACTCAGCAACATCAGCAGAACCACGCTCTGGGACGCGGTCAGGGCCAGCAGCCACGGATTGAGGCACCTCCAGCAGTTCCGAGGATAGAGGGACAGGTTCGAGCGGTCCAGGAGATTTAGCCGAGGCAGATAGCACCATTCACTCCAGGTGATGCAGAGCAGCAGATCGGTAGAGTGTATGCTGTGGTTCCTTGCGATCATGGCGCGAGCGGAGCTGTGGTTGAAGGTACGTTTCGTGTGAACTCCTTTCCAGCACGTATTCTTTTCGATTCTAGCACTTCGCATTCTTTTATCTTCTATGATTTTTTGATTAAACTTCAGCTTGTAACTTAGCCGTTAGATTTCCCTTTATCTGTATCTACTCCGTTGGGAGAGACGTCTCTGTTAGAGAGAGTTTATAGGAGATGCATCGTCAGCTTGGACGATTCTGAGTTCGCGATTGATTTGATCATGTTACATATGTTTGAATTCGATGTGATCCTTGGTATGGATTGGCTATCTTTCTACCATGTGAGTATCGACTATTTTGCGAAAACAGTCAGTTTGAGAGCGCATGATGGATCAGAGTTAGTGGTAGCTAACTCCAGAGGTAACTAGTTTGCGGAGTCACTTCTGGTGTACGTAGAGGAGGCGATATTGTAGGATCAGGGCACAGATTTGAGTGAGATGCGAGTAGTCTCAGAGTACCAGGATGTCTTCTAGGACATACCAGGATTACCTCCAGTGAGAGAGGTCGAGTTTTGCATAGAGTTGCAGCCAGGCACCGCACCGATTTCCCGAGCTCCTTATCGTATAGCGCCTACTGAGATGAGGGAGCTACAGATCCAGATAGATGAGTTGTTGTCTCAGGGCTTCATTCGACGGAGTCATTCTCCGTGGGGAGCACCGGTCCTCTTTGTGAAGAAGAAGGACGAGAGTATACGATTGTTTATAGATTATCGCGAGTTGAACAAAGTCACTATGTGTAATAGGTACCCATTACCGAGGATCGACGACTTGTTTAACTAGTTGCAGGGAGCACAGTGTTTCTCGAAGATAGATCTTCATTCCGGTTATCATCAGTTGCGAGTTCGGGAGATGGATATTCCCAAAACCGCTTTCTTGACTCGATATGGGTCTTTTGAGTTTCTTATCATGCCATTTGGCCTGACCAATGCACCCATAGTATTCATGGATTTGATGAATCAGGTTTTTCGTCCTTATTTGGACCAGTTTGTGATAGTTTTTATCGACGATATTCTTATCTACTTGAGGTCGGAGGCAGAGCACGAGCAGCATTTAAGGTTAGCACTGCAGATTTTGAGAGAACACCAGTTGTATGCTAAGTTTAGTAAATGTGAATTCTGGTTATCAGAGGTCAGATTTTTGGGCCATGTTATCAGTCAGGAGGGCATTGCAGTAGATCCAGCTAAGGTAGAAGCCGTACTTTATTGGGAGCCACCGAAGACAGTTATCGAGATTCGTAGCTTCTTAGGCCTAGCAGGCTATTATAGAAAATTCATTTAAGACTTCTCGAGGATTGCCACGCCACTTACACGCCTTACTAAGAAGGGTGTAAAGTTCATTTGGAGCATAGAGTGTCAGAAGGCATTTGAGACACTGAAGACTAAGTTGACTTCAGCACCAGTGTTGGTTATTCCAAGCAGTGATAAGACTTTTGTTGTCTACACTGATGCATCTTTATCGGGTCTGGGCGGTGTATTGATGCAGACCCAGAGAGTCGTAGCTTATATTTCGAGACAGTTGAGGACTCGTGAGCAGAATTATCCCACGCACGATTTGGAGCTAGCAGCAGTAGTCTTTGCACTGAAGGCATGAAGACATTATCTGTACGGAGTGTAGTTTGAGTTATTTACAGATCACCAGAGTTTGAAGTACCTTTTCTCTCAGAAAGAACTCAACCAGAGGCAACGGCGATGGGTAGAGTTTATCACGGATTATGAGTTCTCTATACAGTATCATCCGGGAAAGGCGAACGTGGTAGCAGACATGTTGAGCAGGAAGCGTTGTCATGGGCTAGCAGCTTTGAGGTGTTCACTATATCGGGATCTTTATACCCTTAGTCATTTTGATTTTAGACCAGAGATTAGCGGGAGCCGTGTTTTCTTAGTAGCATTATCTGTGCAGCCATCTTGGAGAGATAGAGTAGTCGGAGCTCAATTAGAGGATTCTTGGATTCAAATCCGCAAGGGGGAGATCTCCAAGGAACCCAAGGAAGATTGGACTATTGGATTTGATGGAGGCCTAAGGATGAAGGGCAGGATCGTTATGCCGAACAACCTACAGCTAAAGAGGGAACTTTTTGACGAGGCTCATCATAGCAGATATATAGTGCACCCAGGCACGACGAAAATATACAAGGATCTAAAGAGGCATTTTTGGTGGAGTGGTATGCGCAGAGAGCTTGCAGATTATATGGCTAAGTGTTATACCTGCCAACAAGTTAAGGCAGAACATCAGAGACCTGCAGGAACCCTACAACCTTTACCCATTCCTGAGTAGAAGTGGGTAGATATTTCTATGGATTTCATAGTGGGGTTGCCCAAGTCAAAGAAAGGAAATGATTCTATTTGGGTTATAGTGGACATATTGACTAAGTCTGCACATTTCTTGCCTGTGAGGACGACTTATACTGAAGATACGTATGCGAGGATCTTCATTCGGGAGATTGTTAGATTGCATGGAGTTCCAAAGATGATTGTATTAGATCGGGGCTCAGTCTTCACATCTCATTTTTGGAGGAGTTTCCAGGATGCTTTTGGCAGTCAGCTGTCATTTAGCAGCATTTTTCAACCCCAGACAGAAGGTCAGCCCGAGAGGGTGAATCAAATTTTAGAGGACATGCTGAGAGCGTGCGTTATAGATTTTTAGGGTAGCTGGGAGGACCACATCCCACTGATTGAATTTGCTTCTAATAATAGTTATCAAGCTACCATCGGGATGGCACCATATGAAGCTTTGTACGGGAGACCTTACAGATCGCCTATATGTTAGGCAGAGCCAGATGATAGTTTATTGATTGGTCCAGAGTTAGTTAGACAAACCACAGAGAAGGTGGCATTGATTCGAGAACGCATTCTTGTGGCACAGAGTTGGTAGAAGAGCTATGCAGATCAGCGGAGACGACCATTAGAGTTCCAGGTCGGAGACTCGGTTATGTTGAAAGTATCACCGATGAAGGCGTTCAGCGATTCGGTAGACGGGGAAAGCTTGCCCCGAGATATATGGGTCCTTTCAGGATTATAGAGCGCATTAGAGCTGTTTCTTACAGATTAGATCTTCCAACATCGATGTCGAGTGTACACGATGTCTTTCATGTTTCGATGCTTAAGAAGCATCTGCGAGATGATGAGCAGCAGAGAGTGATTGACTCACCAGAGATTAAGATTCAGGATGATTTGGCTACTGTAGAGATTTCGGTATGCATACTTGATAGAGAGAATAAAAATCTTATAAATAAAGTTATTCCATTAGTGAAAGATCAGTGGAACCGGCAAGGAGCCGAAGAGATTTCTTAGGAGCGCGAGGAGGATGATCGTCTTGACTACCCGCACCTGTTTGGACAGGTATGATGTTAATATGCTTATATGACTTGATAGTTGTCATTTCCTATGATTATTTAGTTACATTTTTATTTATCCTTAACACTGGAATGGGGATATTGTCACCTGATCCGTAATCATATGAAATACATGGTATATACGGGAGATTCCTTGTTTGGATTTTTTGCTCGACGTACTCATTTCTTTTGGTTAGGGAGTAAGGTGCGAATGTTTGCATTCTATGTTGTTAACTTTAGATATTAATGTGCTAATACTATGCGATGTGTGCGGAAGGGATTCTTAATATGAATTACACATTCTTAATGTGTTTTCCCAGTTTTTAAGCTTTGAGATGCGACTGCGGAATTTCGAGGACAAAATCCTCTTAAGGGGGGGTGAATGTAAAACCTCGATAAATTTTTGAATGATATATTAATATGAGTTTAATTAAGATATATTTATATTTAGTATGATAAATATCATTAAATGGTATATGAGTGTAATACCATGTGTTTTGAGTATGAACGAGTTCATACATGAGAGGGAGAATAGTTGAAACATGCACAAATAGCCAAACACATGAAAAACTAGGAAATCTCGGTCCGGTCGACCGTAGCCCGGTCGACCGCCACGGTCGACCGCGAAACCTGCAGACTGTTTTTCTCCTGTTTTGAGTTGGTTTCGGGTTTCTAAACCCATGTTCATTTTCCCTGACATATATATGAGTTTTATCACGTTTTTTCAGTTTTCCTAAGAACCCTAACAGCCACCAAAACCCCCTAAACCCTAGTTTGAATTTTTTGGAGAAGATTAAAGACTTTCAAGTGGATTTTCGGGTGATTCTTAGCTTTTGGAGTGGAGATCTTTTTCAACCTTGCTTCTAACACGTTTTCCTACAACCCCAGGTGAGTATCATCTCTGCTAATCCCCCTCCTAGCTTTCAAAACATTTTTAAAGAGTTTTAAACTTGTTTTGTAGAGCCTAAATGACTAGTTTATGAATAAAATCAACTTCTTTTGTATTATTTGTAAAGAGACTAGGTCTTTCTATGCAATAAAGGTTCAGAATGATTTTACAGAAGTTTTTAAGACCTGAAGATGATTTTTAAAACGTGGTGAATCTAAAGAAAAAAGTTTGATTCATTGTTTGAACTTTTATGCAAGTTTCTAGGGTTTTGAATACAAATCTAATGCATAAAATCATATTTATAATTATTAAGTTGATTCCAGATGTTCACATCTGCTGTGGCATGCATGTTTGCATACAAGTTTCATGAAGTTTTAATCATGTTTGAATCCCAAAAACATGACGTGAACACGACATACACAAAGATCATGACAATCTGAAAACAGGGTTCACGGTCGACCGCCGCGGTCGACCGCGTGCAGGGCAGAGGCTATGTTAGCCTTTGGAGGCCGTCGTGGTCGACCGTGTGCAGGGCAGAGGCTATGTTAGCCTTTGGAGGCCGTCGCGGTCGACCGCCATAGTCGACCGCTAGTTCTGTTTTGGATGTGCATGTTTTTAGGTCTTGGTTTTGGTTTGTCGAGTAGATATCTCGATCTAATGATGATAGACTATGATTTTAGTGATTGTTAAACACCTGATTGATGGTGAACTTCAAATGGGGGCACGTACACCGAGATTTGTGCATTTATGTTATTCTTGTGTTAGATTTGACACCTTGCCGACACGAGTTAATTTAATAAACACATATGAATTTTGTTGTTTTATATGTATCTAAAAATAAGGAGACGAAACCTATTTGCCGCAGAACGATTGAGTAAGAGTATTACAATGGTATCGTTGTTTAATGTATCTGGAATAGGAGAATAATAAATCCTATTGCCGCAGAGCGATTGAGTAACGAGCACTACAAAAGTATCGCTATAGCACAAGATGATGCACCCATAGATAATTGATTCAGTTGTAAGCTATACTTCCATGATAGATTGCCCGTGAGTAGGGTTTTTCCTTCGAGATTTTGGCACACCCGTTATGAACGGCAGACATGATTGTTTTAGCTTTATGTTGATAACCTCTTATTTTAGAGCAGGTCATTTCGGACGTAGTTCGATATGGGATGGTATTACTTTATGTTGGAGATTTGGGGTGGTTATCATTTGATTATTTGTTTTTCATTCATGGAGAGAGTTATATGAATGTTTTGATATATGTATATACTGACTCTATTTTCTTATATACTCCTATCCTTTCCTTGGGGAGAGGTAGTGATGATCTCGCTAGGTGCTTTGACGCTCGTTATTTTTCTCCCTTTCAGGCAGCGAGTCAGGAGCACGGAGAGTCGCAGGTTGATGGGACTGATTAGTTATCTTTTTGGCTACTATTATACTTTGTAGTTATTGCAGAACTCCACATGTAGTTGATTATTTTTCAGACTCTAGATTGGTATTTTATTTCATAGAGTTGAGAGCTATTGTAAGACTTTATTTATTTGACTCATTGTAGTTGAGATTTTGGTTAGACTCAGAGATATATCTACTTCTTTCTAGTTGGCTCATTATTAATATTTCTTATGCTTCTTCTGTGTATATCTTCTGTGTTGTTTGATTTTGATTATTTATCTATCTGTACATTCATTTATTTTTGTTTCCACTAGAGAGATAGTGATTATGATGGTGAAACATATCGAAGCATGGTGTTTGGTGCTTGGCAGGTTTGACAATTCAAATTTCACCTGGGACTGCAGCCTTGTGTGAACCCTGGGACGTCATAGCTGCACTTCAAGGTAAAACCCGGATTGTCAAACCTGCTAAGAATCAACACCATGCTACGACATGTTTCACCATCACAGTTATTATCCCTCTAGTAGAGTCAACAAATAGGTGAAGGTACGAAACAGGCAAAAAATGGAAATAGTACAAGAATAGAATATGAACAAAAGAAGTATGAGAATGATCAACACATGAGACCAACTGACTTAGTATAAGAATATCTCTGATCTGTAATAAATATACCAAGTCTCATAATCAAGAGTCAAAAAAAAAATCTCTCTAAGACATACTGCCTCTACAAAATAAAAATACAATCTCTAGAGTCTGAAAATGAACAACTACTGTGGAGCTTTGTAAATATCTACTAATAAAATAAATAAGATGGATGCTAAGATATAACTCCATCAATCCTACGACACTCCGTACACTTGACTCGTCGCCTGGAAAGAGGGGAAACAATAAGCGTCAATACTGCACTAAACAGAAATTGGTATTTAGAGATTCATAATACGAGAATGAGTACGTCGAGCAAAATATTCCAAACAAGAAAACCCTCATGTATATACCTTTTATCCCAAATTATGAATCGCTAAATATCAATCTCAACTGATAATAAAAATAAAAGTGAAATTAGTAACTAGAAATTCATAACTCGAGACTTGTACGTCAAGCGAAATAATCCAAATAAGGAAACCCTCATGTATATACCATATATCTTGAGCTATGAATCACTAACTACTAACTTCAAAGCTATATGAACAATCATCACAAACAGAAATATTACAACATTAACCCTCACTCATAATGAAACAATTTGTCGTAATCTAAGACTACCCTCAGGTAGCTGGCACCGTTATAAGAAAATATTATCCAGCTCAAACATTATAAAATACCATGTCATGTATGTCATATATCCAATGTATACCCTACTCATGGATAAACTACATGGAATCATACTATAATTGTATATATGTATGCATCTCTTTTGCAATAGCGGTACTCTTGTAAGGTTTTTACTCAATCGCTTTGTGGCAATAGATTTTATCTCCCTATTCTGGCTACATGAAATAACGATACTCTTGCAAGGTTCGCATAATAACATGTGGGTTAAACTTCCTTATTCAATCGTTCTACGACAATAGGTTTTATCTTCCTATTCCGGATATGCTTCCAGATGATTGTACAATGGTGAATAGGCACAACAACCCAACCCGAAAAATACACCGATCACCTTTGAGTAATTGGTACATCCGAGGTCTCATTAGGGGAAAAACAACCGAATACTCTTAGTGTGGTACAACTGAGGTCTCATTATGGGATAAATGACCACACTTAGCATCCATAACTGATGAGCAATACTTTATCATATATTAATTCACTTTCATCAAATCAACATGTGTTAAGTATCTCGATAATGCATGCCAATACAACATAAACTAACTGTACATGCACATATCTCGGTGTACGTGTCAATATCTGGTGTTCACCAACACCTCAGGTGTTTAACAACTTATAAGGATCATTATGCAACATAACAAGATAGAAAAAATTTCACCAAAATTAGAAATCAGGGAAGAAAACATGCACTGGCCAATTATCAGACTGAGGATCGATCGTAATATAGCGGTGGTCATGCGCATCATGTTTCAGAGGCTGCCCAAGCCTCTTCCTGGCACACGATCGACCTTTGCGTGGTTGACCGTCGCTTATACGCGATCGACCGCCGATTATGCGTGGTAGACCGGCACACGAACAGAAGCCAGTTCTGTTCTGTGCAGGTTTTTATAACTGTGTTGTGTTCATGCGTGTTTTCATGATTCAAACTGGTTTTATTTGTCCTGGAACTTGTGTAGAACATTGTAAATAGTCTTGGGAATATCTATCTCCCAGACCTGCAACTGATGATAACCTGAACGAAGGTCAATCTTCAAGGAACACTATGCTCCATACAACTGGTCGAACAAGTCATCAATCCTCGGTAGTGGATACCTGTTCCGGATGGTGATATTGTTCAACTCACAGTAATCTATGCACAATCGCATGCTACCATCCTTCTTCTTCACGAAAGGACCGACTCTCCCCATAGAGAATAACTCCGGTGAATGGAACCCTGAGATAACAACTCATCTAACTAGATTTGGAGCTCCCTCACCTTAGTAGGCACCATATGATAATGTGCTTAGGAAATCAGCGTGGTGTCTGGCTGCAACTCTATGCAAAACTCAACCTCTCTCACGAGAGGTAAACCTAGTATGTCCTCGAAGACATCCTGATACTCATGAGAGGTTTTTACTCAATCGCTTTGTAATTTTCACGTATCTATAGAACGTTCTCACTCATACTAGGAATTCCTAGCAGACTCTATACATGATTCCAAGGAAACTTTATCCTTACCCCACAATATGACATAGGGATGATCCTAAGGATATTGGAACTAGAGCTCTGATATCAAATGTGATAACCCAGGGTTCACACTAGGCTATAGTCCAAGATGAATCCCAGAATGTCAAACCTGCCATGCATCAATACCATGCAACAATATGTTTCACCATCATAGTTACTATCTCTCTAGTAGAATCAACAAACAGATGAAGATACAAAACATGCAAAGAAATATGAAGTAATACAATGAACAGAATAGGCACAAAAGAAGTGTATAAAAATTACCATAAGTGCCCAACTGAAATAAAATAACTCTGAATCTGAAATAAGTCTCTGTGACGCCCCTGGGTTCACACAAGGCTGCAGTCCAAGGTGAAACCAAGAATGTCAAACCTGCCATGCACCACACCATGCAACAACAAGTTTCACCATCACAATTAACATCTATCTAGTAGAGTCAATAACAGGTGTAGGTACAAAAGCAAGTAAAAGATAATACACGAAGGGCTGATGAAATGATAATGATCAAATAAATATCTCATCATCCAACAAATGGAAATACATAGTTAATGTCTGAATAAATAAACTGGAGTTGTCAACAAGTCTCAAATACAAATATCTGACAAGAAGAAAATAAGGCACACAACCTTTACAACTTCTAGAACAATACTCTCAAATGTCTAACAAAATCTATAGAGGAGCTCCAACATAAGTATAACTAACAGCTAAATACTAAAGTGTGTCGCCATCAACCTGCGACTCTCTGGGTTCCTGTCTCGTTACCTAAAATGAGGAGGGACAACGAGCGTCAAAGCGCTAGCGAGCAACATCACAACCAACCCCAAGGGAACAGGGCTTGTTGTATATGAAAATACAGATAATACATAATAAATCTAAAATCATTGATCTTACTAAAGAGGATTTTAGTATTTAGAAATTTACAACACGAGCATAGGTACGTCGAGCGAAATAATCCAAACAAGGAAACCCTCATGTATATACCTTGTATCTCAAATTGTAAATCCCTAAACACCAAACCCGAGGTCCTAGTACAGAAACAATAATAAAAGAAATACAACAAAATCTCAGAGCATAAATACTGTGTCATATCATAGCCTACACAGGCATCATGTAATCATGGCATAGTCTACATAAGTGTCATGTCATAAACTCCTATGAGCAAGTCATATACAGGGTTAAGAAATATGTCCGATACAGGAACTATGTACCGTGGTTTCAAAACACATGGAGTAAGTGGCAAATATCCAACACGAGGACTGAAATGGATTATAGTCCAACACGAGGACTTCTATGGATTATAGTCCAACACGAGGACTGTGTAACTGTGTAAAGTATATGCGGAAAGATACACCAAATCTAAACTCGCACGCATCTCGATGTATATGTCTAAACTTATGTCAAAAGTCAACCCACATGTACAGATAAATCCTTAACATGGTGAACAAGTGTCAGGTCATCGAGGCGACCCTGAAGAACAACTCAAACAGATCAAAAATCTATAAAACACCTCATCAGTCGACTGGTGTGTCGACTGATGACGTCAGTCGACTCATATATCGACCGAAACTGCACAGGCAACACAGTCTCAGCTCACCAGTCGACTGATCTGTCGACTGAGGAACTAAGAAAACACAAACAGCTCGTCAGTCGACTGATCGGTCGACCGACGCTGAAATTTCAGCCCGTCGGTCGACTGATCAGTCGACCGATGGCCTGCAGAAACTCTGCACATGTTATTATTCACTAAGCATGAACCATACGTATATTAACATGTATGAACTAACTGAAACATAACTTTCATGTACAATTACATAAACAAAACTCTAAACATATGTATTTATGTTTTAAAAACACTTTTCAAAACAAAGCCCATGTTAAATCTCTTATAAAACATTTCAGATCTAGATCTCATTTTTACAAAACGTTGGTAAGTTGTTTATCAAACTGAAAATACATATCTTCAAGTTATACGCAATAAAAATCCATTCTTTGTTCACAAAATATGTTTTAGGCTAGAGAAATCTCAATAAAACCATGTGAAAACGTTTAAAAAGAATGGGACAAGGTTGGGAGAGATGTTACTCGCCTCTGAGGTGATGAAGAGCTCCTGGATCTGAGGGGGAGTGATTCCTTTCGCTGCAAACTGAAAATCCCGCCGAAAATCCTCTGATTTCGCCCCAAAATCACCAAGAACTACCCTAGGGTTTGAGAGAGGAGAGAGGGGGCTAGGGTTTCTCTGATCTGAAGAGGAGAAGGGATGATTTCGGGTGAAGGAGAATATATACGAACCATTAAACCCGACCCAAACCCGAACAAAAACAAAACAAACCCAAAACCTGGAAAAACTGGAAATCAGCGTATCAGTCGACTGATGTGTCGACCGACACCGTCAGTCGACTGATGTGTTGAATGAACTGGGAAATTCTAGTTTTTGCATGTTTTGCTAATTTGCAAAATCCAACGCACAAAACTCTACACCCATACTCTCATATCATCTCAAATAACTTGTTATCATGTACATAAATGACCTCAAGCTATTTGTCATAAAAGAATTATTTATTTACTAATAATTTACATATATTCATGTAAAATTTACGGGGTTCTACATTCTTCCCTCCTTAAAAGAATTTCGTCCTCGAAATTCGAAAATCATACGAATCTTGAAATATGAACTCTTAGATAACCTTATAGAGATATTTACACTTAACGATCTAAAATGATAATATTCTCGCTCAAATCCCAATCCAGTGGAACTAGTACATCGGGTGAAAATTCCAAACAAGGAACCCCCCATACATATACCATGTGTTCCAAAAGATTAAAAAAATTAAGTGAAAGTATCCTCATTTTAGCGTTAAATGCAAACGTAACCAAAGATATACACATAAGTTAAGACATATAACACAATAAGAATTTATTTACCTCCTCAACCAAGTGTGGGTAGTCGCGACGTATGTCCTCTTCGTGCTCCCAAGAAATCTCCTCAATGCCTCCTCGGTTCCACTGAACTTTCACCAAGGGGATTACCTTGTTTCTAAGCCTCTTGTCCTCTCTAGCAAGAATACGAACCGGTATCTCAATAGTAGTCAAATCCTCCTGAAACTCAATCTCTGGTGCATCCAATACTCGCTGCTGCTCTTCATCATGCAAGTGTTTCTTGAGCATAGAAACATGAAATACATTGTGTATACTAGACATCGATGCTGGAAGATCAAGTCTGTATGACACAACTCCAATGTGCTCTAGAATCTGAAAAGGCCCAATATATCTCGGTGCAAGCTTCCCTCGCCTCCCGAATCGCTGCACGCCTTTCATAGGTGATACCTTAAGCATAACCAAATCTCCAATCTGAAACTGTAGGGGTCTCCGCCTCTTATCTGTATAGCTCTTCTGCCGACTCTGAGCGGCTAGAATCCGCTCCCTGATCAAAGCTACCTTCTCAGTAGTCTGCCTCACTAGCTCTGGCCCAAGCATCAAGCTGTACTCCGGCTCGGCCCAACATATCGGTGATCTACAAGGTCTCCCATACAATGCTTCATACGGGGCCATACCGATCGTCGCTTGATAACTATTGTTATAAGCGAACTCTACCAGTGGAATATGATCCTCCCAACTGCCTTGGAAGTCAATGACACATGCCCGCAACATGTCTTCTAATACCTGATTCACCCTCTCCATCTGACCATCAGTCTGTGGGTGGAATACACTGCTATAAGATAGCCTGCTGCCAAATGAGTCCTGGAAACTCCTCCAAAAATGTGAAGTGAAAACCGATCCTCGATCCGACACGATCGTGTCCGGAACTTCGTGAAGTCTAACTATCTCCCGAATGAAGATCCTCGCATAAGTCTCGGCTGTATAAGTGGTCCTCACTGGAATAAAATATGCTGACTTCGTCAACCGGTCCACTATCACCCAAACAGAATCATTCACTTTCTTCGACTTCGGCAACCCCACAATAAAATCCATAGAAATATCCGCCCACTTCCACTCCGGAATAGGCAAAGGCTGAAGTGTCCCTGTCGGTCTCTGATGCTCTGTCTTCACCTGCTAACAGGTAAAACATCTAGCCACATAGTCTACAACCTCTCTACGCATACCGCTCCACCAGAAATGTCTCTTTAGGTCCTTGTACATCTTGGTGGTTCCTGGATGCACTGTGTACCGAGTACGGTGTGCCTCATCAAATAATTCCCTCTTTAGCTCTGCACTGGCTGGCATAGCTAATCTACCCTTCATCCGTAGACCTCCATCTGGTCCAATGGTCCAATCAGCCTTAGGCTCCTTGGAAATCTCCTCCTTTCGGATTTGAATCCAAGAGTCTCCTAACTAAGCTCTGACAACTCTATCACTCCACAATGGCTGCACTGATATAGCTCCCAAAAATGCACTGGTTCCTCCAATCTCGGGTTTAAAATCAAACTGGCTAAGAGTGATAAGATCTCTGTACAATGAACACCTCAAAGCCGCAACCCGATGTCGACGCTTCCTACTCAAAGCATCTGCTACGACGTTCGCCTTCCCTGGATGATACTGAATCGCGAACTCGTAGTCCTTGATAAACTCAACCCATCTCCTCTGTCTCTGATTGAGTTCCTTCTGTGAAAAGAGGTACTTCAGACTCTGGTGGTCTGTGAATAACTCAAACTGCACTCCATATAAGTAGTGCCTCCATGACTTTAGTGCAAACGCCACCGCTGCTAACTCCAAGTCATGAGTGGGATAGTTCTACTCATGCACCCTCAACTGCCGTGAGATATAGGCTACTACCCTCTGAGTCTGCATCAATACGCCTCCTAAGCCCGCCAACGATGCATCTGTATACACAATGAATGTCCTGTCACTGCTCGGAATAGTCAAAACTAGCGTTGTAGTCAACTTAGCCTTCAAAATATCAAAGGCCTTCTGGCACTCCATGCTCCATATGAACTGTACACCCTTCTTCGTAAGGCGTGTAATCGGCGTCGCAATCTTCGAGAAGTCCTGAATGAACTTCCTATAATATCCAGCTAGACCAAAAAAGCTGTGAATCTCTGACACCGTCTTCGGTGGCTCCCAATCAAGAACTGCCGTGACCTTAGCTGGGTCCACTGCTATGCCCTCTCTACTGATGACGTGGCCAAGAAATCTGACTTCTAAAAGCTAAAATTCACACTTGCTAAACTTAGCATACAACTGATGCTCCCGCAGAGTCCTCAACGCTATCCGTAGTTGCTCCTCATGATCTGTCTCCGATCTAGAGTAAATGAGTATATCATCGATGAAGACGATCACAAACTGATCTAAGAAGGGACGAAAAACCCGGTTCATCAAATCCATGAATACCGCGGGTGCATTGGTCAACCCAAATTGCATGACCAAGAACTCGAAGGACCTATATCGAGTAAGAAAGGCGGTCTTGGGAATATCCATCTCCCGAACCCGCAACTGATGATAGCCTGAACGAAGATCAATCTTCGAGAAATACTGCGCTCCCTGCAACTGGTCAAACAAGTCATCAATCCTAGGTAGTAGGTACCTATTTCGGATAGTGACCTTGTTCAACTCTCTATAATCTATGCATAACCTCATACTACCATCCTTCTTCTTCACGAAGAGGACCGGTGCGCCCCACGAAGAATGACTCCGGCGAATAAAACCCTAAGCTAGCAACTCATCCAACTGGGTCTGAAGCTCCCTCATCTCAGCTGGTGCCATGCGATAGGGTGCGCGGGATATCGGGGCTGTGCCTGGCTGCAACTCAATACAGAACTCAACCTCTCTTACAGGAGGTAACCCAGGTATGTCCTGAAAGACATCCTGATAATCCGAGACAACTCTAGTCTCCAATAACTCAGCACCCTGATCCCGTCCCATTACCTCCTCGATGTATGCCAGAAATGACTCAGCAAATCGGTTGCCCTGAGAGGTGGCTACAATCATCTCGGACCCATCGGACGCTCGCAACTTGACTGTCTTCGCAAAGTAGTCAATACTAATATGGTAGGAAGACAACCAATTCATACCAAGGATGACATTGAACTCGGACATATGCAACACTATCAAATCCACTATGAACTCCGACTCGTCTAGACTGACGGTACACCTCCTACAAACGCTCTCCAGAAGTGATACCTCACCTAAAGGGGTGGAAACAGATAGAGGGGTGTCTAGAGGCTGAGCTACTGTTCGCGGGAAAACTCGTATTCTTCATTGATTCCATTGTTATCTTAAATAATCGTTTATCAATTACAAAGATCCGGTCTTTTTATAAGAGCCGGTTACAACAAAATCAAATAAAAGAAAATAAAAGTTACAATTTTTCTTCTATGTCGAACGAATCGCGAGCTCCTGTTTTGCGGTCACTCGCTTGTGTGGGTTCTTTGCCTGCGCCGGGGTTTATCCGTGGACCACCGCATGATCTAGATCCGGTCGGATCTACACGGTATAATGGGTGTTATTTCACCAAGGAAATAACAGCCGAGGGGATTATTTTGCCAAGGAAATAATAGCCCAAGTTATCAAAATCGACAAGGCGAAATTAAGACTCTTCTCCGGATCAAAGGCCAAGCTTTGATCCGGAGGGAAACCGTGTAGATCTCAGATCTGATCTCTCTCGAACTCCTGCCTAATTTAGTGAGGATGATCGCTAAGAACCAGATCTGAGAGTTCGAGTCTTCTAAGCTTGAAAATCCAAAGGTGAGTTCTCAATCCAGCAGAGTTTCGGCTCTAAAATTTCCAACCCTTTTAAAAAAAATGAGCCATCCCCCTCTATTTATAGGCTTCCGAAAGCGGATCTGGGCTCAGATCTGGGTCCAGATCCGGGGCTCGGGAGGGGGGTGACTCGGCCACCAGGTGGCTCGGCCACCGAACCACCAAAAGGTGGCTCGGCCACCGAGCCACCTTGGTTGCTCGGCCACCGAGCCACCTTGTGGTGGCTCGGTGGTGGCCGAGCCACCTCGGTGGCCGCCGAGCCACCTATAGGTGGCTCGGTGGTGGCCGAACCACCTTGGTGGCCGCCGAGCCACCACAAGGTGGCTCGGTGAGCCACCTGAGCGGCTTGGCCTTGGCCGAGCGTTTCTCGGGGTGTTCGTCGTTGCGTCGGTTGTCCGGTCTCACGGTTCATCGGTTTATCTGAGCTTCGTCGTTGATCCGAACTCTGATTTGGCAGTACTGATCCTGATTTGGCAGTAATTCACTTTTGAGTTCGAGTCCGAAACTGATTTTGATTCGATCTTGATTCGTTCGAGTCTGCTCTTGGTTGGATGACTCGTTGATTCTTCGACCCGTTAGCTTGCGTATGGTTCATTAACTTCGTCGCTTCGTTAACCCGCTTCATCGCGTCTCACTTAGCTTCGAACACGCTTGGATATATCGTCCGATGGTTTGTTGGTTTGTCGAATCACTGTAGGCGTATAAAACTGCCTATAGGTCCCTTAACACAGCTCGACGACGTCAATTCGACAAACCAACCATCGGGCGACGTACGCAAACACGATCGTTAGTCCACAATACCGAAACCAAGCGATAGTCGACGAAGCGGATTAACGAAGCTACGAGGCTGACGAACCGCACGCAAACAACGGAATAAATCCACTCGCGTGCGGAATCAAGCTAACGGTTTAGTGAATCGACGAGTCATCCAACCAAGAGCGGACTCGGACGAATCACGATCGATTTAAGATCAGTTTCGGACTCAAATTCAAAAGTGGATTTACTGCCAAATCAGGAACCGGATTTACTGCCAAATCAGGTCAACGAATCAAGTCCGAACAAATCAACCACAGAACCGGAAAACGGAAAACAGAGAAACCAACACCAAGAGAGGCTCGGCCGAGGTCGAGCCACCTCAAGGTGGCTCGGCCAAGGCCGAGACACCTTGAGGTGGCTCGGTGGTTCGGCAACCTGTGCACGGGCACAGTGAAGGTGGCCTATAAATATGAGGGTGTTGGCTCATTTTCAAGGGTTGGAAATTTTGGAGGCGAAGCTCTGCTGGACTCAAGGCTCAGATCTAAAAAAAGATTGAAGCTTTGGGACTTTGAAGACTTTCTCATCCAGATCCGACGCTCAGCGATCGTCAACGCCAAATAAGGCAAGAGTTCGAGAGGAACCGGATCTCAGATCTACCCAGGCATAGTCCGGATCAAAGCTTGGTCTTTGATCCCGAGAATCGGGCGACTATTTCCTTGGTGAACTAATCCCCCCAGCTATTATTTCCTTGGTGAAATAATACCCGTCGTACTGTGTAGATCTGACCGGATCTAGATCTCGTGGTGGTCCACGGATAAACCCTGGCGCAGGCGAAGAACCCACGCAAGCGAGCGACCGCAAAACAGGAGCTCGTGATTTGTTCGACAAACAAGGATAAAAAGTTGTAATTTTTCTTTTCTTTTATTTGATTTTTATTGTAACCGGATCTTATAAAAAGACCGGATCTTTGTAACCAAAAAACTGTTATTCAAGATAGCAATGGAATCGATGAAGAAAGCAACGATTTTCCCCGCGAACAATCTGGCGACCATAGTAGGAGCCGCCGATCTCGCTGCCGAGATCGGAGCGTCACAGCCGCGGATCTCAATCCCGGTCATGGAGGAGGTCGAGTATGAGTTCGACCAGCAGAAGTTTGAGGAGTACCTATCGTCCTCGTCCGGATCTACCTCCCCCCGCAAGTCTAATAAATTCTCCTCTAGGAGAAAGGTTTGTTGGTATGAAGATGTAGAAAACACCAACGAAGATCTCGCCCCGTTTGATGCCAAAGTTACATTGGGTGAGATTCCCCCAATTTCCAACCAGGTCAGATCTATTCTGGCCAACTCCTCCGCCGCTGAAGGCGTCGTGACTCTCTCGAAGAGAGCCCGCCAGAGGTGACGTCAACGCCTTGCGAGACAATTCGCAAAGGCGATGGAATCCATAGACGGAGTCCGTTACAAGGCGGATCTGAAGAACAAAAGAGGCAAACAGCCTCAACAACCGATGAACGGCAGTTCTTCTAAGCCGCCAATAATGGAGTGGATCTGCGTCAAACGGAATCGTTCGACGTTAGAGGAGCGTATTCGCAAATGCCGCGCACTATCGGCGCAGGCACGGGCTCAAGTCGAAGAAGCCCGTAGAAAGCTGCAGAAGGATGTGGCCAAAAAGCTGCCACCAACCCGCAAAGTTTGGAGGCTAAAGTCTGAAGCGGCGATTCAGGCTAAGGAGCAACAACTGCAGCCTTCAAAGGTTCAACCTTCGGCGAACCAACCCAAATCGCCGATGATTTCCACAACTGCTCCGGGAGATCCCGCAGGACCATCCCAAAGAAGGAAGTCAGTCTTGGAGCGCCTCGGTCCACTTCTCGAGGAGCGAAGCAAAGCTCCAGTCCAAGAACGTTTGGGCCCACTAAGGAAGCCCCGAACGATTCAACATGCTGGGGGTCGCCGCAACCCTCAACATGACAAAGAGATCAGGGCAACTAAGCGCACTACTCTGCGCATTGAAGTCCAGGAGCCCGCTGAGAATTCACGCCCACAAAGGCATGTCTCGAGGCACGTGACTCTCGAAAGCCCGAAGAAGGTAGTTCATCCTCAGAAGGAAACATTATCGTCTGAGGATGATGACGTTATACCTGAGAAATCGTGCCAACACATGATAGGTTACTCCAGCCTTCAAACCAACGAGTTGTACTATCATGTTGGGGGTACGAGCAAATCCAGAAAGAGGAGTCCTCGAAGGCTAGAAACTCAATGCCCCTGTTCCAAACTCATCCGGGCGGTATTGTCTGAGTGCAACTGCATCAAGGTAGTCCCCGAAAGAATTTTAGTTTTCGAAAGACTTAGTACCGAAATGCCAAAACCAAGGCCTAGGCGTTTCTAACGAAGAAGAACGGTGGTCGAAGATGGAGAATTTCCGAGGGTCACCACCAATATGACCAGTAAGGGAACATCGGCTCAGGACAATCCCGAGGCGATTCCAGAGGTGCCCCGACGTGTAACTCGTCTGCAGTCCGGAGCTATCATTCGTGCAACATATGGTAGGGTTCAGACAAGATTACCTTCAGGAGATGAAGAATCAGATGCCGGCTCGGCAGTTGCATCTGACAATACTGTATCCAGCGAGGGACAACCCCGCGAGTCATTCATGATAAGCGCGGAACAAGTGGCCAAGATGCTCGAAGAAGCTATGGCCAAACAACAGGAGAGCTTCAGGTTCGAGATGCAGATGGCCATGCAGAATATGAGAGAAATGCATGAGCAACAGATCCAGGCACTGACGAACCAGCAAGGCGAACCAAGCCGCCGTAACCTGGTTATTCAGGAAGATGAGCACACGGATACGGATGAAGCTCGTAATGCCGATAACCCTCACGTCAATGCAGGGGGTGGTAATAAGAATGCTAGTCACAACGCCACGCTTCCACCTCAGAATCGTGCTAATGAAAACACAGGTGAAAGTTTGAAGATCAAAAACCTCGAGAGCAAGATCAACACGTTGAATTCTGCTCAAGAAGTGAAGAAAACGGGCATTCCTTGTCCATACCCAAGAGAATGGGAATCAATCCTATATCTGGCGAAGTTCAATTTAATTAACTTCACGCCGTTTGATGGGAAGGGTTCACCCAACCAGCATTTGATTTATTTCAAATCACATCTGGGGGTTATCTCTGGCAATGAGCCTCTGATGGTACGGTCTTTCGTTGGAACTCTTCGCAGAGCCGCCTTCGATTGGTATCGCCGCCTTAAGCCAGGTAGTGTGAACAGCTGGGACAATATGGAGACCAAGTTCCTCACTAATTTCTTCGATGACAATACCGAGATATCCATCGGGTCGTTGCTCGACAAGAAATAGAAAGACGGGGAGTTAGTCGACACCTTCGTCAAAAGGTTTCGGAACATGGCGATGAACTGTCGGGACCCGATCACGGAAGAGTTCATTCTTCAAACCTACTACAATAATCTTTCACTGGATGTGTTGGAAACAATGGGGATAGCACCATCCAAGATGTGTAAGGATTTGAAGGTCCGAGGGGAACAAGTCGAGCGATTCCTCAGAAGGAAGAAGGCGGAGAGAGGCCAGCAAGCGGCGAATGCTCCAATGCAGAATTTCAACCCAAGGGGGAAAGGTAAGGTACATGCTAATGTAGTTGATGCTAATCAAACTTTTCAATTGCAACCTTAGCAACAGTCACAGCAACAAGCACCACAACCATCACAGTCACAATGGCGACAACGGCCTCAGAAGCAGAAATCTTCGGAGCCGAGGTTTCCTAAAGTGTACTCCTTCAAAGATGATGAGGTGCCCGGCATCTTCAAGTACCTGTTGGAGAACAACAAAATCCAGCTGCCGGCGATCGTGGATCAGGAAGGGGCTAGCAAGGTGACGGATCCGAAGTATTGTGCATATCATAGAGCGGTCCACCACCCTACGAAGTCATGCTTCCACCTCAAGGATAAGATCCAGGCGTTAATTGACGTAGGGGTCATAACCCCGAAGCCTGCCAAGAATGTAGGAGCAAATGCAGTGTCAATCAGCTTTGGATCGGTGCCCACAACATGGTTCGAACCAAAACGCGTCACCAAAGTTGGAATGAAGACGGTGAATGATGACCCATATGGACAGCGCCAAAAGGGACTTGTGCCACACACATCCCCAAACGGCGAAATCCTCTGGGTTCATCCGGATCTTATTGAAGATGATCAGTGGGCGACTTCCTCGACCAGAAAGGGTAAAGGCAAGGCCTGCAACGCTACTTCCGCAATCTTCGAAGAGGATGACGATGAAGCTCCTACCTTCCCGCTCTCCGAAGAAGAACAAGAAGTCTTTGCCACTAGAAGCGGAAATGAGTACCACTTCAACTATCCATCACCTAGTGATCAGTTAGCTGAGCAGGGGGTGACTAAATGGGGACCAGCCAAAACTCTCACGGAGCTGGGGGTGATTGCAGTTCCTAAACCGGTTGAAGATGCTCGACGACAGCAGGTGGATAAGCAGAAAGAAAAGAGGCCCCAAGAGGTGCAAAATCCGAAGCAGTCTCGTTTCTATCGTCCGATTGGGAGAGATAGACCGGAGAGCTCGAATACTCCACGCACCTTCGATATTATGGCTCAACTAGCCAATATTCCAGCATGGATAACGTTGTATGAGTTGCTGCGGTTGTCTAAGGAGACTAGGGAAGCCTTACAAGAGGCCTTGGCCGATTCAGAAGCATTCCTTACTCGGGTCAAGCCGGTGCCGGAAGAGCCAGAACTATTAGTTCAACAATGCAATATAGCGGCTAAGAACCTTCCCTACATTACCTTCACCAAAGAGGATATGCAGACGAAGAATTCGAATCATGATCGATCCCTATACTTCATCGGGTACATTGGCTCCAGCGAAGTCAACCGAATCCAAGTGGATCCGGGTTCCGCTGTGAGTATTATGCCGCTTCGCTTGATGCATAACCTCGGTATTCCAATTAGCAAATTGGCGGCCACAGGCACTATTATCTACGGATTAAATACCAGCAGGTCAAGACCTTTGGGTAAAATCCGGATAAAATGCCAAATGGGTGATCTGAAGACGGAGGTCACCTGTTACGTGATTGACGTCGAGACTTCATATAACTTACTACTGGGTCGGCCTTGGGTCCATAGTAACGTTATAATTCCTTCCACTCTCCTTCAGTGTTTGAAATATGTCGACACTGATGGTAAGGTCGGTGGTCGCGGATAAGCAACCATCCAAAGGGTTTGAGAATTATTTCACCGATTCTCTCCTTTATGGTAACGAATCCAATACTGAACCATTGGCCCAGGGCACGGACAGCGGAGAAGAAGCTAATACCGAAGCCGGATTTGATTACAATGGAGGTTTTGATTTTAATGACATTGTACCCTTTGTAATCAATCTTGATGATGAACAATCGTCAGATGGCAGTTGTAACTGGCAACTTACCAATAATGAAATAAATCATGATTTAGAGTACTCACTGTCTCTTGATGATGTGATAAAGGGATTGTATGATAATCTCGATTTATATATGCCGCTTCGATCATCCTATGTAGCAAAGAAAAGCCCCCAGCATTCTTTCGGGACAACCCTGGTTATCCCTGCCAAAATAGGAGGCGAAAAAGAAGTGGTTTACGGTAAAGGAGAGAGCTTTCCGTTACCTGATCATTTCTTAAAAGAAAATGAGAATGATGACAAACCTGGTCAACATTTATCTAAGTACAGTCCGGAAGCGCGCAAGCTCATGGAAAAACAGGGATATGATTTCACACTCGGAGAAGGTTTATACTTCGATCGAGGTCCCCGTATTCCAGCCAAAGCAGCACATGTACCAAAAGGGAAACCGGATGATTATTACAAATTCAGACGAGGTTTAGGCTATGCATCCTCATCTGATGACGAATGTTGCTGGCAAATCATCGATCAAATTGCTAACAAAGGTAAAAATGGGTATTCATCAGATTCCTCGAAATGGGATTCCGATACAAGTCTGGGAGAAGCATTCAAAGCCCTGATGACGAACATGACTACAGCTGATCCATCCACGATGGAAGGCGACGATCAAATGCCGACATGGGAGGACCCGTGGGTTCATCACCTAAACATGCAGTATGGTGATAGATTTGAACAGAGGGAACCCCCCACTGAAGATAAAGTAGTCCAAATTAACATGGGCGATGAAGCCAACCCAAAGCCTATATTCATCAGCGATGGTCTTCCCCCAGATGAGAAGGAGGAGTTAATTGCTCTCATCAGGGAGTATATTGACGTCTTCGCCTGGAACTATGAAGACATGCCAGGGCTCGATCCCAATGTGGCAGTGCACCGCCTCGATATCAAGTCAGATGCTAAACCTGTCAAACAACAGCAAAGACGGTTTCGTCCGCAGATTATGGAAGCCATTGAGGCAGAGGTTAAGAAATTGATCGACTCAGGATTTATCCGAGAGGAACAACATCCAGACTGGCTAGCCAATATTGTTCCAGTCATGAAGAAGAATGGCAAAATCAGGATTTGCATCGACTTTAGAAACCTGAATGCGGCATGTCCAAAAGATGACTTTCCTCTCCCAATCACGGATGTCATTATCGATAATACATGCGGATTTGAGAGAATGTCTTTTATGGATGGCTTTTCGGGATATAAGCAAATCAAGATGCACCCCGATGACGAGAAGCATACAGTGTTCAGAACGCCCCTCGGTGTCTTTTGCTACACGGTGATGCCTTTCGGTCTAAAGAATGCAGGCGTCACGTACCAGCGAGCAATGACTAAGATTTTCCAAGAACATCTCAGGAAAACGGTTGAATGCTACGTTGATGATTTGGTTGTGAAAAGCCGCAACAAAGAAGATCACATCAAGGACTTGAAGACGATGTTCGATCTTATGCGGAGTCATCAATTGAAGATGAACCCCACTAAATCCTTCCTTGGAATGTCCAGCGGAAAATTCCTTGGATTCGTCGTCACCACTAAAGGTATACATATCGATCCTGATAAGGTGAAGGCGATACATGAACTACAACCCCCTAGAAATCTAAGAGAACTCAGAGGATTGCAAGGGCGTTTAGCTTACATCCAGCGGTTCATCTCAAATCTTTCTGGGAAGTGCCAACCATTCTCTAAGCTAAACAAAAAGGGCGTGTCATTTATTTGGGACGACACCTACCAAAAAGCACTTGAAGATATCAAGACGTATCTGACGAATCCTCCTGTTCTCGTCGCACCAAAATCAGGTAAACCGTTCTTGATTTACATTAAGGCGATGAACCATTCGATAAGTGCTTTATTAGCACAAGACGATGATAATGGTCACGAACAGGAAGTCTATTACCTAAGTCGGACCTTGATAGGCGCCGAGTCTTGATATCCGATGATTGAGAAAGAATGTCTCGCATTGGTATTCGCAGTACAGAAGATGCGACATTACTTGGTTGGGCAGACGATTTACGTCATTTCTAATGTTAATCCGGTACTGGAATTCATGACTCAACTGGGTTCGATGAATTGGCGGTTAGCGAAGTGGGCCCTTCTCTTGTCCCAGTATGATTTGCACTTCAAACATCAGAAGTCGGTCAAAGGACAAGCGATTTGTGATCTTTTGGCGGCAAACCCAACTGCGGATACGGCAGAAGTATATGATGACTTGCCGGATGAAACCCACGAGGTTAACACTACATCGTATCAACAAGTATGGCAATTGTACCTTGATGGTGCTTCAAGAGCAGTTAATGTGGCAATAACCCCCGGATATTCTAGAGTTTCCTCCGGAGTTGGAGTTGTTTTAGTTTCCCCGGGGAAGCATGTGATGCCTCGAGCATATTCATTGACTGATCCATGTTCCAATAACGTAGCCGAATACAACGCGCTCCTCATTGGACTCAGTTTTGCCAAAGAGCTGGGGGTCGAATATCTCAAAGCTTTTGGAGATTCTCAATTGATAGTCAATCAAGTCCGTGGGGAGTATGAAGTCAAGAACCAAGACCTGATCCCATACCACCAAGAAGCCGTCAAAATGGCAGAATCTTTTAAAGAATTCTTCATTGAATACATCCCTCGTCTCCAGAACGCTTATGCGGATGCACTGGCAGCACTAGCGGTATCACTTGCGCAGCCTCCCGCAACTGAACTGCTAGTCACAGTAAGATCACATCAACTCTATGTACCCATATACAATATGGATATCGAAGAGAAAGATGATAGAAATATAAGCGCCAAGGAGGTGAACTCGACTCAAATTGGGTCTGAGTCCCGAGATTGGCATTTTCCTATCATTGACTACGTCCAATATGGTATTTTGCCAGAGGATATAAAAGAAAGGGAATCAATCCGCCGAAGGGCACCAAGGTTCTTCTATAATACTGAGACCCATACATTATACCGTCGAGGGTATGACGATTTACTACTTCGATGCCTTTCGAACGAAGAAGCAGAAGAAGTTCTTAAGGAAGCACACGAAGGAGAATGCGGTGCGCATCAGCCTGGTCCCAAACTGTATGATCGCATCAGGAGAATGGGATATTTTTGGCCAACAATAGTTTGTGATGCGATCGAATACGCCCGAGGATGTCACGCTTGTCAAGTGCATGCAAATTATATGTACCAACCACCGGAGCGTTTACATACGTCAACCACGTCTTGGCCATTCGAGACATGGGGTATGGACATTGTCGGTCCTATTTTCCCCCTTCAGTCAAAGGTGATCGATTTATTCTCGTGATCACGGATTACTTTTCAAAGTAGGCTGAAGCAATTCCGCTTAAAGAAGTGAAGACGAACAACGTCATCAATTTCATCAAGCATCATGTCATATACCGACACGGCGTGCCAAGACGGATCATTCATGACAACGGTCCACAATTCATAAGCAACGCTTTCGTCAGGTTCTGTGACAAGTTCAAAATTCAAGATGTTTCGTCAACAGCTTATTATCCCACTTCGAATGGATTAGCTGAGGCTTTTAACAAGACAATCATTAAGATCCTGTCAAAGCTCGTGAAGACCAATAAGAGAGATTGGGACGATAAACTCGGCGAAGCACTCTGGGCTTATCGTACCACCATACGCACACCTACGGGAGCTACCCCATATTCGTTGGTATACGGATGTGAAGCTGTGCTACCATTGGAAATCCAAATCCCGTCCCTTCGGATCGCGCTCGCAACGGAGATGACGACGGAAGAACAACATCAGAAACGTCTCAAAGAACTCGAAATGTTGGATGAAAGGCGCTTGGAAGCTCAACAACACATTGAGTTTTATCAAGCCAGGATATGTAGGGCTTTTAACAAAAGAGTCCGACAAAGAAGCTTCAAGGAAGGAGATCTGGTCCTCGCTGCTCGCCGACCGATAATTCTCAACTCCAAGAAGAAAGGTAAATTCGAACCCAAATGGGAAGGGCCATTTGTGATAGATACAGTCTACTCAAATGGCGCTTATCGCCTAATCTCTCTAGAGGGCGTCAGGCAATTAATGCCAATAAATGGGAAGTTCCTGAAAAAATACTATCCCTAGTACATTCAGGATAACCCATTTATCGGGAAGTTCCTTGAAGAATATTACACTTAATATTCTAGAGGATAACCCAAAATTATTTCCACCTTCAAAATCCCTTACTAATCAATTTCGATTGACAGTGAGTCCATCAAAAATGTTTTTCTGGTCTAAGTCACCAACAAATTCCCCTCTTGATTCTTTCCATGAACAAGAGGTCCACTTTCAATTCAGAGCCTCCTTTCGATAAACGAAAGAATTCCCTTCTTTTCTCTTTGGTTAAACCTCGTCATGGTTATAACCAAAGTTGAAATTTCATTTCGATAAATGAAAAACTCATCTAGATAACCAATCCTATAAAAGGTAGGCTTATTTAGATCTTCCAGATTCTCAGAGTGGAGATCCCACTTCTAGTTTCTTTCTTGTACTGGAAATAGAATATAAAATTCTTCCTTTCCAGAATCAAGGAATAGAATATAAAATTCTTTCTTCCTTGTTCGGGGAATAGAATATAAAATTCTTCCTTCCCACACCAATCCTTTTCCAAGAATTTAGGATTCATCCTAGGAAGTTTATCTCGAATCCTAAGCAGGGATAAGTCTGCGCCTAACACGCGCTGCCGGTTTAGTCTTTCTCCGTAGAAAAAGACACCAGAGTTCGATTCTGGGGTACTTTATCCTGAAACCTAAGTAAGGATAAGTCTGCGCCTAACACGCGTCGCCGGTTAGTTCTTAACCGTTAAAAAGAACACTCGCCCACATATTCAACATTGTGGCAGGTTGTTATTAATAACACCAAAATCCACGCCTTACACGCATGGGGAATTTCATCCAGAATCCTAAGAAAGGATATGCCGACGCCTAACACGCGCCGCCGGTTTAGTCTTTCTCCACAGAAAAAGACACCAGAGTTCGATTCTGGGGTATCTTATCCTGAAACCTAAGTAAGGATAAGTCAGCGTCTAATACACGTTGTCGGGTAGCCTATTCCCGTAACAATGGCGAAGTCTACGTATTCAAAGTCGTAGCAAAGAGTCTAAGGGAGTTCATTCCGTTAGCACAACGTCACATGCGGAACGGATTTAGACAATCTGCATGCTAGCCCGACTCAAACGGTAGTCGGTAAAGGCTAATCAAATCCGTTCAAGGCTGGGGGTTAGCCAAAAATCCTAAAGTCAACGCCTTACACGCGTCACCGGGTAGCTTATTCCCGTAACAAATGGTAAAGCCTATGTATTCAAAATCATAGCACAAAGTCTAAAGGCGTTCATTCCTTTAGCACAACGTCACATGCGGAACGGACTAAAACAATCCGCATGTAAGCCCGATTCAAACGGTAATCGGTAAGAGCATGTCAAATCCGTTGAAGGCTGAGGATTTTCCAAAAATCCTAAGTCAACGTCTCATACACGTTGCTGTTTAGTCTTTTCACAGGAGAAAGACGAAGTCTACGTATTCAATATCGTAGCATTAAAAGAGTTAACTCTTTTAGCTTAACGTCACATGCGGAACGGATTTAAACAATCCACATGCTAGCCCGACTCAAACGGTAGTCGGTAAAGGCTTATCAAACCCGTTGAGGGCTGAGAATTTGCTAAAAATTCTATAAATATGAGTCATTGACGCATCAATTCTATAAATTGGTCTCGTGACTCAAGTATCTTCCACGCTCCAATTCCTTAAGAGCTTAAACTGTGTATACTCCAGAAGACGTACGAGTATAAACTGTGTCGAACACCGGACAACACGTCACAATGAAGCTTGGACGCCGGACAACGCGTCACAAGGAAGCTCAAACGCCGGACAACGCATTGTAAATGATGATTCAACACCGACAATAGATGGTCAGCAAACTCGAGCTAAAAAGTCAGGAAATCGAGAATCGACTTCAAGTTCAAAATTCCGACAGACGGTCAGACAATAAATGCAGCACCGGAACCCTTACAGACATTCGACAAAGCACCGAATAGCCTGGAAGACTGAAGGAATTAAGAATAGAAGCCATTCCGAATATCCCGTCATAACCAATTGAAGGATGGGACAATCATATCCAAAGTATTCCAGACTCTTCGATAAAAGAACGAGGCTAAAATACTTTGGAGGGGGTATCTGTAGGCGTATAAAACTACCTATAGGTCCCTTAACACAGCTCGACGATGTCAATTCGGCAAACCAACCATCGGGCGACGTACGCAAACACGATCGTTAGTCCACAATACCGAAGCCAAGCGATAGGCGACGAAGCGGATTAACGAAGCTACGAGGCTGACGAACCGCACGCAAACAACGGAATAAATCCACTTGCGTGCGGAATCAAGCTAACGGTTTAGTGAATCGACGAGTCATCCAACCAAGAGCGGACTCGGACGAATCACGATCGATTTAAGAATAGTTTCGGACTCAAATTCAAAAGTGGATTTACTGCCAAATTAGGTCAACAATCAAGTCCGAACAAATCAACCACAGAACCGGAAAATGGAAAACAGAGAAACCAACACCAAGAGAGGCTCGACCGAGGCCGAGCCACTTCAAGGTGGCTCGGCCAAAACTGAGCCACCTCGAGGTGGCTCGGTGGTTCGGTATTGTAGAAGAATCTTGGTGCTCTTCGGCGGATTGATTCCCTTTCTTTTACATCCTCTAGCAAAATACCATACTGGACGTAGTCAATGATAGGAAAACGCCAATCTCGGGACTCTGATCCAATTTGAGTTGAGTTCACCTCCTTGGCGCTTATATTTCTATCATCTTCCTCCTCGATATCCATATTGTATATGGATACGCAGAGTTGATGTGATCTTACTGTGACCAGCAGTTCAGTTTTGGGAGGCTACGCAAGTGATACCGCTAGTGCTGCTAGTGCATCCGCATAAGTATTCTGGAGACGAGGGATGTATTCAATAAAGAATTCTTCAATAGAATCTGCCATTTTGACGGCCTCCTGGTGGTATGGGATCAGGTCTTGGTTCCTGACTTCATACTCTCCACGGACTTGATTGACTATCAATTGAGAATCTCCAAAAGCTTCGAGATATTCGACCCCCAGCTCCTTGGCGAAACTGAGTCCAATGAGGAGCGCGTTGTATTCGGCTACGTTATTGGAACATGGATCAGTTAGTGAATAAGCTCGAGGCATCACATGCTTCCCCGGGGAAACTAAGACAACTCCGACTCCGGAGGAGACTCTCGAACATCCAGGGTTTATCGCCACATTAGCTACTCTTGAAGCACCATCGAAGTATAATTGCCATACTTGTTGGTGCGATGTAGTGTTAACCTCGTGGGTTTCATCCGGCAAGTCATCATATACTTCTGCCGTATCCGCGGTCAGGTTTGCTGCCAAAAGATCACAAATCGTTTGTCCTTTGACCGACTTTTGCTGTTTGAAGTGCAAATCATACTGGGACAAGAGAAGATCCCATTCCGCTAACCGCCAATTCATCAAACCCGGTTGCGTCATAAATACCCATACTGGATTAACGTTAGAGATAACGTAAATCATCTGTCCAACTAAGTAATGTCGCATCTTTTGTACTGCAAACACTAATACGAGGCATTCTTTCTCAATCATCGGATATCGAGACTCGGCGCCTACTAAAGTCCGACTTAGGTAATAGACTGCCTGTTCGTGACCATTATCATCGTCTTGTGCTAGTAAAGCACTTATCAAGTGGTTCATCGCCTTGATGTAAATCAAGAACGGTTTACCTGATTTTGGTGCAACGAGAATAGGAGGATTCGTCAAATATGTTTTGATATCTTCGAGTGCTTTTTGGCAGGCGTCGTCCCAAATAAATGACACGCCCTTCTTGTTTAACTTAGAGAATGGTTGGCACTTCCCAGAAAGATTTGAGATGAACCGTCGAATGTAAGCTAATCGCCCTTGCAATCCTCTGAGTTCTCTTAGATTTCTAGGGGGTTGCAGTTCGTGTATCGCCTTCACCTTATCGGGATCGATATGTATACCTTTCGTAGTGACGACGAATCCAAGGAATTTTCCGCTGGACATTCCATGGAAGGATTTAGTGGGGTTCATCTTCAACTGATGTCTCCGCATGAGATCGAACATCGTCTTCAAGTCCTTGATGTGATCTTCTTTGTTGCGGCTTTTCACAACCAAATCATCAATGTAGCACTCAACCGTTTTCCTGAGATGTTCTTGGAAAATCTTAGTCATTGCTCGCTGGTACGTGGCGCCTGCATTCTTTAGACCGAAAGGCATTACCGTGTAGCAAAAGACACCGAGGGGCGTTCTGAACGCTGTATGCTTCTCGTCATCTAGGTGCATCTTGATTTGGTTATATCCCGAAAAGCCATCCATAAAAGACATTCTCTCAAACCCGCATGTATTGTCGATAATGACATCCGTGATTGGGAGAGGAAAGTCGTCTTTTGGACATGCCGCATTTAAGTTCCTGAAGTCGATGCAAATCCTGATTTTACCATTCTTCTTCATGACTGGAACAATATTAGCTAGCCAGTCTGGATGTTGTTCCTCTCGGATAAATCCTGAATCGATCAATTTCTTAACCTCTGCCTCAATAGCTTCCATAATCTATGGACGAAACCGTCTTTGCTGTTGTTTGACAGGTTTAACATCCGACTTGATATCGAGGCGATGCACTGCCACATTGGGATCAAGCCCTGGCATGTCTTCATAGTTCAGGCGAAGACGTCAATATATTCCCTAATGAGAGCAATTAATTCCTCCTTCTCATTTGGGGGAAGACTATCGCTGATGAATATAGGCTTTGGGTTGACCTCATCCCCCATGTTAATTTGGACTACCTTATCTTCAGTGGGGGGTTCCCTCTGTTCAAATCTATCACCATACTGCATGTTCAGGTGATGAACCCATGGATCTTCCCATGTTGGCATTTGATCGTCGCCCTCCATCGTGGATGGATCAGCCGTAGTCATGTTCGTCATTAGGGCTTTGAATACTTCTCCCAGACTTGTATCGGAATCCCATTCCGAGGAATCTAATGAATACCCATTTTTACCTTTGTTAGCAATTTGATCGATGATTTGCCAGCAACATTCGTCATCAGATGAGGAGGCATTGCCTAAACCCCGTCTGAATTTATAATAATCGTCCGGTTTCCCTTTTGGTACATATGATGCTTTGGCTGGAATACGGGGACCTCGATCGAAGTATAAACCTTCTCCGAGTGTGAAATTATATCCTTGTTTTTTCCATGAGCTTGCGTGCTTCCGGACTGTACTTAGATAAATGTTGACCAGGTTTGTCATCATTCTCATGTTCTTTTAAGAAATGATCAGGTAATGGAAAGCTCTCTCCTTTACCATAAATCACCTCTTTTTCGCCTCCTATTTTGGCAGGGATAACCAGAGTTGTCCCGAAAGAATGCTGGAGGCTTTTCTTTGCCATATAGGACGATCGAAGCGGCATATACAAATCGGGATTATCATACAATCCCTTTATCACATCATCAAGAGACAGTGAGTACTCTAAATCATCATTTATTTCATTATTGGCAAGTTGCCAGTTACAACTGCCATCTGACGATTGTTCATCATCAAGATTGATTACAAAGGGTACAATGTTATTAAAAACAAAACCTCCATTGTAATCAAATCCGGCTTCGGTATCAGCTTCTTCTCCGCTGTCCGTGCCTTGGGCCGATGGTTCAGTATCGGATTCGTTACCATAAAGGAGGGAATCAGTGAAATAATTCTCAAACCCTTTGAATGGTTGCTTATCTGCGACCACCGTCCTGACCTTACCATCAGTGTCGACGTATTTCAAACACTGATGGAGAGTGGAAGGAATTATAATGTTTCTATGGATCCAAGGTCGACCTAGTAGTAAGTTATATGATGTCTCGGCATCAATCACGTAACATGTGACCTCCATCTTCAAATCACCCATTTGGCATTTTATCCAGATTTTACCCAACGGTCTTGACCCGCTGGTGTTGAATCCGTAGATAACAGTGCCTGTGGCCACCAATTTGCTAACTGGAATACCGAGGTTATTCATCAAGCGAAGCGGCATAATACTCACAGCGGAACCCGGATCTACTTGGATTCGGTTAACTTCGCTGGAGCCAATGTACCCAATGAAATATAGGGGCCGATCGTGGTTCGAATTCTTCGTCTGCATATCCTCTTTGGTGAAGGTAATGCAGGGAAGGTTCTTAGCCGCTATATTGAAATGCTGAATTAACGGTTCTGACCCTTCAGGTACCGGCTTGATTGAGTGAGGAACACTTCTGAATTGGCCAAGGCTTCTTGTAAGGCTTTCCTGGTCTCTTTAGACAATCGCAGTAACTCATATAGTGTTATCCGCGCTAGAATATTGGCTAGTTTAGCCATAATATCGAATATGCATGAAGTGTTCGAGCTCTCCGGTTTATCTCTTCCAATCGGACGATTGAAACGAGACTGCTTCGGATTCTGTACCTCCTGGGTCTTCATTTCTTTCTGTTTGTTAACCGGCTGTTGTCGAGCTTCTTCAACCAGTCTAGGAGTTGTAATCACCCCCAGCTCTGTGAGCATCTTGGCTTGTCCCGACTTAGTCACCCCCTGCTCAGCTAACTGATCACTAGGTGATGGATAGTTGAAGTGGTACTGGTTTCCGCTTCTGGTGGCAAAGACTTCTTGTTCTTCTTCGGAGAGCGGGAAGGTAGGAGCTTCATCACCATCCTCTTCGAAGATTGCAGAAGTAGCATTGCAGGACTTGCCTTTACCCTTCTTGATCGAGGAAGTCGCCCACTGATCATCTTCAATAAGATCCGGATGAACCCAGAGGATTTCGCCGTTTGGGGCTGTGTGTGGCACAAGTCCCTTTTGGCGTTGTCCATATGGGTCATCATTCACCGTCTTCATTCCTACTTTGGTGACGCGTTTTGGTTCGAACCATGTTGTGGGCACCGATCCAAAGCTGATTGACACTGCATTTGCTCCTACATTCTTGGCAGGCTTCGGGGTTATGACCTCTACGTCAATTAACGCCTGGATCTTATCCTTGAGATGGTAGCATGACCTCGTAGGGTGGTGGACCGCTCTATGGTATGCGCAATACTTCGGATCCGTCACCTTGCTAGCCCCTTCTTGATCCACAATCGCCGGCAGCTGGATTTTGTTATTTTCCAACAGGTACTTAAAGATAACAGGAACTTCGTCATCTTTGGAGGAGTACACTTTAGGAAATCTTGGCTCCGAAGATTTCTGCTTCTGAGGCCGTTGTCGCCATTGTGACTGCGACTGTTGTGGTGCATGTTGCTGTGGCTGTTGCTGAGGTTGCAATTGGAAAGTTTGATTAGCATCAACTGCATTAGCATGTGCCTTACCTTTCCCTCGTGGGTTGAAATTCTGTGCTGGACCATTCGTCGCCTGCTGGCCTCTCTCCGCCTTCTTCCTCCTGAGGAATCGCTCGGCCTGCTCTCCTCGGACCTTCGGATCCTTCCATGTTTTGGATGGTGCTGTCCCCATTGCTTCCAAAACGTCCAATGTGAGGTTGTTGTGGTAGGTTTGGAGAATGAATTCCTCCGTGATCAGGTCCCGACAGTTCATCGCCTTGTTCCGGAACCTTTTGACGAAGGTATCTACTAATTCCCCGTCTTTTTGTTTCTCGTCGAGCAACGACCCGATAGATATCTCGGTGTCGTCGTCGAAGAAATTGGTGAGGAACTTAGTCTCCATATCGTCCTAGCTATTCACACTACCTGGCTTGAGGCGGCGATACCAATCGAAGGCGGCTCCGCGAAGAGTGCCAACGAAGGACCGTACCATCAGAGGCTCATTGCCAGAGATAACCCCCAGATGTTATTTGAAGTAAATCAAATGCTGGGTGGGTGAATCCTTCCCATCAAACGGCATGAAATTAATTAAATTGAACTTTGACGAATATGGGATTGATTCCCATTCTCTTGGATATGGACAAGGAATGCCCATTTTCTTTACCTCTTGAGTAGAAATTAACGTATTGATCTTGCTCTTGAGGTTTTTGATCTTCAAACTTTCACCTGTGTTTTCGTTAGCACAATTCTGAGGTGGAAGTGTGGCATTATGACTAGCATTCTCATTACCACCCCCTGCATTGACGGGAGGATTATTGGCATTGTAAGCTTCATCCGTATCCGTGTGCTCATCTTCCTGAATAACCTGGTTACAGCGGCTTGGTTCGCCTTGCTGGTTCGTCAGTGCCTGGATTTGTTGCTCATGCATTTCTCTCATATTTTGCATGGCCATCTGCATTTCGAACCTGAAGCTCTCCTGTTGTTTGGCCATGGCTTCTTCGAGATCTTGGCCACTTGTTCCGCGCTTATCATGAATGACTCGTGGGGTTGTTCTTCGCTGGATACGGTATTGTTAGATGCAACTGCCGAGCCGGCATCTGATTCTTCATCTCCTGAAGGTAATCTTATCCGAACCCTACCATATGTTGCACGAATGATAGCTCCGGACTGCAGACGAGTTACACGTCGGGGCACCTCTGGAATCGCCTCGGGATTGTCCTGAGCCGATGTCATAAATTCTCCATCTTCGATCACCGTTCTTCTTCGTCGGAAACGTCTATACCTTGGTTTTGGCGTTTCAGCAGTGAGTCTTTCAAAAACCGAAATTCTCTCGGGGACTGTCTTGGCGCAGTTGCACTCAGACAATACTGCCCAAATGAGTTTGGAACAAGGACATTGAGTTGTCAATTCTCGAGGACTCCTTTTCCTTGTTTTACTCGTACCCCCAACACGATAGTACAACTCATCGGTTTGCAGGTCGGAGTAACCTATCGTGTGTTGGCACGATTTCTCAGGTATAACGCTATCGTCATCAGACGACAACGTTTCCTTCTGAGGGTGAATTGCCTTTTTCGGGCTTTCAAGAGTCACGCGCCTCGAAACACGCCTTTGTGGGCGTGAATTCTCAGTGGGCTCCTGGACTTCAATGCGCAAAGTGGTGCGCTTGGGTGCCATGAACTCCTTGTCATGTTGAGGGTGGCGGCGACTCACAACATGTTGATTCGTTCGGGGCTTCTTTAGTAGGCCCAAACGTTCTTGGACCGGAGCTTTGCTTCGCTCCTCGGGAAGTGGACCGAGGCGTTCCAAGACTGACTTCCTTCTTTGGGATGGTCCTGCGGGATTTCCCGGAGCAGTTGTAAAAATCATCGGCGATTTGGGTTGGTTCGCCGGAGGTTGAACCTTTGAAGGCTACAGTTGTTGCTCCTTAGCCTGAATCGCCGCTTCAGACTTCAGCCTCCAAACTTTGCGGGTCGGTGGCGGCTTGGCCACTTCCTTCTGCAGTTTTCTGCGGGCTTCTTGGACTTGAGCCCGTGCTTGCGCTGATAGTGCGCGGCGCTTGCGAATGCGCTCCTCAAGCGTCGAACGATTCCATTTGACACGGATTCATTCCATCGTTGGCGGCTTGGAAGAGTTGCCGTTCATCGGTTGTTGAGGCTGTTTGCCTCTTCTGCTCTTCAGATCCACCTTGTAGCGGATTCTGTCAACGGACTCCATTTCCTTCGTGAATTGTCGCGCCAGGCGTTGACCCTGCCTCTGGCGGGCTCTCTTTGAGAGAATCACCACACCCTCAGCGGCGGAAGAGTTAGCCATAACAGATCTGACCTGGTTGGAAATTGGTAGAACCTCACCCGATGCAACTTTAGCATCAACTGGGGTGAGGTCTTCGTTGGTGTTTTCTACATCTTCATACCAACGAACTTTCCTCCTGGAGGATAATTTCTTGGACTTGCGGGGGGAGGTTGATCCGGATGAGGATGATAGGTACTCCTCGAACTTCTGTTGATCGAATTCATATTCAACCTCCTCCTCGACCGGGATTGAGATCCGCGGTTGCGACGCTTCGATCTCGGCGGCGAGATCGATGGCTCCCACTGTGGTCGCCAGATTGTTCGCGGGAAAAATCGTATTCTTCATTGATTCCATTGTTATCTTAAATAATCGTTTATCAATTACAAAGATCCGGTCTTTTTATAAGAGCCGGTTACAACGAAATCAAATAAAAGAAAATAAAAGTTACAATTTTTCTTCTATGTCGAACGAATCGCGAGCTCCTGTTTTGCGGTCACTCGCTTGTGTGGGTTCTTTGCCTACGCCGGGGTTTTTCCGTGGACCACCACGCGATCTAGATCCGGTCGGATCTACACGGTATAACAGGTGTTATTTCGCCAAGGAAATAACAGCCGAAGGGATTATTTCGCCAAGGAAATAATAGCCCAAGTTATCGAAATCGACCAAGCGAAATCGAGACTCTTCTCGGGATCAAAGGCTAAGCTTTGATCCGGAGGGAAACCGTGTAGATCTCAGATCTGATCTCTCTCGAACTCCTGCCTAATTTAGCAAGGATGATCGCCAAGAACCAGATCTGAGAGTCCGAGTCTTCTAAGCTTGAAAATCCGAAGGTGAGTTCTAAATCCAGCTGAGTTTCGGCTCCAAAATTTCCAACCCTTTAAAAAAATGAGCTATCCCCCTCTATTTATAGGCTTCTGAAAGCGGATCTGGTCTCAGATCTGGGCCCAGATCCGCGGCTCGGTAGGGGGGTGGCTCGGCCGGCCACCTTGGTGGCTCGGCCACCGCGCCATCTTGTGGTGGCCGGGTGGGGGCCGAGCCACCTCGGTGGCCGCCGAGCCACCATATGGTGGCTCGGTGGTGGCCGCCGAGCCACAACAAGGTGGCTCGGTGAGCCACCAAGGTGGCTCAGCCACCAAGCGACCTAGGTAGCACGGTGAGCCACCTGAGCGGCTTGGCCTTGGCCGAGCTTTTCCCGGGGTGTTCGCCGTTGCGTCGATTGTCCGGTCTCGCGGTTCATCGGTTTATCCGAGCTTCGTCGTTGATCCGAATTCTGATTTGGCAGTACGAATCCTGATTTGGCAGTAAATTAACTTTTGAGTTCGAGTCCAAAACTGATTTTGATTCGATCTTGATTCGTTCGAGTCTGCTCTTGGTTGGATGACTCGTTGATTCTTCGACCCGTTAGCTTGCGTATGGTTCATTAACTTCGTCGCTTCGTTAACCCGCTTCATCGCGTCTCACTTAGCTTCGAACACGCTTGGATATATCGTCCGATGGTTCGTTGGTTTGTCGAATCACCGCGCCGAGTTGTGTTAAGGGATCTATAAGCAGTTTTATACGCCTACAGCTACGAGCTGGAGTCTAGTCATAAATGCATGCGAGATGAAAGAATGCGAAGCTCCCGAATCGAAAAGAATATGGGCGGGAAGAGAGTTCACAAAGAACGTACCCTCCACTACGGCTCCGCTGGCTCCATGATCACGGGGAACTACTGCATATACCCTGCCCGTGGTAGAAGACTGCTCTGCTGATGGTGGTGGAGAATATGGGATAATCTGCCCCTGAGGAACATCCTGGACTGCTCGAATCTGCCCCTCAATCCTCAGAGCTGCTGGCGGTGCCTCAAGCCTGCTCTGCTGTCCCTGACCTCTGCCCTGCTGGCGCTGCTGCTGGTTCGGACCCTTGCCCTGCTGGGCTCCTGTTGGTGCACTACGGCACTCCGATGCCTTATGCCTGACCTTGTGACAGTTAAAACAAGATCCATGGAACTTGCGCTACTGATGCGCTCTCTGATCCTGTTAGGGTCCCTTCTTATAAGAGCCCTGATGCTGCTGCTGGTGTCCAGAAAAGGATCTCTTGTTCTTGCCCTTGTCACCGCTCTGCCCTACCTTGGCCTTCCCTTCCTTATCCTTCTGGAACATGCTTGTCTCAATCTCCTGCGAAGTGGCGGCCTCAGCTACCTCCCTAACTGAACAGAACCTCTTCGAGACTAGGTATCGGCGGAGATTAGGGCGAAACCCTGTCAAGAACATCTGTGCCTGACGCTCTCCTGTCTTCCACATACCCGTGAAATGCAGTAACTCTATGAATCTGCTCTCAAAATCTGCAACTGTCATGTCCCCCTGAGTCAACCGGGATAACTCAAGCTCCTTCCTAGTCCGTGCTGCAGAAGAAATATACTGCCCATCAAAGAAGTATATGAAGTCCTCCCATGTGAGTGTCATCCTCTGCTCTGGAGTAAACTGGAGTCGGTACCATCTGCCAGCATCTCCCTTCAGGCTGTAGGATGCCAATCTCTGCTTCTGAACTGGATCCACACTGAGTATGTCAAGAATATTACCCACATCCTCCTTCCACTTATGGGCTGCAAGAGGGTCTGGTGATCCCTGGAACTCTGGTGCCCTCATCTTCTGGTACCTCTCTACCATACGGAGCTATGCTTCCTGCTCCGTGGATCTATCAGGTACTGCTAGTGGAACAGTTGCAGGTGCTACCTCTGGGTCTCTCTCTCTAATCGGGACGGCTGGTATCCCCTGCTGCTGAGCTACCGGTGGTGGTGGTGTTCGTGGTGCTATGTGAGTCGTCACCAACTCCTTAATGGCTGTCATCCTGGCAATAAAGGGAGCCATGAGATCCACCAAGTACTGAGGAGCCTGCTGCGGCTCTGGTGGTGCCTGCTCCTGCTCGGGCTGAGCTGGTTGCTGCTCTAATGGAGTCTGCTGTGACTCCGCCTGGCTAGCTCTCCTGGTATGAGGTCTACCACGTCCTGCCATCTCTCTTCCTGATGGTAAGAAAAATAAAAGTTCATGAGTCAAAATAGACCTTTATAAATAGCGTATCACAATACAATTTTCACAACATATAGTATTTGCACAATCACTTTAAACTTATTCAAAAATAGTTGTCATAAAAAAAATTCTTAAATTTTTGAGATATACGCATATATCGTCCTCACTCATACTAGGAAATCCTTGCGGACTCTATACATGAATCCTAAGAAACTCTATCCTAACTCCACGACTCGACACAGGATGATCCTAAGGGTACTGGAACTAGAGCTCTGATACCAACTGTGACGCCCCTGGGTTCACACAAGGCTGCAGACCAAGGTGAAACCAAGAATGTCAAACCTGCCATGCACCACACCGTGCAACAACAAGTTTCACCATCACAATTAACTTCTATCTAGTAGAGTCAATAACAGGTGTAGGTACAAAAGCAAGTAAAAGATAATACACGAAGGGCTGATGAAATGATAATGATCAAATAAATATCTCATCATCCAACAAATGGAAATATATAGTCAATGTCTGAATAAATAAACTGGAGTAGTCAACAAGTCTCAAATACAAATATCTAACAAGAAGAAAATAAGGCACACAACCTTTACAACTTCTAGAACAATACTCTCAAATGTCTAACAAAATCTATAGTGGAGCTCCAACATAAGTATAACTAACAGCTAAACACTAAAGTGTGTCGCCATCAACCTGCGACTCTCCGGGCTCCTGGCTCGTTACCTGAAATGGGGAGGGACAATGAGCGTCAAAGAGCTAGCGAGCAACATCACAACCAACCCCAAGGGAACAGGGCTCGTTGTATATGAAAATGCAGATAATACATAATAAATCTAAAATCATTGATCTTACTAAAGAGGATTTTAGTATTTAGAAATTTACAACATGAGTATAGGTACGTCGAGCGAAATAATCCAAACAAGGAAACCCTCATGTATATACCTTGTATCTCAAATTGTAAATCCCTAAACACCAAACCCGAGGTCCTAGTACAGAAACAATAATAAAATAAATACAACAAAATCTCAGAGAATAAATACCGTGTCATATCATAGCCTACACAGACATCATGTAATCATGGCATAGTCTACATAAGTGTCATGTCATAAACTCCTATGAGCAAGTCATATACAGGGTTAAGAAATATGTCCGATACATGAACTAAGTACCGTGGTTTCCAAACACATGGAGTAAGTGGCAAATGTCCAACACGAGGACTGAAATGGATTATAGTCCAACACGAACTTCTATGGATTATAGTCTAACACGAGGACTGTGTAACTGTGTAAAGTATATGCGGAAAGATACACCAAATCTAAACTCACACGCATCTCGATGTACATGTCTAAACTTATGTTAAAAGTCAACCCACATGTACAGATAAATCCTTAACATGGTGAACAAGTGTCAGGTCATCGAGGTGACCCTGAAGAACAACTCAAACAGATCAAAAATCTGTAAAACACCTCATCAGTCGACTGGTGTGTCGACTGATGACGTCAGTCGACTCATATGTCGACTAAAACTGCACAGGCAACACAGTCTCAGCTCACCAGTCGATTGATCTATCGACTGAGGAACTGAGAAAACACAAACAGCTCGTCAGTTGACTGATCGGTCGACCGATGCTGAAATTTCAGCCCGTCGGTCAACTGATTAGTCGACCGATGGCCTGCAGAAACTCTGCACAGGTTATTATTCACCACAAAATTGATCTAAACACATCCCCATCAATCCCAAGCATGAACCATACGTATATTAACATGTATGAACTAACTGAAACATAACTTTCATGTACAATTACATAAACAAAACTCTAAACATATGTATTTATGTTTTAAAAACACTTTTCAAAACAAAACCCATGTTAAATCTCTTATAAAATATTTCAGATCTAGATCTCGTTTTTACAAAACGTTGGTAAGTTGTTTATCAAACTGAAAATACATATCTTCATGTTATACGCAATAAAAATCCATTCTTTGTTCACAAAATACGTTTTAGGCTAGAGAAATCTCAATAAAACCATGTGAAAATGTTTAAAAAGAATGGGACAAGGTTCGGCGAGATGTTACTCGCCTCTGAGGTGATGAAGAGCTCCTGGATCTGAGGGGGAGTGATTCCTTTCGCTGCAAACTGAAAATCCCGCCGAAAATCCTCCGATTTCGCTCCAGAATCACCAAGAACTACCCTAGGGTTTGAGAGAGGAGAGAGGGGGCTAGGGTTTCTCTGATCTGAAGAGGAGAGGGGATGATTTCGGGTGAAGGAGAATATATATGAACCATTAAACCTGACCCAAACCCGAACCAAAACAAAACAGACCCGAAACCTGGAAAAACTGGAAATCAGCGTATCAGTCGACTGATGTGTCGACCGACACCATCAGTCGACTGATGTGTCGACCGACACCATCAGTCGACTGATGTGTCGACCGAACTGAAAAATTCTAGTTTTTGCATGTTTTGCTAATTTGCAAAATCCAACGCACAAAACTCTACACCCATACTCTCATATTATCTCAAATAACTTGTTATCATGTACATCAATGACCTCAAGCTATTTGTCATAAAAGAATTATTTATTTACTAATAATTCACATATATTCATGTAAAATTTACGGGGTTCTACAGTCTCAATACAAGGGTCAAATGAAATCTCGCTAAGGCACACAACCTCTACAAAGTAAAATCATAATCTCTAGAATCTAAAAATAAAAAACTACTGTGGAGCTCTAAAATACTATAAATATAAATAACTAGATGGAATCTAAGATGCAATCCCTTCAACCTGCAACTCTCCGTATGCTTGACTCGCAAACTAAAAGGGGGATAACAACGAACGTCAAACCGCTAACGAGATCATCTCTTCCGCCCCCAGGGGGAAGGGGTAGGAGTATATAAGAAAATACTGTTAGCACATATAATATACAAAATAATTCATAAAAATCTAAATGTAGACTAGTATTTAGAAACTCACAACACGATAATTAGTACGTCGAGCGAAATAATCCAAACAAGGAAACCCTCATGTATATACCAAGTCTTAAATTGTGAATCGCTAAATACCAATTCCAAACCTATGAATGAAAAATAGTACATAAAGGAAAAAAATACCATAACTCCAAACCTCAACCATATAGAGCCAATACTACAGTCTCAAACTACCCTCGGGTAGTCCGTGCATTCATAAGGAAATATCATCCAACTCAAACATCATCATAGACCATACCATGTATGCTATGTACTAAAAGTGTACCCTACTCTCGGGTAATCTAACATGGGAGCAAACTATAATTGTGTATATATATATCTTTATCAAATAATAATACTCTTGTAAGGTTCTCACAATATCATGTGGATTCAACGTCCTTACTCAATCGTTCTACGGCAATAGGTTTTATCTTCTCTATTCCAGATGATGCGTCTAGATGATCGTACAACAGAATATAGGTGTATCTGCCCAATCCAGAAACACCCCGATCATCTTCGAGTATTGGTACCGCTGATGTCTTATTACGGGAAAACATCCAAATACTCCTAGTGTGGTACAGCCGAGGTCTCATTATGAGGTAAACGTCCACACTGGCCATCCACAATGGATAAGTTATGCATTATCATGTGTCATGCCAACAATAATCAACTCAAACATGTGTTATGCACCTCAACTATACATGTATACTCAATTTAGAAACATGTATTCAATTGTTCGTGCACGTATCTTGATGTGCGAACCTATATGTTGTGTTCACATACACCTCAAGTGTTTAACATAACTTAAACATCATAATACAACTTAAAGAGATTGAGAAAATCCCTCAAAACAAACCACTGTAGTTCAAAACATGCACATAGTCATGCACACGGGGCAGTTTTGTGTTTGTGTGCATGCTTCATGATTCTAACTTGATTAACTTGCTGTAAAACATGTGTAAATTATTTTAAATACTAAATTAACACCTCTAATGATTATCTAATACTTGAATCCAGAATCACAACATTAAATATTACATGTGAACCCTAAACATGCATGAATACATCAAATCGTCGATAAAAGATCATCAAAACTTAGTTAAATCACATGTTTAGTTATTTTTAGATCTTATTTTACTTCTAAAAATTAGTTCATAATCTTTTAAACACAAAAATATTTAAGCTTTAACTCATATATTATAAAAGAATTATTTTTATACTCAAAATAGTTAATTAGATTAATAAATCCACATTAAAACTCAATAAAGCACTTAAAAATGTGGGAGTAGGGTTAGCAGAGATAAAACTCACTTGAAACTTATTGAAAACCAGAAAGATGCAAAGGCAAGACAGATCCCTAAGCCACACGCCAAATCTAAATCAAAATCCTGCTTCAAAAAGCTCTTGGACTCTCACAAAATTTATTTACGGTTTAGGAGAAGGGATGGTGGCTGCTAGGGTTTTAAAACTCTGAATTAAGATGAAAAAGTTTGTGTTCAAGAGGTATTTATAATATAGAAGTGGACCTGGGCCTCAAAATATCTGTTTCCAATTGAAATCAGGAAAATGGAAATACGATTGGCGGTCGACCGCGCCTGGTGCGGCACTCGACCGGCCAGTGCATAAACAGTTTGTGCAGTTTAGCCCTCTGTGCATGTTTCGACTTGATTCTTTCACATATACGGACTTGTTTGCACTAAAAACACTTGCTATCATACTCATACACTATTTAATAATATTTATCATGATAAATATCCACCTATATTAATTAATCGCATATTATTTCAAATTATCACATATTAATTCAAATTTACGGGGTTTTATACCGAGAAGAACATTTAATGTGTTAGTCTCTAGCTACATCGATCTATCAAGGCAGGAATAAGCAGCCGATCTAATTTCATCCATCTTATCTTGGAACATATAAGAAAACTAGCTCGTGCAACCGTGGCAATCATACGCTCATCGTCAAGTTTCCATCGAGAATGCCCTACGCTATGATCGACCATGACTAACTCGGGTACTCTCTACATACTTATTCAATATATTATTAGATGTAAAAGAAATAGTAATGAAGATAATAGTTAACATGTATTTAACGAATTAGTTGCCTCTGAAAATAATATTTTTTGAGAATAGTGCTGAGATTGATCATAGAGGACCACATCACTATTTGACCCGGGCTGCATGGTGCATACCTAATCTACATTGCATGAGAAATATGTTAACAATTGAAGACCAAATTTTGATAATTACAACCAATCAATTAATTATACATGTATCAAAGAACTAGGAATATTAAAGAGTAAAAACTAAATAGGCATCACAACTTCTCATGTCAATTATAAAGATAGTTTCATACATCGATCACATTTAGTGTCATGAACACAATATAACACTAGAATTAGGTAATGTAGCGAAAAGAATGAGAATTCATCAAGCTCGTTCACATACAAAAATAAGCAAGTTGACGTTGTTGTAGCCAAAAGAATGAGCATTCATCAAGCTCATTCATATACAAAAATAAGCAAATTAACGTTAATGAAGACAGTTAGATTTACAAATGCATCTCAAAATCATCCTTACCAAATTCAATGTTGACGCTACATGAAATCCTTCAACACCTTCTTTTGCATGACAGATGGCCGCCCTATAAATAACCTAGCACGTGATTCATTTCCATGTAATTCTTCATAAAACTTATCAAGAACTTTGTAAGGACCATGAATTTTTGATAATAGTTAAAATAATTTTTTAGTATTTTAAATATTTATTTGTTATTTTTAAAAGAGTATTTATATTTTTCTCGATTTTCTAGAATTTTCTATGATTTAAATTCTAAGTTTTATATTTATTTAAATGATTTAGATATTCATAAATATATTTAGTGCAGTAAGAATTTCTGGAATTTATCCGTTGTGTTATTGATACTATTACGAATTATTTTGAATAATACGATGTGTTATTATTATTATTATTATGTAATATTTCGTATAATACGTTGTATTATTTTTACGTATTATTTGTATAATTTATTGTATTATTTCTATTGTTACATATTATCTGTCGTATTAGTATAACTAGTACGTTTTAATGTGTACGTAATTGTCCCATAATCGTTTGATTTTAAATATAAGTAAATATATTTTATTTATTAATTATTCTTGTTTAATTATACAATATGGGTATATTTTGACTATTTCGTATCAACTATTGTATTTACACAACATGCACGTTTTTGTTTATAGATAATTATTCTGTAATTACTTTAATTTTTAAATACCCGTAACTATTTTATTTTAATTATTTTAATCCCTAACCCTAACCTAATCTCTCTATATAAATTCTTCTCTTCTTTTTCACGTGAGCACCCAAAAACCCAGCCGCCACACACTATTTTCTCTCTCCTCCTCTCTCATCTCTCTCTCTGTTTTTCATCTGCACCACCCAACACCCGCGATGATGAGGAAACCCCGACCCCATCTCGCCGTCCGCCTCCGCCTGAGCGCCGCCCCTCTCCTTGAACCCGCATCGACCACCCCTCCCCGTCAGCCGCCTCCTCCCTTGGCTCCGCCAAGCACCGCCTCTTCACCACCATTCGCCACCACCCTCAGATCCATCTCCGACCGCTACTCCGCACTTGCCGTCACCGCTCCACCTCGATCCGAGCCTCTACCGCCTCCAGCTCCCTACAACCCTACCACTGCCTACACCCGCCTACACCAGTCATCACCGCCCCCTCTTGCCGCTCCGCCTCTAGCCGCCGCAGATCCCGATCACCTCCAACCAACCGCGCTCGCCACGAACCCCCTTGCTGCCGCGCCACCTCCGACCACCTGAAACCACCATCGCCGAACGCCGCGTGACCACGTCCATCACGGCCAGCCTCCTCTTTCCCTACGACATCCCTCTATGCCGCCCAGATCCGAACCCCTCTCGTCGTCGCCTCACTGCCTCGATGACCCCCTACAGATCTATCCAACACCACTGCCTCCCTCAGCCCCGTCGACCTCCGTCGGGTCTCCAGCAGCGCCAACATGCCTCACCGTCGTTCCTACAAGCGTCCAGATCAGACCGCGGACCCACACTAACAGTGTCGATTCGTTCGACAAAATCCCGAGACAAGATCCCGTTGCTCAGTTGTCATTCTTTACATTTTAGATTGTTATGAATTATCTGCATATTTTGAATTGTGAAATAATTATCTGCGTGGGTTGTTTGGTGAAATAATATTAGATAAATCATGATAATCTGATAAATAACATTTTCAGAATGATTATAATCTTAAAATAAGTTATTTCGGTATCAGAATTACTTTGAGATGATTATGCTAATTTAAAAAGAATTTATTTTGAGAACGGAATCATTTTAGATAATTATAATAATTTAAAAGAAACTATCTTGGAAGAAAAATATTTTTACAATAATTATAAATAAATTAAAGGAATTTATTTTGAAAAGGAAATTATTTTAGATTAACTTTAATTAGAAAAGAAATTATTTTGTAAGAGGAAATATTAAAAAGAATGTTTTTAGAATTATTTAAAAGGAGTTATTTTGGAAAATAGAATTATTTTTGGATAATTATAACAAAAAATAAAAGATTTATTTTGGATAAGGAAATCATTTTGAAGTAAATAAATTTATTAATTTAAAGGATTATTTTTGAATGTGTGATTCTCATTTTAATTATGTGATATGTCATGATATCGTTGCGCATGATTGGTTGTACTTATTGTTTGCTATTGTGTTTGAGAACCCTTAGTAGTTCATGACTTAGTGACCTCGTGTGTCATGAACAGACCTAGTGACATGTGTGAGTGTGTTGACTGGGTTTAGGTGGTGAGCCTAAGTTTTAATGAGGATTATGATTGATTTAGAAAATACAAGAGAGTTGGGATGGGAAAGTCCATATTCATGTGATCGGATAAGGCTGTTGATGTATCTTCCAGGCCTCCCCATGATCCAGTGTAGCTTGGGGTTGGTTTGTTGGGTCAAAGTGGAGCCAGTGTAGCCACTTTGGTCCGTGAACTGGATATTCACCTGATTCTTGCTTGAGTTCGAACCAGGCCGGAATCGGATTGCGTGTAGCCCTCTGACCGATCCAGTGTAGCGGCGTATTGGGTGCACGTAGAGGATTTGTGAACAGCCAGTTATCCGGTGATAGGAGCGTTGACTCTGTGTGAGATGTGACCAGTGACCTGTTATAGGATGGCTAGTTACTTGACCTCGTTTCTAGGCTAGGTATGACTTTTGTGAGATACGGATCAGTTGTACTATCTTTTCATACATAGACTGGGATTAATATTTAATTATCTACTATTTGAGACATATGGTATATACTTGAGGGTTTCCTTATTTGGATTATTTCGCTCGACGTACTACGTCTCTTGTTATAGATTTTTAAGTATTAATTCCATCTATTTGTATGACATGGTTACCTGGATGATTATTGTGATGACTAGTTGCATGACCGACTTGTTACTTGATTGTTTTGGTTGGATTTCCAGTTGCATGTTTCTTTTGTCATTTCGGTTACCGTATTGTTTTTCGCATTGGGTTTTCGTTCGCTCTATTGTTTTGTGGGATCTTGCCGTGCACCATGCACCTGACGTACACTTGTTTTCTCAGGTCTACGTCAGACTTAGAGAAAGAACAGGTTCAGCAGGAGTCAGAAGATTCTCAGCAGGAGTGCATTGTAGATAGAGCAGAAGAAGAAGTCGAGGTCTAGTCGTCTCTTTTATTATATGTTGGTCCTTGTTTACTTTTGTAGTTCTTTCTATTTTCGTTGATCGATGTATCTTGTACCTCTTCAGTATTCATTGTTCAGATATGTATAAGGGCATGTTTGACCCAAACTTTGTGTATTGGATTATTTTCATTTGTGATATGTATCATTTTATTCTGTGTTGTTCATTATATTCTCGCTATGTGTGATCGGGGACCTGTGACTTCGCATTGTTTTATTTTCCAGACGCTTAGCGTATTAGATTGAGAAGATGGAGTCTAGTACTTATCTCTCCTCAATCTAATATGTCGCGGGCTTGTTCACGTTCCGATTCCCGGGTATTTTGGGAAGCGGGGCGTGACAGGTTTTAGTGGTGGCCCATGTAGATCACGGTTCCGATCACGGTCCTGAGTTCTTACGAGTGAGAATATAACGGACAATTTAGATACATATCATATTTCATCCGTTAGACTATTCTTGAACCCTTGTTCTATCTTCTTGATAGACTTCGTTTCGTCCCTATCTTATCACTTTTTGACTCCGGAGTTTTCCCTTGTACTTGTTCGATCGCTTCACGATTATCCTTTCTTTGTATAACTCCTCTATCCTCGTATCGGTCGTTTATGTATGTGTTATTAATTTTACAATTATATCTTCTTGATTTGACTTATATATCGTTTGATTGTATTGATTTCTATATTATTTATTACATTATCTTATGTATTACACACAATGTTATATTGTGTGTTTTCCATAAAAAAAATATATAATTACTTATATATTTTCAATTGTTCAAATCATATCATTAAGTGTTTTTTATTACTCCAAATTCCATATATTCATTACATAGTGTATCTGATATTCAGATTATTTTCTTGTGTTTAAATATATTTTAGCATATCTAAATTTTGTATGATTGTGTTTTTCTGTCATATCATCTATTAATTACTTATGTTTTAGATTATTGTATATTGTTCGTATTTTCGTGACATACTTTAATAAGTTCATATTTTTAATATTCTGTATATGCAGTATATTCTTATCCTTTACATTTTCAGTATATAGTTTTTATCAATAAGTTTTGTCTTGTTAGATTATTTTAGTATGTTCGCATTGGTTTTGTTATTGTAAGAGCCTTGTATTTTTATTTTGATATTCAAACAATTATTTATATTGTTAGCTTTGGATTGAGTTACTAATTATATAGTTTTGTTACATTATCTCGTACCATTGGTTATTAATCTTTTATTCCTAATATAAAAGATTTTTCTAAATAGCATTTGTGGGTATGTATAGTATTTATTCATGTTTGTTTATAGTGTATTTACATATTTATAGTTGTTTGCTTCGTTTTCGATATGTGTTGTTTTATCATTATAACAATATACATTGTATACGCGTGTTATTTTTTAGTATTTATCTTATGGTATTTTTTATATATCTATGTCTTTTATTGTGTCATTGTTTGTTGTTCATTCTCTATTCATTGTTTTCTTTACTTATGTTTTGTTTTACTTTTTCATTCTTTTATAATCACTATTCTCTTTTCATTATAGCATATTCAAGTAGATTATTATATTTACGATATATATTTTTATTGATTTATAGTCATCCATGATTTTTAGTATCAACTGTGTTTAATCGTGTTCTATTTCATGTATTATCGGTGTTTATATTCACATGTTCATCAATCATTCATTGTATGTTTGTCTACAATATATCAGTGTTTTTGTTATACGGAATTATGTTCTTCTTATGTTTTCATTTGCTTATATACTTAATTTACCTTTCATAGTTTTTGTTTTTATATGTTATACTTCTTTATCTAGTAGTATGTTGTGAGTGTCAGTATGGTTAGTAAGCATTTATGTTTTAGTGTATTCTATGATTTTTGTATGTGTTAATTTATTTTGAGTTTTATACTGTTAATTTGTTCATTACTTATTTGAATGCATTGATTCCTTCGATTATATTTTCTTTGTCAGATTGGTAGTTTTATTATTTGACTTGTGTTATTTTAAATCGTGTTACTCTTCTGTTTCGTTTTTCTTATTCTTGTATTTTTCGTAGATCACACTATATCATTATCGTTTTGTTCTTATATTTTTCTTGAATAGGAGTTATTATTTTTCTGTGTGAGTGTGTGATGTTATGACTTTATAATTTGTGTATATGGTTATTAAAGGTTGTTACAATGTGTGTTGTTTAGCTTTAAATTTTTGTATTTTTACATATTGTATTTTGGTTATGTATTTAGTCATAATATTTTTGTAGTTGGTGTGCCTTATATTTTATATAGTGTATTCTTACTCATTTTTCTTTCTCGTCTTAATTTGTATATTACTATACTTATTGTGATTTAGTATTTATTATGTTTTTATTATAATTTTTTTGTTTACGGTCACGTTATAGTGTAGTTATTTTTATTTTGTGTTGCATTTATTTTTATAAATCCTACGTATTATACATGTATTTATACATGTTTGTTGTGTATGTTACCACATAATTTTGGTCACATTTTACCTTTCTTGTACATGTTTTGTTATCATTATTGTTTGGTTATTTATCAAGTTATATGTTTTTCTTGTATGTGTTTTTATGTTGTCTTTAATTTTATTAATCAGTTTATTTGTGTTACTTGAGTTATATTGTTTATTAGTTAACATAGTTATTTCTTTTATGTTTTATCAATAGTTTCATAGTTTATTTAAGATGTGAAATGAGTGTTATAATTTTGTACAACTTAATTACAAGTTTTGCACATTATAGATATTTTGTTGTGTTTATTAGTTATTTTTCTTTTATTAGATTGTGTATATTTTACTTTAATATTGTATTTTATGACCTATTCATTAATTATTTTAATTGACATATTTATTAATTTTTATATACACAAGTCTATGTATTACTATTTTAGTTAACTGATTATGTCCATAATTGATTATTGTTTTGGATATTATTACATGACAGTTCATATGTTGTATTATGTTTATAGGTTTTATAGTTTTTGTATCATATTTCGTTATTCTAATGAGTATAATGATATAATGATTATTGGTATATTTTGATATTGTGTTCGTTGTGTAAATATTATGAATACATAATTACATGATATTCTTTATATTAATCTACAAATTATTATATTATTTCATGATTTGTTTGATGGTTACTATTATGTTATTTTACTTAAATATGTTAATATCGTTTGATTTGTGATCATGTATATGTTATATAAATTACTATGTATCTATTATGGTGAATTTTATTTTAGTGCTTTCTACATTTTTATGGTGTTAGATATCATTATGTTTATGATGCCTATATGTGCATGTTTATTTTTGTTCTTTTAGATTATTATGTCAGATATGTTATGACTTGATATGACTCTGATTGTATTTTATGCACTTCACACTTCTTGTGATAGTTTATAGTATTTTTACAATACTGTTTGGAACCGTATTACTTAGCTGATTAGTTATAACTTTTGATGATGTAGCTTTCTTTATTTATCTTGAATGATGCATATAAGTGCATCACTTTTAGTTTAATTTCGAGGGCAAAATTTATTTTAAGGGGGGTAGAATGTAAGGACCATGAATTTTTGATAATAGTTAAAATAATTTTTTAGTATTTTAAATATTTATTTGTTATTTTTAAAAAAGTATTTGTATTTTTCTCGATTTTCTAGAATTTTCTATGATTTAAATTCTAAGTTTTATATTTATTTAAATGATATAGATATTCATAAATATATTTAGTGCAGTAAGAATTTTTGGAATTTATCCGTTGTGTTATTGATACTATTCCGAATTATTTTGAATAATACGATGTGTTATTATTATTATTATGTAATATTTCGTATAATACGTTGTATTATTTTTACGTATTATTTGTATAATTTATTGTATTATTTCTATTGTTACATATTATCTATCGTATTAGTATAACTAGTACGTTTTAATGTGTACGTAATTGTCCCATAATCGTTTGATTTTAAATATAAGTAAATATTTTATTTATTAATTATTCTTGTTTAATTATACAATATGGGTATATTTCGACTATTTCATATCAACTATTGTATTAACACAACATGTATGTTTTTGTTTATAGATAATTATTCTGTAATTATTTTAATTTTTAAATACCCGTAACTATTTTATTTTAATTATTTTAATCCCTAACCCTAACCTAACCTCTCTATATAAATTCTTCTCTTCTTTTTCACGTGAGCACCCAAAAACCCAGACGCCACACACCATTTTCTCTCTCCTCCTCCCTCATCTCTCTCTCTGTTTTTCGTCTGCACCACCCAACACCCGCGATGACGACGAAACCCCGACCCCATCTCGCCGTCCGCCTCCGCCTGAGCGCCGCCCCTCTCCTTGAACCCACGTCGACCACCCCTCCCCGTCAGCCGCCTCCTCCCTTGGCTACGCCAAGAACCGCCTCTTCACCACCATTCGCCACCACCCTCAGATCCATCTCCGACCGCCACTCCGCACTTGCCGTCGCCGCTCCACCTCGATCCGAGCCTCCACCGCCTCCAGCTCCCTGCAGCCCCACCACTGCCTACACCCGCCTACACCAGCCATCACCGCCCCCTCTCGTCGCTCCGCCTCTAGCCGCCGCAGATCCCGATCACCTCCAGCCAACCGCGCTCGCCACGAACCCCCTTGCTGCCGCGCCACCTCCGACCACCTGAACCGCCGTCGCCGAACGCCGCGCGACCACGTCCATCACCGCCAGCCTCCTCTTTCCCCACGACATCCCTCCGTGCCGCCCAGATCCGAACCCCTCTCGTCGTCGCCTCACTGCCTCGATGACCCCCTACAGATCTATCCGACACCACAGCCTCCCTCAGCCCCGTCGACCTCCGTCGGGTCTCCAGCAGCGCCAACACGCCTCACCTTCGTTCCTACAAGCGTCCAGATCAGACCGTGGACCCGCACTGACGGTGTCGATTCGTTCGACAAAAACCCGAGGCAAGATCCCGTTGCTCAGTTGTTATTCTTTACATTTTAGATTGTTATGAATTATCTGAATATTTTGAATTGTGAAATAATTATCTGCGTGGGTTGTTTGGTGAAATAATATTAGATAAATCATGATAATCTGATAAATAACATTTTCAGAATGATTATAATCTTAAAATAAGTTATTTCGGTATCAGAATTATTTTGAGATGATTATGCTAATTTAAAAAGAATTTATTTTGAGAACGGAATCATTTTAGATAATTATAATAATTTAAAAGAAACTATCTTGGAAGAAAAATATTTTTAGAATAATTATAAATAAATTAAAGGAATTTATTTTGAAAAGGAAATTATTTTAGATTAACTTTAATTAGAAAAGAAATTATTTTGTAAGAGGAAATATTAAAAAGAATGTTTTTAGAATTATTTAAAAGGAGTTATTTTGGAAAATAGAATTCTTTTTGGATAATTATAACAAAAAATAAAAGATTTATTTCGGATAAGGAAATCATTTTGAAGTAAATAAATTTATTAATTTAAAGGATTATTTTTGAATGTGTGATTCTCATTTTAATTATGTGATATGTCATGATATCGTTGCGCATGATTGGTTGTACTTATTGTTTGCTATTGTGTTTGCGAACCCTTAGTAGTTCATGACTAGTGACCTCGTGTGTCATGAACAGACCTAGTGACATGTGTGAGTGTGTTGACTGAGTTTAGGTGGTGAGCCCAAGTTTCAATGAGGATTATGATTGATTTAGAAAATACAAGAGAGTTGGGATGGGAAAGTCCATGTTCATGTGATCGGATAAGGCTATTGATGTATCTTCCAGGCCTCCCCATGATCCAGTGTAGCTTGGGGTTGGTTTGTTGGGTCAAAGTGGAGCCAATGTAGCCACTTTGGTCCGTGAACTGGATATTCACCTGATTCTTGCTTGAGTTTGAACCAGGCCGGAATCGGATTGCGTGTAGCCCTCTAACCGATCCAGTGTAGCGGCGTATTGGGTGCACGTAGAGGATTTGTGAACAGTCAGTTATCCGGTGATAGGAGCGTTGACTCTGTGTGAGATGTAACCAGTGACCTGTTATAGGATGGCTAGTTACTTGACCTTGTTTCTAGGCTAGGTATGACTTTTGTGAGATACGGATCAGTTGTACTATCTTTTCATACATAGACTGGGATTAATATTTAATTATCTACAATTTGAGACATATGGTATATACATGAGGGTTTCCTTGTTTGGATTATTTCGCTCGACGTACTACGTCTCTTTTTATAGATTTTTAAGTATTAATTCCATCTATTTGTATGACATGGTTACCTGGATGATTATTGTGATGACTAGTTGCATGACCGACTTGTTACTTGATTGTTTTGGTTGGATTTCGAGTTGCATGTTTCTTTTGTCATTTCGGTTACCGTATTGTTTTTCGCATTGGGTTTTCGTTCGCTCTATTGTTTTGTGGGATCTTGCCGTGCACCATGCACCTGACGTACACCTGTTTTCTCTGGTGTACGTCAGACTTAGAGGAAGAACAGGTTTAGCAGGAGTCAGAAGATTCTCAGCAGGAGTGCATTGTAGATAGAGCAGAAGAAGAAGTCGAGGTCTAGTCATCTCTTTTATTATATGTTGGTCCTTGTTTACTTTTGTAGTTCTTTCTATTTTCGTTGATCGATGTATCTTGTACCTCTTCAGTATTCATTGTTCAGATATGTATAAGGGCATGTTTGACCCAAACTTTGTGTATTGGATTATTTTCATTTGTGATATGTATCATTTTATTCTGTGTTGTTCATTATATTCTCGCTATGTGTGATCGGGGACCTGTGACTTCGCATTGTTTTATTTTCCAGACGCTTAGCGTATTAGATTGAGAAGATGGAGTCTAGTACTTATCTCTCCTTAATCTAATATGTCGCGGACTTGTTCACGTTCCGATTCTCGGGTATTTTGGGAAGCGGGGCGTGACAAACTTCTAAGCTAAAGCCTGCTTGGTGTGCAAATATAGCTTTGCCCAACTTCTCTGTCCAATGCATAAAAACCTCTAGCTTAGATGATGTGAATTGTTTGACCTCACTTACTATCTCATGCATAAGAATCATGTCCTCATTAGTCTTCCGCCCCTTTCCCTTACACATACTTAACAAATCATTTTTTGATTATTTCTCACTAGAAGTTGAAATAGGTTTTAAGGGAATAGGGGTGTCCTTCAGTGGTGGAATGTCTCATCATCAAACGATACATAGCTATGAGTGTTCTCCCTACGTGCATCAATACTAAAATGCAAACTACCACCAAATTTGTCCATCATATCCGCTGCATAGCCTCCTCTTTCTTGATCATTTTCGATAAATATTGCAAGATTTTTAAAATGTTTCATAGGCTTGTTAATATATTCCCTAAACTTAGAACTAGGAATACTTTTGTCCTGCAAAGTTAAAGATATATATTAACTCCAAACTTATTCAAAAATAAAATAATACGTTTCATTAAAATAAAAATTGTTAATTTTTTTCTACTTTAAGCCATCTATTAAAGCAATCTTCATCTATGTTGATTTGTTTCTTCACATCATCCCAACCCACACCGCTCAAATTATAGCATTTTTGCATGTCAAAATATCTACTACTCCAAGTTTTCATACGGTTCTCCACATTTTTTCTAGTAAATTCTGAGCCAAACTGTTTGTTGATCTCAATGGCAGCCAAACTATAAGCAGTCTTCTTAAACTTTTTATTAGCTTTCATCCCTTGGTTGGCACAGTATGTAAGGAAAGAAATTAGTACATCATCATGTTTGCTCTCCCATAATTGCTTAGCGGTCCCCGTGCTTGTATTCCTATTTTTATATTTATGAGCAAACACTTTTTCTTTCCTCTTTGGATTGGGGGATGTATTTTCATCACCCTCGACATCAATAGCATTCCTCTTGTTGCTTTGATATTGTTGATTAGGGGATAGGGTTTCACCCATGCTAAAACTTGGATGTCGTAAAGTAGAAGGAATATTTAGCATGTTCATGAATGAAATTGGCAGTTGTTGGGTCATTCCTCAAAAGTTACCATCTTGCATTTTAAAAGTTTTCCATAATTAGAACCCTGGCCAACTTGTGAAGAATGATAGAGCATATATCCCAGGTTGAACTCACAAGGGATTGATGAATTCCTTGGGGTCCTAGGGGATGGAGTGATGCCATGCTTTTTTCTTTGCCCTTATCAAGTTCCTCACAATTGAAGTCGTCGGTCATACCTAAAAAATAATTTGATAGAAGTACACCAAACAAAGTTAAGCTAATTCGCCACATATAAAACAAAGTAAAGCAACCAAAAACTATGGAATTAAAGTACATAAAAAATACATTGGTCATCATACAAATATTACACATGAAGATTAAATAGATTTACAAACTTGGTCATAAAATAATGTTATTGATAATAGAAAATTGCATAAGCCCATTTCCTAACAAACCATCACTACAAAGTTAAGCAACTTCACATGCCAATTTCATTAGTATTCCCATCTTTATACTTTTCATAATAGTCAACCCACATCTCCTAAGCTATTTGATCTCTATGATCCTTCCATAGGTATCTTGATTGAGTTTACTCCCTTTGAGTTTGAGGTTGAGAAAAATTAACAATATTATTTTCTTCTTCGCCCACAATATCACCTTCATCCTCTTCATTGTCAACTGTCTCATTGAATATCTCATCATTCGGGTCAACCATTACAATGTAATTGTGAAGAACCGTGCATGCCAACACAATATCAACTTATGTAAAAAATGAGTAATGAGGCTTGGCAGCGAGAATCTTGAAACGGTTCTTCAAACAACCAAATGTAGGTTCAATGTTAGACCTTAATGAAGAATGTCTAAGATTGAATAACTCCTTTCTATTTTTTGGTGTTCTTCCTATTTGTTCCTTCAAATGGTAACGTACACCACGATATGGGGAGATGAAGCTGAGCATGGTCGTGTATCCAGCATCACACAAGTAAATATTGTTGAAGTAAAGTTGTTTATTAGTATTTCTTAACATTGCATTGAATATCGATCTTATTGTTGAAGTAAATATGTAGGATTTGAAATTTTAAGGAAATTACCATCATGTACTCTAAGGCCATGAGGATGTGGCCTAGATAATGCATCTTGAAGGACTCTAAAGTCATTTGCATAACCTTCCCACCCCGCTAATATGTAGGTGAATAGCTTGTTTGGATCATACACTTCGCTAGAAGATTTTGTGTGGCTCCATTGTGACCACGGAATCATGGAGTAAGATGGGTAGGTAACATAACATCAATATGTGTTCCATCTATCATACTGATATAATCCTAGAGTATAAAATATTACTAGTGAATATTTGTATTAAATTAAATAAAAATGAAGATATTCACAAAGTATAGAGTGTATACCTTAAAATAAGGGTAATATAAAGTATTGTTAATGATCTCTAGTGGAACTTCATTCTGTGCATGTCTCAAGAAGCGCAGACGTATGTAGCAAATAGCTTCTAATATATTGTTAAAATATCTACTTTCAGTCTCACCAGATCTAATAAAATATGACCTAACAATTCAATTTTTAGTTATATGCCCCAATATATTCAAAGTCATAGAAAGCTGCTCCTCCTCTGTAACATGTCTCGAGTCTCGAAAAAATCACACCTCCTCAACATTTCTGCAAGCTTCATAAAAGTACCGCTGCACATTCTAACATAGTTGACACAACTATCACTAAATCCACTATATATCTGATCCATGTGATCTTTTCTAATTTTATATTGTCTTATTTTCTTCTCACTAGGACCATGGTGAATGGACCTACATCTACTTTTCATTCTCCTCATAAATGTCATAATCAAGACTAAAACATAGAGTGTAGCACCCAGGCACATGTTAATTATGGTTTCTTCATCAAGGTAACCATCCATCTATAATACTAGCATCATATTAAAGTAGGTATTAACATTATTAAAAAAATGAAATCATGCAATTATCATGATACGATAACTATTACATCGTATAAACAACCACACAGTTTACCAACTAAGAAATGCATCGTGTTCATGTCATAGGAATTAATTCGATATGCAAATTATTTTTAAAAAAACTATATAATTAACCAATAACAAACTCCAATAAGAATTTTCTTAGTACTTCTCATCCAAACTTTCATCTATCCAACTAAACAATTGCCAACATAATGTTAGGAATTTTGGACAAATGATCATCAAGCACAAATGCCAAAAAAAAGTTCTCGAATTACATAATCGGTTTTTGGTGTACGGGGAGAGAAAAGTGGGTATTTTCTCCTGTTGTCGGTACTATAAAAGATTAAAACTTCTGTATTTCATTTCACCAAAAGCGACTAATTATCAACTTGTAAGCCTTAATTATCTAACAACAATAAGATCCTCGAATTGAAAACCCAACACTAAGACCCCTAAAATGGCCAAACCAAATTATAAGAGATCTAGCAACCTAAAAAACAATAATATAATAAATTGAAAACATCTTATTTTATTTCACTCAATTTTTTTCATAAAATTGGATGAGAGCTTTCTATCAATGAATTTCCAATTGATATATTCTAGCAAAAGAGTTTCTCTTGTTCAATTTCTTAACTACAATTTAGTCATAAAATTTGTAGTTTTCTGAAGCCAAAATGAGAGCAATGCAACAGAAGAAAGCTAAGAATAAAGAAATTTATTCTGAGGTGAATGAATTTGTCACAAAAATGCAAGAAGAAGATTATAATGAATATGAAGTTTCTTACCTCAAATCAACAAAGTGCGGCTGCTAAAAAATGAGATGAGATTGCAATCTTGGGGAGGCGAAGGCGAAGGCGGCTTGGACGAGATCTCATTCACCGCTAATGAGGTCGTGCGGAAACTGGGAAGGCGATGGCAGAATAGGAAACATAGGAGGTGAAGAACCACGTAGGGGAAGATCAAAGGAGAAGAGCGGTGATGAGATCTCATTTAGGGGTTAGGAACGAGAGCAAAACCAAACCCTACTTTCCCCTTTTTTCTAAGCGCTTTTATATGGGAGAAGAAAGTAGGCATTTACCTCTATAATCGGGCTATCAGGAGCGGAGAATTTTTAGCTAAAAAATCCTAGCTGGCACTGCACTTTTCTCCCACTTTCTTTTTTGTTTTTTACAAACCAAACAATCAATTGTGGGGGAAAACATGGAAAATTTTCCCAATTAGTTTTCTAGTGGGCTTTTTTTGCTGTTTTTGGACCAACCAAACAGACCCTTAGAAAACTTTATGGAAATCATCTGACAGGCCTAGTTTTGTAATTAAGTAATTCCTAGTTGCTGCTTAAAATCTTATTTGGTTCAACTCTTTTTATACAAGTGGATTTCTATATATTGTGAAAATGACAACGGTTTTATAGAAACTCATTTCCTCTCAACTGGGGGTGAAAAGTCTTAGAAATCTAACATAGCCCCTTAAAAGTGATTATTTTATTCGGCTATACCGTTTCCGTCCTATTTTTGGTTTTCTCATGGCTATTGAGAAGGGGAAAATCCTAGTTCGGTTCTCTCATCTCCCAGCTCTTCCTCCGCTTTTTCGCTGTTTGTTGTGACATTAACCTTTAGGGGCTATTTGGTTTGTTTCCTATATATAGAGAAATGCAATTCCATATAAAGAAACACACAAGTTTTGAGTTTTCCAAACTTTTCCAAGAAATAGATTGTTTTGGTTTGATTCGCACATAAAATTTGCTGGGAAACCATTGTATTGACTTTTCTTATGTTTGGTTTGCATGGAAAAAAGAGAAAACTTTTGTTGATTTGACATTTCCCACTTTTTTGTGTTTGGTTGGTTTTGAAGTGTGTAGGAAAAAATATTTATGGTCACCAAGGTAAGATTACCTCCCGCTATAGATAAATTTATTTGTGACCCTCATGGGAGGTAATCTTAATCATTTAAAAGTGTGAATGTAACATGAACAAATTTTAATATCCCAAATTCATTATAAATATCTGTTTCTCTTAACAAAATCATATAGAACCTGAAATAACATGAATCAACTGCTATGAACTGCGTACCTAATTTAACTTGAAATATACCTGTTTGAGATAGAAAAAATCACACGAAACCTGTTTTCCAAGAAAAAAATAAACAAGACCTGTAATAACATGATTATTCATAAATTTATGAAATACATACATGAATTAGACAAAAATTATTATGAAACCTATAGAAAATATATAAACAACCTGATTATATGTAAAAGTCGAAGATCGAAATGAAAATTGGAACACCCACAAACAGCCACATGTATATGCAAATTATGTCTGTAGGCTCAGAATTTGTTCAACATCATCATTGTTAGTCATCCAGTGTAATATCAACAGATATTATAGGTTGCTAATCTCAAAAAAACTGACAATGATCATAGCCTAAATTGAACACCCACAAACAGTATCAAAATCAACAAATCTTGTCGAACACCTGAACACTAAAGTGAACACAAAACTGAACGCATGTAATCAACATCAGGAAACACAGCTAAAGGAAAATGAATCAGGAAAGCTAAACATTACTGATCAGGAAACACCAACCAACAATGAATTAAGAAACACAAAAATAGTCTGCCTAATAATCTCATCAAACATGAACCAACCAGGAAACACCAACCAACAACCAACCAACAACACCAACCAACCAACTAACAACACCAACCAACCAACAATACCAACCAACCAACTAACAACACCAACCAATCAACAATACCAACCAACAATCCAGAGCACATGTAATCAGCAACAAACCAATCAACAACACCAACCAACCAATCAGCAATACCAACCAAAAATGTCTGCCCAAAACAGTCTTAAGAAAATACCAAAGGGCTAAACACAAACAGTGCACAAAAACTGGTCATATGTACACAAATTCTAATGAAACCTATAAAAAACATATAACAACCTGATTATATGTAAAAGTCAAAGATTAAAATGAAAATTGTAACACCCACAAACAACTTCATGTATATGCAAATTATGGCTGTGGGCTCAGAACCTATTCAATATCATCATTGTTAGTCATCCAATGCAATATCAACAAATATTGCAGGTTGCTAATCTCAAAAAAAACTGACAATCATCATAGCTTAAATTGAACACCCACAAATAGTATCAAAATCAACAAATCTTGCTGAACACCTGAACACTAAAGTGAACACAAAACTGAACATGTAATCAGCATCAGAAACACAGTTGAAGGAAAATGAATCAGGAAAACTGAACATTACTGATCAGGAAACACCAACCAGCAATGAATCAAGAAACACCAAAATAGTCTACCCATCAATCTCACCAAACATGAACCAGGAAACACCAATCAGGAAATACCAACCAACAACCAACCAACCAACAACACCAACCAACAACACAAAAACTGGTCATATGTACACAAATCTGGCTGAGCACAAACAATGAACAAAACCAATGTATGAACACAAGAAAGTGCACAAAAACTGAGCACAAAACAGAACAAACCTGAACACAAATGATATACCAAGTTCCTGAACACAAACATCATACATAAAGAGTGCCTGAACGCAAACCCACGAACACAAAACTGAGTACAAACAGTGCACAAAACCCTTGAACACAATGAAATGTGCACAAACCTGAGCATCAATATTGTGTTAATGAAAAAAATAGCATCCACAAAATAGAACAAAAGCTAAACACAACCAGGCTTCAAGAACACCAACAAAACAGAAATCCCCATGTTTCATGAAAATTGAACAAAACAGAATAGAATAGAACTTGAACACAACTAGGTTAATGAATATCCTGCAGGCACATGTTTCTTGAAAACTCGTTTCATGAAAACTTACTACAAAATAACCCAGAGCAATAGCCATCCAGTACAATGTGTGCACATTATAGGTTGCTTGCCTATTATGACTTATAAATATCCTGCAGTCACAAGTTTAATTTAAAGGTTAGTACACCACAATATTTACATCATGAAAGATAATATTACAAAATGGACAAAAATAACTACTTACTACAATATTACCATAATATGTTCCATCGTCATAATGTTCCACAATATTACATCATAAGAGTAGTTCTCTAAGTTAAAGAAGATTAGACTTTCACCAAAAGTAAGTGGATTTCAAATGTAAATGTCCATAAGTGAGAATCACAAAATATCACACACACCAATAATAGGTCTTCAACCATTTTTGTTGAGAAATGACTCAATCATCTCCTTCTGACCAACCAAAGATATGCCCATAAATAGTCTTGATTCATTCTCATTCAAAAAGAGGTGAGGATAGTATGCATCTAACTTGACAACACTAAAGTCTTGTGAATAAGCATATAGGACCGTGGATAAGTTCTGGGTTTAATGCATATTTACACACTTTATGTTTGTGCTAAATATATCTATCTTATCCATCATTTTTAGCATGATCTCACTATCTAGGTTGGTCTTTTGAGCCTTTACCTTGGCGGAGGATGACTTTGCCTTAGAACTTGATGTATTGGGTGCTTTCTTGGGCGGAGGAGTGTCCTCATCATCTAAAATGTCTACTTGAGGGGATTGGGGAGTATGCATAGGTAAGTTCGCCTCATCTCCAAGATTTATGGACTCACTACGGCCAAACGTTTTCCAAAAATCACTAGCAAATTGTCCTGTAGGTTGATCATCCCCGATGATAAGGGCGAGATCATCATAATGCCTCAAGGGTTTATTAACGAATTGTCTAAGCTTAGCATTCTTAAAGCTCTTGTCCTTAATAGTATAGTTTAATTAATTCAATGAAAATAAGAAAAATAAATAGAAAATAAATGTATTCTTTAATTTAAAGGGTTTATTTACCTCAATCCACCTATCCAAATTCAGTATCCATGATGACATTCTTCGTACTATCATCCTATCCGGCACCACTAAGATTACGACAAGTTTCCATATCACGAAATCTTGTACGTAGAGTTTTGATGTGGTGCATGACATTATCCCACTTAAATATTGTGTTAAACTTCTCATTAATATATTGAGAAGCCATATGAAAAGCGGTTCTCTTAAAACTTTTGTCGGGTTTGTAACCCTTTCTTACCAAGTCGGCAAGAAATGGAATGAGCTCATCATCATAATGGGAATCCCAAAATAAATGTTTGGGCCCTTGAGAACCACCAGCTTTGCTCTTTTTTGATCTGGTGTTTTTCCTCATCTTCTTTGGATTTGGTGATGTTTCTACCCCTTCTTCTATGAGGTCCCGTTTGGAACCTTATTCGGGAGTTGGGCCATAACCACTAGTGGGAGAAAGTTACACCCCACTAAGATTAGGACTATGAAATTATGGAGACAAAGTAGGAGAACTTAGCATGTTCATATATTACCCCAAATGATGGTGCATCGGAAAGTAGCTGCTATCATGAAATGACATTTTCGGGTATGTTTGAGGTGGTTGTCCAAAGTACGACTGCTAAAATAAAAAATACCCGTTATCACCGTGATGCATGGACTGAGGGGGTTGTGGTGGTTGGGGAGGTGATGGAACTACACCCTTGCCTTTTGATTATCTCTCCAACTCAATGATGTATTATCAGTCATTTACTAATTAAATAGAGAAAGTTAGATAACTGAAAAAAGTAAAACATGAATACATGAATTTAAAGCAAAACATAATAACTAGAAATCGAGTTAAAGAGTACATATATTAGTATAAATAGAGCAACAAAAATTGAAATCAAGTCTCTATGGTTACACCATGATTATATTTATCATAGTAGTCCACCCACATCGCCCAAGCCATGTCATCCCTAAGAGTCTTCTACTTATTTCTTGATTTAGTTTGGTCTCTTTGGGTTTGATTTTGAGTAAAATCAACTAAACTATTGTCATTCTCATTTGCCACATCACCATTAATGTCTTCATTAAATTAATCATCGTTGAATAGTTCATAACTTGGATCCAAAGTTGCAATGAAATTATGGAGTACCGTGCATACCAATACGATATCTACTAGTGTAGGAAAAGGATAATGCGGCTTAGCACACAAAATCTTGAAATAATTCTTCAATGTGCCAAATGTAGATTTAATCTTAGACCTCAAGAAAGAATATCTTAGATTGAATAATTTTCTTCTATTCTTAGGTGTTTTACCCGAATGTTCTTTCAAAGGATATCGAACACCTCGGTATGGAGAGATGAAACATGGCATGGTTAGGTACCGAGTATCACCAGATAGTATTTTCCTACAATTTTATTAAAAAAATTATTATGTAAGTCAAGTTTGAATATTAAACTTAAATTTTTTTAAGTTAAGTCTTTATTTAATTACCATCATAGACTTTTAATCCATTTGGTTTTGGTCTAGATAATATATCCTAAAGAATCCTATAACCATTTACAGACCCCTCCCAACCTACTAAAACATATGTGAACAACTTATTTGGGGTGCAAGCTGTAAGCACATTCTGTGTAACACCTTTGTGGCCTCGAAAACGTGCAACATGATTAATCGGAAGCATTGCATCAACATGAGTCCCATCTATCATACCAATGCAATCCTATAATACGTGTATCACACACCTAAATTAAAATTTACTTTTACTGATTATACATGTAAATATGCTTAAAGTGTAGATATACCTTGAAATAAGGGTAGTATAGCAGGTTGTTGACGATATATTAGGGAATGTTATTGGGGGCTTGTCTCAGGTATCGTCTACATAGGTAAATAATTGCTTGTAATACATTGTTGATATATCTACTACATGTCTTCACTGATCTTATAAAATAAGACCTGACAATGCAATTTTTAGATTTATGACCCAAAATATTCAGTGTCATGATAAATTGTTCTTCCACTGTTACATTCCTTGAGTCTTTTAGCAGGCTATTATTTCTCATTATACTCGCTAGTTTAACAAAAGCACCACTCCGCATTCTAATATAATTTATGCAACTATCACTAAAGCTATTATAAATACGTTTTATGTGTTCAATTCTAGCCCTCTCTTGTCTTTTTTTTCCTCACTGGACCACTACGAATTAATTTACGTCTAGCTTGTATTCTCCTTATGACTGTAGTTATTATAATAAAGACGGATAGTGCAGCACCTTAAACCATATTAACAACACTTTGTTCACCGGAACAACTCCCATCACCATATATTCATCTATAATGCAAACATAAAATAAAAATAATTAATATACCTAGAAAGCATCCATATATAACATTAATACTAAAGACTACTATCAATTAAAACAACCAGCATAAATGAATCACAAATGAGGAAATCATCATACCAAATATAGTAAATAATGATTGTGCGTAGAATAATTAACTCACACTACAACAAAAAAAAACACTTCCTACACTCTTGCAGACCAAAACATGTATAGTAAAAATTCTTGATTATTGACCGAATATAATAATTAACTATTAGACAATAAATAAGGTTAAAATGCAAAAACAAGTATTAAAGCATCACCAGATATAGAATCGAAACGAAATTGAGTGTTGGTTGTTGATTATTTGTAAAACCCCAAAATTTATGTTAATATAATTAACATGAGATTAATTATGATTTATGGATATTTATTTTGATAAATATAGTTAAATGGGGTATGAGTATGATACCATGTATTTTTAGTATAAACAAGTTCATTCATGAGAAAGAAAAGAGTCGAAACATGCACAATGTCCAAATATGTGTAACTGGAAAATTTCAGTCTGGTCGACCGTCACGGTCGATCGTAGTCCGGTCGACCGCCACGGTCGACCGCGAAACCTGCAGAAGTCAGATTCCTGTTTTGAGTTTGTTTTGATTTTCTAAAGCCCACATTCGTTTTTTCTAGTTTATATATCAAACTTTCACGAATTTTCTCAGTTTTCTAAGAACCCTAACAGCCACCAAACCCCTACAAACCCTAATTTGATTCTTAGAGAATAATGGAGGCTTTCAAGTAGATTTTTCGGGTGATTTTGGCTTTTGGATTGGAGATCTGCTTTGGCTTGGCATCCTAAAACGTATTTCTACAAGTTTCTGGCGAGTTCATCTCTGCTAATCCCCCTCCTAGTTTTTAAAACGCTTTTTAAAGAGTTTCTAATATGTTTTGTAAAGCTAAATTGACTAGTTTCTGAATAAAAGTTAATTCTTTTATATTATATGTATAAAGACTAGCTCTTTTCATGTTAAAAAGTTTAAGAACGAATTTACAAAAGTATGTAAGATCTGAAAATGATTTAAAACATGGTTTAATCTAAAGAAAGATGATTTGTTCTTCGTTTCGAGTTTTTATGCATGACTTAGGGTTTTGAATATAAATTTTATGTAAATAATCATGCTATATATGTTGAGTTTGTTTCCAAAAGTTTTTATCTACTGTAGACATGCTCTCATGTAAGTTTTATGTTGTTTTAATCATGTTTGAATCACCTAAACACGGCGTGAACACGACACATACAACCAGATTGAGAATCTAGAATATCAGCCCACGGTCGACCGCGCTATAGCGGCGGTCGACCGCATGCAGGATAGAGGCCTGAGTAGGCTCTGGAACCCGTCGCGGTTGACCGTTGTTCTTGTGCGGTCGACCACCACATAGTCTGTGGTCCTATGCGTGTTTTGTTCGACTATTGAGTTTTCGAGCTAGTCTCTCGACCTTGTACTGTTATGCTAAAATGTTTATGAGCTGTTTAACATCTGAAATGTCAGTAAACACCAGATGTGGACATATACACCAAGATATGTACACATATGTTTAAAATATGATGTGTTAACATGATAAATAAGAAAAATACATAAATATTATATTTTTGGAATAGGGAGATAAAACCTATTTCCGCAAGGCGATTGAGTAAGAGTATTATAAAAGTATCACCATATTATGTTTTTGGAATAGGGAGATGAAACCTATTTCCGCAGAGCGATTGAGTAAGAGTATTACAAAAGTATCGTCATATTATGTTTTCTGAATAGGAAGATGAAACCTATTTTCGCAGGGCGATTGAGTAAGAGTATTACAAAAGTATCGTCATATTATATTTCCGAGATAGGGAGATAAAACCTATTGCCGCAGAGCGATTTAGTAAGATTATTATAAGAGTATCGCTAATGTATAAGAAATTCACATTTGTAAGTAATATAATTTATAATTTGGTTTCCGTTTTTGAATACCCACGAGTATGGTGCTTTCTCTGAGACCGTGACTTACACAACATAGCATTTGGTTGGCTTTGGTTTGATGAGTTCCTTTTATGTTAGATCCATCTACCCGAGTGTAGATCAGGATGAGATATTTGTTCTACAGGTTTGAGGTTTGGAGTATTATCTATTTGTTTATTGTTGTTCACTTATAGAGTTTGGAATTAGTATTTATGGAGTCACAATTTGAGACATGGTATATACATGATGGTTTCCTAGTTTGGATTATTTCGCTTAACTTACTAACTCTCGTGTTGTGGATTCCTAAATACCAGTCTCCAGTTAAAATTTTATAAAAGATTTCATATGTATATGTACTAACTCTATTTTCTATATGCTCCTACCCCTTTCCCTGGGGAGAGGTGGAGATGTTCTCGCTATAACGCTTTGACGCTCGTTGTTTCCCCCTTTTCAGGCAGCGAGTCCAGCGCACGGAGAGTCACAGGTTGATGAGATTTCTGCATAGATCTCACCTAGCTATTTATTATATAGTAGTTAGTCAGAACTCCACAGTTAGTTGATTATGTTCAGACTCTATACTTGTTAGACTATTTTATAATAAGGGCATGTTTGACCCAAACTCTGGGTCTCGGATGATATTCTATTTATGATATGACTCTTTTCTATTCTCAGTTGTTTATTATATTCTTACTAATTATGATCGGGGACCTGTGACTTCGCATTATATTACTTGACGCTTAGCGTATTCGGTTGAGAGGAAATAGTCTATTATTTTTTTCTCCTTAATCTAATACATTATGGGCTTGTTCACGTTCCGATTCCTAATATTTTGGGAAGCAGGACATGACAGGTTTTTATGGTGGCACATGCAGGTCATAGTCCCGAGTTCCTATCAGTGAGAATATAATGGACAATTTAAACGCATATCATATTTCATCCGTAAGACTATAGTTAGCCCTTATACTATCATCTTTATGAATTATGTCTTATTCCCTACCTTATCACTTTTTGACTTCGGAACTTCCAACTGTTTCTTATATCGTTAATTCCCGACTACACTCTCTTTGTATAACTTCTTTTTTCTCGTACCGGTCATTATTTTATGTGTTATTATTTTTACGCTATGTTTTCTTTGATTTGACTTGTGTATTGTTTGATTGTGTTGATTTTTGCATTATTTATTATATTATTTTATGTATCACATACAGTGTTATATTATATGTTTTTCATTAAAAACGTACAAGTAACATAATCTAATGAAAATCATTACATATATAGTTGAGATCATGTTCTTTAAGTGTTTCGCATTACTCTAGATTTTACATATACATCACATAGCATATCTGATATCCAGATTATTTTCTTGTATTTTAATATATTTTTGCATATCTAAATTGTGTATGCGTACACTTTTCCTATCATACCATCTATTATTTACTTATGTTTTAGATTATTGTATATTATTCGTATTTTTAGTGATATACATTAATAAGTTCATGATTTTAATATTCTACATATGCATTACATTCTTATTTTTTACATTTCAGTACATAGTTTTCTTATCAGTCAGTTTTGTCTTGTTAGATTGTTTTAGTATGTTCACATTGGTTTCGTTATTCCTAAGAGTAATGTATTTCTATTTTGATATTCAAGCAATTATTCATATTGCTAGGTTTGAAATTTGAGTTACTAATTATATAGTTTTGTTACATTATCTCGTATTATTAATTATTATTCTTTTATAATTAATATAAAGATAATTCTAAATAGCGTTTGTGGGTATGCACGGTATTTACTCATGGGTTGTTTATAGTGCATTTTCATATTTGTTGTTTGTTAGCTTTATTTTTTATATGTATTATTTTGTAAAGTCGATAATATTCATTGTATACACATGCTATTTTTTAGTGTTTATTTTATAGTGTTTTTAGACTTTTATGTCCTTTTATTGTGTTATTGGTGGCTGTTCATTCTCTATTCATTATTTTCATTTACTTGTGTTGTGTTTCACTTTTTTATTCTTTATACTTACTATTCTCTTTTTATTATAGTGTATTCACGTAGATTATTATATTTACGATGTATACTTTTTATTCATTTATAGTCATTTATTATTTCTAGTATTAACTGTGTTTAATCGTGTTCTGTTTCATATATTATCAGTGTTTATGTTCACATGTTTATCAATCATTCATGGTTTGTTTATGTACAACATATCGGTGTTTTTATTATACGAATTTATGTCTTCTTATCTTTTCATTGGTTTATAAATCTATTTTATCTTCCATAGTTCATGGCTTATATATTATACATTTTTATTTATGTATATTTATGTTGATTGTATTTATATGATTTTGACTACTATGTCGTATATTGCTACATCTGAATTAATGTTATACAGTAATAATTATTATTGATGTATCTTGTTTATATTTATTATTTTACCTTATGACTATTACTAATATTTCTAATTTATTATATTGTTTGTCGAATACATATATAATTATACCCTTATTATGTTTTATATAATATGTTTATTTTGAATCGCTCTTGTTGCTCTTATGTCTATTTTATCATATAACAATTTATGACTGTTTTCATCATAGTTTATCTTATTAGTACGATTAGTACTTCAAGTATTCAGACTTTTATATGCTTATCATTATATATGTGTTTTTATTTTAAAGATTATTATATATGATGATTTTATTTGCTATATTATATAAACATGTTTAATATTTGATTTAGTATTATATTTTGTATGATAATTATTTACTGCCATATGCTCTAAAAATTTATTGATTATGACTATGACTATTTTTATTGAATTTATCATCATGTTCTATCTTTACTGTTTGCTATTTTTTGATTATTATATCTATATTTTCTTACGTACGTGTGACGCCCCTGGGTTCACACAAGGCTGCAGTCCGAGGTGAAACCAAGGATGTTAAACCTGCCATGCACCACACCGTGCAATAACATGTTTCACCATCACAATCACTATCTCTCTAGTGGAATCAACAACAGGTGTAGGTACAAAGCAAGTAAAAAGGTAAATCAACAATACTGGATGAAATGATAGAACATAACACATCTCATCAACGAAATAAACTGAGATACATAGTCAAAGCCTGAAATGAAATCTCAACATACAATAAGTCTGAGAAAAGGAAATAAGGCACACAGCCTTTATAACTTCTAGAATAAACTCTCAAATGTCTAAACCAAAAAGTCTTCAGTGGAGCTCAAAAGAAAAGTATATCTAAAGTAGACAGCTGGCACTAAAGTGATCCGTTATCAACCTGCGACTCTCCGTGCTCCTGGCTCGTGACCTGAAAGGGGGAGGGACAACGAGCGTCAAAGCTCTAGCGAGCAACATCACAACCAACCCCAAGGGATAGGGCTCATTGTATATGAAAATACAGTTATCACAGAATATGTATATATACATAAACAATTGTCCTAATAGTAAGGGGTTTTAGCACTTAGGAAATCTCAACACGAGCATAGGTACGTCGAGCGAAATAATCCAAACAAGGAAACCCTCATGTATATACCTTGTATCTCAAATTGAGAATCCCTAAGTTCCAAACCCGGAGTCTAATACATGAACAATAAAGAAAAAGATAATAATCCCATATCTGCCAATAAACACAGCTATGTCAAAGTTACGTAGTCGAAATAAGTGTCATGTACAGCCTGTGTCGCTATCATGTTCAACTATATCAAAATGTCATGCTCAAAAAGAAATAAAAACCCAAATGTGTATTATGCTCAAGGTTTAGCAAAGATTTACCAACACGAGGTCTTTAGTCGCTTATAGTCCAACACGAGGACTTTAGTAGCTTATAGTCCAACACGAGGACTTTAGTAGCTTATAGTCCAACACGAGGACTTTACATGAACCAAGAAGTCACCATTAGTAATGGAGTGTCCATTCAACTCTTGTATGTGCCTTGCTGTACAAATCTAAACTTTGTATCAGGAAAAGTCATCTTACATATATAACATACGAGTTCATCCCATATGTTTGTACACAGCATGTGATTAAACAGAAACACAAAGAAAACAGGAAAAACTCAGATGAGTCGACTCATGCACACTTATGAGTCGACTCAAGCCTCATGGGTCGACTCGTGACCAATAACGAGTCGACTCAACAGAAGTAAAAAGACAACACCACAACACTTCGTGAGTCGACTCATGACAGTCATGAGTCGACTCAACCTGATGAGTCGACTCATGACAAGTCGTGAGTCGACTCACGGGCTGAAATCTGCATTTCTTCACCGTGAAATCTATTCAACTCGATCCATATACCCATTCCTCTGATCTACCCTTCTATAGTCATCGATTCTAAACTATGATACAGTAAAAAAAACATATCTATCATGAGAAACGATTTCTTATAGGTTAGATCTAACATTCAAACCCTATACATGAAATAAAGCATTTAAATGATATAAAAACTCATGTTTTTATTCTTTAAATAAAATTCCAGATTTGGGTTTTCATTAAAAACTTGTTGGTGGGGGTTTAAAATCTGAAACACATGATTTCTAGCATTCACCCTAACAAGAACATTGATTTATACTTGAAAATAAGGCTTAGGCTCAATAAAACCCATTAAAAACATTTATAACTAGATAAAAACATGGGGAAGAGATTGGGTGAGATGCTACTCGCCTCAGATGCAAAGAAGAACAATCCCCCTCGCTAAAAACCACAAGAAGCTGCTGAAATCCCCCAAAAATCACCCAAGAATCCCAAAAACGAGCTAGAGTTTTGAGGGGGAGAGGAGGCTAGGGTTTCTCTAGGTTTTGCTGATGAAAAATGAGTGTTTTCGGGTGGGGAAGATATATATGAGTCAATAAAACCTGACCCGAAACCCAGCAAGCCCGACCCGAAAACACCCAGAAATCCGACTATGAGTCGACTCATGAAATGTCATTAGTCGACTCATGACTCATGGGTCGACTCATAACTTATGAGTCGACTCAGCAGAATGAAAAAAGGGAACAGGACTCGATATCATGAGTCGACTTATGACAGTCATGGGTCGACTCAACCTGATCAGTCGACTCATGACATGTTATGAGTCGACTCATGGACAAAAATCTGCATACTTCGATTTCTTTTGCACACGATTTGCAATTTGCAACTCAACTTCATATCTGGAGCATATATACATCCTCAAAAGCTCAAAATACTAGTTCCCATGCATGACCATATAATAAAGATATTTATTATTTATTAAGTATCATTATTCACTCAAAATCACACTTATAAGTTGTCAAAATCAACGGGGTCTTACATTCTTCCCCCCTTAAAAGAATTTCGTCCTCGAAATTCAGGAGTCATATCTAACTCGCCATAATGCTTGAAAAGCACAACAAGGGTCTAATTCAACCCGCACACATACTCATCTCACAAATATCAATCGCTAGATAAGCATATAGTAACATTTATACTTAACGATCTACAATGGTAATATTCTTACCCGACCCCTAATCTAACGGAACTAGTACGTCGGGCGAAAAATCTAAACAAGGAACCCCCCATGTATATACCATGTGTTCCGCAAGATTTGGAATTAGATAAAAAAATAGCATCATTCTAGCGTTAAGTATAAATGTCAAGGTACTTACATAAATACACAAGTAGGAATTCACATCATAAATACTTTAGTAAATTTACCTGCTCAAATAAGTGTGGGTAGTCGCGTCGCATATCCTCCTCGCGCTCCCAAGAAGCTTCCTCCACTCCACTTCGGTTCCACCAAACTTTCACCAATGGAATCACCTTGTTTCTAAGTCTCTTGTCTTCTCTAGCAAGGATTGATACTGGGATCTCGATAGTAGTCAAATCATCCCGAAGTTCAATCTCTGGTGCATCCAACACTCGCTGCTGCTCCTCGTCATGCAAGTGCTTCTTGAGCATAGAAATATGGAACACGTCGTGTATACTAGACATAGAAGCTAGAAGATCTAGTCTGTATGACACAGCTCCAATGCGCTCCAAAATCCGGAAAGGTCCAATATATCTCGGTGCAGGCTTCCCTCGCCTCCCGAATCGCTGTACGCCTTTCATAGGCGATACCTTCAGCATAACCAAATCCCCAATCTGAAACTCGAGAGGTCTTCGTCTCTTATCTGCATAGCTCTTCTGCCGACTCTGAGCGGCTAGAATCCGCTCTCTGATCAAAGCTACCTTCTTAGTAGTCTGCCTCACTATCTCTGGCCCAAGCATCAAGCTGTCCTCCGGCTCGGCCCAACATATCGGTGATCTACAAGGTCTCCCATACAATGCTTCATACGGGGCCATACCGATCGTCGCTTGATAACTGTTGTTATAAGCGAACTCTACTAGTGGAATATGATCCCCCCAACTGCCTTGAAAGTCAATGACACATGCCCACAACATGTCCTCCAACACCTGATTCACCCTCTCTGTCTGACCATCCGTCTGTGGGTGGAATACACTGCTATAAGATAGCTTGCTGCCAAATGAGTCCTGGAAACTCCTCCAAAAGTGTGAAGTGAAAACCGATCCCCGATCTGACACGATCGAATCTGGAACTCCGTGAAGTCGAACTATCTCCCGAATAAAGATCCTCGCATAAGTCTCAGCCGTATAAGTAGTCCTCACTAGGATAAAATGTGCTGACTTCGTCAACCGATCCACTATCACCCAAACCGAATCATTCCCCTTCTTTGACTTCGGCAACCCCACAATAAAGTCCATAGAAATATCCGCCCACTTCCACTCCGGGATAGGCAAGGGCTGAAGTGTCCCTGCCGGTCTCTGATGCTCTGCCTTCACCTGCTGACAGGTGAAACATCTAGCCACATAGTCTGCAATCTCTCTCCGCATACTGTTCGCGGGAAAAGTTGGATCTTTCTTCATTATCGATTCCATTGCACTCAGTTAACAACTTTATGCGTTACAAAGAGATCCGGTCTTTTTATAAGATCCGGCTTACAATGAAAATCAAAATAAAACAAAGAAATCAAAATTACAACTTCTCTCTTTTATCGAACAAATCACAAGATCCTGTTATCCGGTCTCTTGCTTTGTGGGTTGTTTGCCTGCGCCGGGGTTGTTTACCGTTGACCACCGTGAGATCTGGATCCAAGCAGATCTACGACGTATAACGGGTATTATCTCACCAAGGAGATAATAGCCGGGAGGGATCGTTTCACCAAGGAAACGACCGCTCGAATCTCGGGATCAAAGAACCAAGCTTTGATCCGGAGTATAGCGACGTAGATCTGAGGATTAGATTCCTTCGAACTCCTGCCTTGTTTGGTGCGGTTGCTCGCCAAGAAATCAGATCCGAATGTCCAAGCTCAAGCCTTCAAAACTCCGAGGTGAGATCACAATCCGGCAGAGTTTCGGCTCTTCAGAAGTTCAACCAAAAAGTCCTTTCAAATGAACAACCACCCCCTCTATTTATAGGGCACCTGAACTGTGCCCGCGTGCACAAGAGAGAGGGGGGGAGGAATCGGCCACCCTGGGGTGGCTCGGCCACCGAGCCACCCTAGGGTGGCTCGGCTTGGGCCGAGCCACCCCGGGTTTGGCTCGGTTTCGGCCGAGTCCCCCTGGGTGTGTTGGGTTCCGTCGTTTTCTGTTGTTTCCGGTTATGTCCGTGATTCGGTTGTTTGATTGATCTGGAAACGACTTGGTTCCTGATTTGACAGTAAATCCGCCTTGGTGTTTGAGTTCGAATCCTCTCTTGGTTGGATGACTCGTTGACTCCCCGAACCATTGACTTGATTCCGCATGCGAATGGATGCATTCTGTTGTTCACGTGCGGTTCGTTAGCTTCGTAGCCTCGTTAGCTTGCTTCGTCGCTCGAACGTCCGTTGATTTGTCGAATCATCACGCCGAGCTGTGCTAAGGGACCTATAGGCAATTTTATACGCCTACAGATACCCCCTCCAAAGTGTTTCAGCCTCATTCTTTTATAGAAGAGTCTGGAATGCTTTGGATATGATTGCCCCTACCCTTTGTCGGTGTAACGGGACCTGGAACGACTTTCGCTCTGTATTCCTACACTCCTTCAGGCTATTCGGTGCTTTGTCGAATGTCTGTGAGGATTCCGGTGCTGCATTTATTGTCTGACCGTTGTCGGAATATGAACTTGAAGTCGATTCCTGATTTTCAAATCTTTTAGCTCGTGTTTATTGGTTCGACGTACAACTAACCCTCGATTGTTGGCGTTGAGTCTTCATTTGCGACGCGTTGTCTGGCGTCGTGTTATTGAGTTATCCTTAAGAATATTTTTAGAAAAATATTCTCCAGGAACTTCTCAATAAAAATAGGGAATAGTTTATACTCGTACACCTTATTGGAGTAATTTCGTGCTCAAAATGAGCTAAACCGGCTTGAAAATGAGCCAAAAAAGGCAGTAATTTGGCTCAAAAAAAATTCTTCCGCTCCTTCCGAATGTGTGGGGGAGACAGGAATAAACCAAGGATGAGACCCTCAGTTGATTTGAAGTCGTTTTGACGCTCAATTCAGTCCCTTTTGAACTGATTTGGACTGGTCCGGTTCGGTTCAACTTGGTCCGGTCCGGTTCAACTTGGTTCACCTTATAAAAAGGGGTCCATTTTTTTCTTTTTCTTCTTTTCTTCCTCCTCTCTAGGGCCGACCCCCCCTCAACCCTATTTTTTAATTTTCTTTTCCCTCGAGCGTCTTTTCTCCTCGAAACCTTGATAGTTGTCCCAGATCTAGTCTTCCTTTTTATCTTGGACTGAAAAATCCCTCAAAAAACCATTTTTTAGAATTTCTCTCAGGCCCCTCGAGCGCGTGGTTCAAGTTTCCTTAAAGATCTCATCTTTATTGGATCTCGAGCCTTTCTTCAGGTAAATCCTCCACAATTTTGACCTTTTTCATGCTCAATTCAATTTATCCACTTGTGGGATCGTATGTGAGGGTTGAGGGTGTGATTTGACGCCTCGAGCTGATCTTTCAGGGGGGTAAAAACTGTAATTTTGAGGGGTTTTTATGCAAAATTTAGGGCTGAAATTATTTTTTGAATCTAACCCCTTGAGTTATTTTGCAGGCCATCATGTCTCGTGCCCCGAGAGGTCGTTCCCCTGCTATGTCGGTTGATGGCGCGCCTCCCTCTTATGCTGGTGAGCCACTTTTTCGCAAATAAGCCCTTTTTTCTTGAAAATTTGCAAATTAATCCTTTTTACCCCACGTTGTTCTCCTTGGTGAGGCAATCGGGAAGAGCCTTGATTCTCCTTGGTGAGGATCGACGCTTTTGGCATATTTAGGAATTTTGCAAATTAACCCCTTTTTTCTTGAAAATTTGCAAATTAGTCCTTTTTACCCCACGTTGTTCTCCTTGGTGAGGCAATCGGGAAGAGCCTTGATTCTCCTTGGTAAGGATCGACGCTTTAAAGATATGTTTTGCTTGGTCAAAACCATATCTCAAAAATAAAGAGGGCGATTTGACGCTACATTGTGCTTTATAAGGCAGGGATAGGTCGTCGACATACCCTATTTTGTGATTGCACAATGTGGCCAAATCGTCTCACCCTTTATAAGGCAATGACTCTATCTTAGCTATTTGTAAGATGAGTTTAATTTCCTTTTATAATTGAAACTAACCAGTGTTTAATTGTTTATTTTGCAGTGGGATACCCTTCTGGATCCTTCTCATCCCACGCAGTATATGGGCGTCGTGGAGAGTATTACTCGACCTCCGACGATCTTTCCCCTATTCCGGTTACTCCTCAGTTTGCTTCGGGCACATCGACTGAGGTTGCCCAAGTGGTGAGGGAAGGTGGGCATCGAGCTATTCGCCAGCTGATTACAGATGCGCCTTTTGTGAAGGACGCCAGCTCCACTCAGCCTCTTCGGAAGAGCGATTTTTTATTTGGTGATTCTGTCGACGACCCAGAAGCCGTATTTATTGATGCTGAGCATTGGCTTCATAAGACCGGCAGTGGCTTCGTATACTTGCCGGAGATTCCTTGGCATCGCTCATTGACTGAGCTCAGGCGTCAGGCTGTGACACGGGAGATGTCGTGTCGCTTGACGGAGGATCATGAGAGCGTCCATTGCGGCTACGTCACTCATCAGGCAGTTCCTGGCTCAAGCAGGAGTCATATCACCGGATTGCATCCCGGAGTAGTGGGACTAGATGCGCCACCACACAACGAGCTCCTCGCCACTGCTTCTACCTTGAGGAACCGTCTTGCTGCTCTAGGACGTGAGATGCCCGCGACGCGTCACAGGTTTTATGGTTAGGTCCATTCTTTGGACAAGTTTTGGTGGACCCGTATGACGACATATGTCTTGAGCCGATGGGGCAAAGAGTTACATGCTTGTGGCTTATATGCAGCTATCCGTGCCACCATGTATGGCTTGCCGGTCAGCGCGAGGCACTTCTACGCTTTGTTCGAGCTTTATAATCTAGACTCGAACACTTTTCTGACCCGACAAGGGGAATTGGGTTTGGCCCTCCATGAGATGCACAGGATTTCTGGTTTACCCATGGGACAGATGTTGTATCAGGAGTATTTCCCCTCCAATCAGGAATTGAGCTAATTGAAGGATCGCATGCCCGACCGTTATGAGACTCTATGGGACCTCACTTGTCATTATCACATTGCTTTGGCGCAGTCCGAGCCTTTAGCAAAGAGGACCAAGGTATGCATGAGTCTGAAGCAATTTGCGAACTACTTGTTCAAGAATCTGGAGAGCAGTTCTGGCGAGGATATTTGTGAGTTGGCCACACTCAGTCCTTCAGAGGTGAACAGTCTACTAAAGAAGATTGACGCTCACTCTTACACCACTAGCAGTCCTGAGGGTGGCTTTCCTGCAAAGACCAAGTTCAAGTCATTCTTGTGGCATGCTACCGCACCGATTCGACCGATGACTCTTCTTGCCGGCTTTCTTGCTATCTGGTTGAAAAAGTGCGTGGTTCTATATCAGTCTGGCGACGCCTTGCCCTTGGAGGTACTTTACCCAGCAGTTCAGCTTGCCTATAAGAAGGAACTCTCACTTCTTCCAGTGATGGTGGCTAACATTCATCGAGGCCTTCGATAGCTTTCCAGTGCCTTCACACGGAAGGAAACTGATTTGCCAGGTCAGATTCCCACTCTTAAGGTGGAGCTTCCGTACGCTTATTTGATGGCGTGGTTTGTCCTTCACCGCTCGGATATGATGTCGGTACCGAACACCACAGACCACTCTGTTCCCCTGTTACAGTTGCTTGAGAATGGCAGGTGGGAGGGATGCGGATTTTCTGATGTCAGACAGTAGCTGCAGGTCCACAAGTGTTGGGCATTTTCCACTTGTTTTTCACAGTTCTCCGGCCGATACGGCGAGTGTCTGATAGATGAGGAGAGGCCGAGAGAGTATCGGACTCACTTAGACATCGGCTGCTTCAACTGGCTGGTGAACATTAGGCCCGGCTATCTGACTTTCCGGGTGAGGGATCAGTGCTTCATAGAGCCGTATCTACCTTGCCGATTCGCTCGCCAGTTTGGCTACGATCAACTTTACGTTGGGAATCCTCGTCAGCAGCTTCGGACCCATAGTGGTTTGGTAGACGGTCTCCGTGCATGGTTGTGGACCGTGACTGGCTGTACTGGTGCTAAGTTCAGCCTCCCGAGTATTGATCGGCAGTTGAACCTCACTTTCTTAAGCTGCAAATGGTTGCTAGCAGCTAATAAGACTATCCCCGTGAAGCCGATTGCAGAGATAGAGGCTGAGGAAGCTTCTCAGATTGATTCCCTCAGGATTCGGGAGAACGCTCGGGCACAGAGGATACGGAACAAGACTCGTCGGGTTGATGAAGAGGGACGGAGGACCTTTCACTCTGCAGACGAGGTTTCAGGCGGAGACCCTGAAGATTATGAAGACTTTTCCGAGCGAGGTTTGCGATTCATCTTTTCCTTCTATCTTCTAGAAGTATTGAAACTGACTATGGTTTGATGTTTCAGGGACCACAGTTGATCAGGATGAAGAGTTCCGTCCTCCTCCCCAGGCGAGACCTTCGATCCCCACTGCTAGGTGGAAGAGATTAGCCCATAAGCCGCGTGCAGCTTCACGAGCATCTGATATGGATTTGGCTGGTGACGATCCTGCTAGTGACGGAGGTAACGTCTACCCTGTGATCCATTCTCTTGGTTATTCAGAACCTTGACTCATGCTTTTCCATCTCTATATAGGAGTGCATGGAGGAAGTGAGACGAGTCCCGATCCCATTCCCATATCTCCCGATGAGTCTGACCCACTACCTCATGTAGAGAGGCCTACAGAAGCTGCTGACACTCTTGCTCCTTCAGATGACTTGCAGGAGGCGAACGCGGATCCTGGAAATGAAGAGGCTAATGCACCCGTGCAAGGTAACTCCGTTTTATTGGTTGTAGTCTCTTCATTCTTCTTTGACACTTATATTTTCTTGTGTCAGACTTCTTGATTGATGATTTTGACGAGGGAGGCTTGTTTGCGGACACTCCTATGCTGAATTTCATGTATAGCTCGCCCCAGATTGATGACCAGTTACCTGGGGATATGTTTTCTGAGTCCACATTTGCTAACAATCCCGAGGATGGTTCTTTTGAAGGTATGTGCCTCATTCTGAGTTGATTATAGGACCAGCCAATCTTGACTAGTGCAGCTATAATGTAACGCTTCTGCGAATTCCGTTTTGAATTTGACAGGAGCTTTTGTTGAGAAAGACCCTGTTGAGCCGGCTGTGAGACCAACTACACCAGTTGATGCACCTGCAGCCGTTACACCTTCACCACCCCCAGCGGCTCAAGGGGAAGAAGGTATAAGTCAACTCATTGGGGAGCGCTATTCCTTTTTCTCATTAAGACTTTTGACGGACTTCTCCCCTTTTTTGTGTAGGGCGTTCTTCTCGTCTTCATGTCCTAGTGAAGGAGTTGTTATCTGACGACGATCCCGACAAGGTCGTCATCTGCATAGAAGTTCACTCCTTCTTCTCCTTTGTGAATGCTATGATTGGCAAGCTCTTCCACGACGGACTTTCACTTCACCAGTTTAAACCTCTCCTTAATTCCAGAGTTAATTTGATAAGGGAAGCAGGATATCCAGATTTGGCGAAGGCTATAGTTGACGATCTCGACTGCCTAGAGCATGAGCTTCAGAGGTTTCGTGAGCTTCGAGATACCGGTGCCTCTTCATTTATTGCTGCTGAGCTGGAGACCCGTTTACAGTCACTGCGCGATACTCAGATTCTTGCTGATCTCGAGGTTCAGGTGCAGTGAGACCGAGTAGATCGAGTCGAGACCGGCCTTGCTACTAGATTATCTTCACTTGCCGAGCTCGACTCTTCCATCACCTCTTGTGAAACCAAGATAGACCGGCTTGAAAGAGAACTCCGCGAAGAAAAGGAGACCTTGGGTATTCTTCAGATGACGAGAGCACAGGACCAGCAGACCTGCACTGCTTTATCTGACGAGCTGACATCCTTAAAGCAGAAGCTGGTCGAGACAGAGGAGACTGCTGCGAAGACCTCTGCCGCTACCGAGGAGTCCATTAGAGCTGAGCTTAGTCAAGCTTATGATGATAAGCTGTCTAAGCTCAGCCAGCAGATTTTTAGCCACGGGCTTGATGTATGATTTTGTCTGCTGAGTGTTTTGACTTTTGACTTTCTTAGTGACACTGGTTTTCATCTTTATTTTTATTATGATTCGTCATTCCGTTTGAAATGTTAACCATAATACTTATAGGATTTTTGGCAAACCCTCGGCCATCAACGGGTTTGATGAGCCTTTACCGACTACCGTTTGAGTCGGGCTAGCATGCGAATTGTTTAAATCCGTTCGCATGTAACGTTGCGCTCAGAGATTGAATTCTCTGAGACTTCGTGTTATGATGTCGAATACATAGACTTTGCCATTGTTACGGGAATAGGCTACCCGGCGACACGTGTTAGGTGTTGACTTTAGGATTTTTGGCTAACCCCCAGCCTCTAACGGATTTGATTAGCCTTTACCGACTACCGTTTGAGTCGGGCTAGCATGCGGATTGTCTAAATCCGTTCCGCACGTGACGTTAAGCTAAAAGAGTTAACTCTTTTAGTGCTACGACATTGAATACGTAGACTTCGTCTTTCTCCTGTGAAAAGACTAAACAACAACATGTATGAGACGTTGACTTAGGATTTTTGGCAAATCATCAGCCTTTAACGGATTTGATGTGCTCTTACCGACTACCGTTTGAGTTGGGCTTACATGCGGATTATCTTAATCCGTTCCACATGTGACGTTGTGCTAAAGGAATAAACTCCCTTAGACTTCGTGCTACAACTTCGAATATGTAGACTTCGCCATTGTTATGGGAATAGGCTACCCAGCAACGTGTATTAGACGTTGGCTTATCCCTACTTAGGCTTCGGGATAAAGGTCCCCAGAGTCAGACTCTGGTGTCTTTTTCTACGGGTAAAGACCAAACCGGCGACGCATGTTAGGCGTCGGCATATCCTTTCTTAGGATTCAGGATGAAATTCCCCATGCGTGTAAGGCATGGATTTCGGTGTTATTAATAACAACCTGCCACAATGTTGAATATATGGACGGGTGTTCTTTTTAACGGTTAAGAACTAACCGGCGGCGCGTGTTAGGCGCGGACTTATCCTTGCTTAGGTTTCAGGATAACATACCCCAGAATCGAACTCTGGTGTCTTTTTTCAATCGGAAAAAGACTAAACCGGCAGCGCGTGTTAGGCGCAGACTTATCCCTGCTTAGGATTCGGGATAAACTTCCTAGGATGAATCCTAAATTGGTAAATTTTGGAAAAGGTTGTTGTGAAAAAGGAAGAATTTTATATTCTATTTCCCGGATTCTGGAAAGGAAGAATTTTATATTCTATTTCCAGTGCAAGAAAGAGACTAGAAGTGAGATCTCTACTCCGAGAATCTGGAAGATCTAGATAAACTTACCTTTTATAGGATTGATTATCTGATCGAAAGAAGAGTTCTTCGTTTATCGAAGTGAAATTTCAGCTTCGGTTATAACCATGAAAAGGTTGAACCAGAGAGAAAAGAAAGGAAGTTCTTTCGTTTATCGAAAGGGGACTCCGAACTGAAGGTGGACCTTTTTGGTGGACTCACTGTCAATCGAATTTGATCAGTGAGGGATTTTGGTGGTGAAAATAAAATTGGGTTATCCTCTAGAATATTAAGTATAATATTCTCCAAGGAACTTCCCGATAAATGAGTTTTCCTGAATGTTCTAGGGATAGTACTTTTTCAAAAACTTCCCATTTATTGGCATTAATTGCCTGACGCCCTCTAAAGAAATTAGGCGGTAAGCGCCGTTTGAATAGACTGTGTCTATTACAAACGGTCCTTCCTACTTGGGTTCGAATTTACCTTTCTTCTTGGAGGTGAGGATTATTGGTCGACGCGCAGCGAGAACCAGATCTCCTTCCTTGAAGCTTCTTTGGCGAACTCTTTTGTCAAAGGCTCTGGATATTCTGGCTTGATAGAACTCGATGTGTTGTTGAGCTTCCAAGCACTTTTCGTCCAGCCTTTTGAGTTCCTCAAGACGTTTTTGATGCTGCTCTTCGGTCGTCATCTCCGTTGCGAGAGCGATTCGAAGGGAGGGAATTTGAATCTCTAGTGGTAACACAGCTTCACATCTGTATACCAACGAATATGGGGTAGCTCCCGTAGGTGTACGTATGGTGGTGCGATAAGCCCAGAGCGCTTCGCCGAGTTTATCGTCCCAATCTCGCTTGTTCGTCTTTACGAGTTTTGACAAGATCTTGATGATCGTCTTGTTGAAAGCCTCAGCTAATCCATTAGCAGCGGGATAATAAGCCGTTGACGTGACATCTTGAATCTTGAATTTGTCACAGAACCTGATGAAGGCATTGCTTATGAATTACGGACCGTTGTCATGAATGATCCGCCTCGGCACGCCGTGTCGGTATATGACATGATGCTTGATGAAGTTGATGACATTGTTCGTCTTCACTTCTTTAAGCAGAATGGCTTCAGCCCACTTTGAAAAGTAGTCGGTGATAGCGAGAATAAATCGATCACCTTTGACTGAAGGAGGAAAGATAGGACCGACAATGTCCATCCCCTATGTCTCGAATGGCCAGGACGTGGTTGACGTGTGTAACCGCTCTGGGGGTTGGTGCATATAATTTGCATGCACTTGACAAGCGTGACATTCTCGGGCGTACTCGATCGCGTCACGAACCATTGTTAGCCAGAAATATCTTATTCTTCTGATTTGATCATACAGCTTGGGACCAGGCTGATGCGCACCGCATTCTCCTTCATGTGCTTCCTTGAGAACTTCTTTCGCTTCTTCGTTCGAAAGGCATCGGAGAAGCAAATCATCATACCCCCGGCGATATAACGTACGGGTCTTGGTATTATAGAAGAATCGTGGCGCTCTTCGGCGAATAGATTCTTTTTCCTTTACATCCTCCGGCAAAATGCCATATTGGACATAGTCAATGATGGGAAAACGCCAATCTCGGGACTCAGACCCGATTTGGGTTGAGTTCACCTCTTTGACGTTTACATTTGTATCATCCTCCTCTTCGACATCCATATCGTATATGGGTATGCAGAGTTGGTGTGACCTTACTGTGACTAGCAGTTCAGTTTTGGGCGGCTGCGCGAGTGATACTGCTAATGCTGCCAGTGCATCCGCATAAACGTTCTGGAGACGCGGGATGTATTCGATATAAAATTCTTCAAAAGAATCTGCCATTCTGACGGCGTCCTGGTGGTACGGAATCAGATCTGGGTTCCTGACTTCATACTCTCCACGAACTTGGTTGACTATCAATTGAGAATCCCCAAAAGCTTCGAGATATTCGACCCCCAGCTCCTTGGCGAAACTAAGTCCAATGAGGAGCGCGTTGTACTCGGCTACGTTATTGGAACACGGACTTGTCAGTGAATAAGCGCGAGGCATCACGTGCTTCCCTGGGGAAACTAAGACAACTCCGACTCCGGAGGAGACTCTAGAACATCCAGGGGTTATCGCCTTATTAACTGCTCTCGAAACACCATCAAAGTATAATTGCCATACTTGTTGGTGTGAAGTAGTATTAACCTCGTGGGTTTCATCCGGCAAGTCATCATATACTTCAACTGTGTCTGTTGTCGGGCTTGCCGCCAGAAGATCACAAATTGCTTGTCCTTTGACCGACTTCTGCTGTTTGAAGTGCAAGTCATACTGGGACAAAAGAAGGGCCCACTTTGCCAATCGCCAGTTCATCGAACCTGGTTGAGTCATGAATACCCGTACCGGATTAACATTAGCGATGACATAAATCGTCTGGCCAACCAGGTAATGTCGCATCTTCTGTACTGCGAATATCAATGCGAGACATTCTTTCTCGATCATCGGATATCAAGACTTGGCGCCTATCAAGGTCCGACTTAGATAATAGACTGCCTGTTCGTGACCATTATCATCGTCTTGTGCTAATAATGCCAAGGTTATGCATTAGGCGAAGTGGCATAATGCTCACAGCGGAACCCGGATCCACTTGGATTCGGTTGACTTCGCTGGAGCCAATGTACCCGACGAAGTACAAGGGCCGATCATGATTTGAATTCTTCGTCTGCATATCCTCTTTGGTGAAGGTGATGCAGGGAATGTTCTTAGTCGCCACGTTGCACTGTTGGGCTAACATTTCCAGTTCTTCGGGAGCTGGTTTGACCCGAGTGAGAAACGCTTCTGAATCGGCCAAGGCCTCCTGCAAGGCTTCTCTAGTCTCCTTGGACAACCGCAGCAGCTCATACAGCGTTATCCGTGCTGGAATATTGGCTAGCTGAGCCATGATGTCGAAGGCGCGTGGAGTCTTTGAGCTCTCCGGTTTATCTTTTCCAATCGGACGACTGAAACGAGACTGCTTCGGATTTTGAACCTCTTCGGGCCTCTTTTCTTTTTGTTTATCTACCGGCTGTCGTCGAACCTCTTCAGCCGGTTTAGGAACCGTAATCACCCCCAGCTCTGTGAGAGCCTTGGCTGGTCCTCGTTTTGTCACCCCCTGTTCAGCTATTTGATCGCTAGGAGATGGATACTTGTAGTGATACTCATTTCCACTCGGGGTCGCAAAGACTTCCTGCTCTTCGTCGGAGAGCGGAAAAGCGATGATTCTTTCGTCATCTTCACCTGGGATAGCAGAGACTCCATAACAAGACTTCCCTTTCCCTTTGGACTTCTTCTTCGATGACGATCCGGCCCATTGTTCATCTTCAATTAGGTCGGGGTGAACCCAGAGGATTTCGCCGTTCGGGGCTGTGTGTGGCACAAGTCCCTTTTGGCGCTGTCCATGTGGATCATCATTCACCGTCTTCATCCCGACTTTAGTGACGCGCTTCGGCTCAAACCAAGCTGTAGGTACTGATCCAAAACTGATTGACACCGCGTTTGCTGCCACATTCTTGGCTGGTTTCGGGGTTATGACCCCTACGTCGATCAATGCCTGGATCTTGTCCTTGAGGTGGTAACAAGACTTCGTTGGGTGGTGGACCGCTCTGTGGTACGCGCAGTACTTCGGGTCCGTCACCTTAGTGGCTCCTTCATGATCCACGATCGCCGGCAACTGGATTTTGTTGTTCTCCAACAGATACTTGAAGATGCCGGGAACTTCATCATCTTTGAAGGAGTAAACTTTGGGAAACCTCGGCTCCGAAGACTTTTGCTTCTGAGGCCGTTGCTGCCAATGTGGCTGCGATTGTTGTGGCGCTCGCTGCTGCGGCTGTTGCTGAGGTTGCAATTGGAAAGTTTGGTTAGCATCAACAGCATTAGCATGAGCTTTACCTTTCCCTTTTTGGTTGAAGTTCTGCTTCGGAGGATTTGTTGCCGGTTGGCCTCTCTCCGCCTTCTTTCTTCTGAGGAATCGCTCAGCTTGCTCTCCTCGGACCTTCAAATCCTTCCAGGTCTTGGATGGTGCTGTGCCCATTGCTTCCAACACATCCAGCGAAAGGTTGTTGTGGCAGGTCTGAAGAATGAATTCCTCAGTGATCGGGTCCCGGCAATTCATCGCCTTGTTTCGGAACCTCTTGACGAAGGTGTCGACTAGCTCCCCGTCTTTCTACTTCTCATCGAGCAACAATCCGATAGAGATCTCGGTATCATCATCGAATAAGTTAGCGAGGAATTTTGTCTCCATGTCGTCCCAGCTGTTTATGCTTCCTGGCTTGAGGCGACGATACCAATCGAAGGCGGCTCCGCGAAGAGTGCCAACGAATGACCGCACCATCAGAGGCTCATTGCCAGAGATGACTCCCAAGTACGATTTGAAATAAATCAAATGCTGAGTAGGTGAACCCATCCCATTAAACGGCGTAAAGTTAATTAGACTAAACTTTGCCGGATATGGGATTGATTCCCACTCTCTTGGGTATGGACAAGGAATGTCTGTCTTTTTTGTCTCTTGAGCAGAGATCAATGTATTAATCTTGCTCTCGAGATTTTTGATTTTTAAGCTTTCACCTATGTCTTCACTGGCGTTCTCGTTACCACCTCCTAGATTGATGGGAGGGTTATTGGTATTACGAGCTTCATTTGTGTCCTCATCTTCCAGGTTGTTCTGGGTCTGACGACTTGGTTCGCCTTGTTGGTTCCTCAATGCTTGAAGCTGTTGGTCATGCATCTCTCTCATGTTCTGCATAGCCATTTGCATTTCGAGCCTAAAGGTTTCCTGTTGTTTGGCCATGGCATCTTTAAGCATCTTGGCCACTTGCTCCGCGCTTATCATAAATGACTCGCGGGGTTGTCCTTCACTGGACACTGTATTATCAGACGCAACTGCTGAGCCAGCATCTGATTCTTCATCTCCCGAAGGTACTCTTGTTCGGACCCTACCATACGTTGCACGAATGATAGCCCCGGACTGAAGACGAGTTACCCGTCGGGGAATTTTCGGAATCGCCTCGAGGTTATCTTGAGCCGATGTTCCTGTGCTGGTCATATTGGCGGTGACCCTTGAATGTTCGCCGTCTTCGACCATCTTCCTTCTTCGTTGGAAACGCCTATGCCTTGGTTTTAGCGTTCCAGTGCTGAGTCTTTCAAATACAGAAACTCTTTCGGGGACTGCCTTGACGCAATTGCATTCCGACAGTACCGCCCGAATGAGCTTTGAACAAGGACATTGTGTTTCGAGCCTTCGAGGGCTCCTCTTTCTGGATTTACTCGTACCCCCGACACGATAGTACAGCTCGTCCGTTTGAAGATCGGAGCAACCTATCGTGTGTTGGCACGATCTCCCAGGTATAACGTCATCGTCATCAGACGACAACGTTTCCTTCTGAGGATGAATTGTCTTCTTCGGACCATCCAGAGTCACACGCCTTGAAACGCGCCTTTGTAGGCGTGAACCTTCGGCGGGCTCTTGCACTTCGATGCGCAAAGTTGTGCGCTTGGGTGCCACGATTTTCTCCAAGTGTTGAGGGTTGCGGCGACCCCCAGCGTGTTGCATTGTTTGGGACATCTTCATTGGCCCCAAGCGTTCTTGGACTGGAGCTTTGCCTCGTTCCTTAGGAATTGGACCGAGGCGCTCCAAAATTGACTTCCTCTTCTGGGATGGTCCTGCGGGATCTCCCGGAACAATTACGGAAATCACCGGCGATTTAGGTTGATTCGCCGGAGGTTGAATGTTCGGAGGCTGCGGTTGTTGCTCCTTGGTCTGAATTATTGCTTCAGACTTCGGCCTCCAAACCTTGCGAGTTGATGGCGGCTTCTTGACCACCTCCTTCTGCAGCTTCCGACGGGCTTCTTCAGCTTTGGCCAGTGCTTGCGCCGATAAAGCGCGGCGTTTGCGGATACGCTCCTCCAGTGTTGAGCGATTCCGTTTGACACGGACCCACTCCATAGTTGATGGCTTGGACGAACCACCCTTCACTTGTTGTTGAGGCTGTTTGCCTCGTTTGCTCTTTAGATCCGCATGGTAGCGGACCCCGTCAATGGACTCCATGGCCTTGGCGAATTGCTTCGCGAGGCATTGACGCTGCCTCTGGCGGGCTCTCTTAGAGAGAGTCACCACGCCTTCAACGGCGGATTTGACCTTCTTAGAGGCCGGTAGGACTTCACCCAACGCAACTTCGGCGTCAATCGAGGTGAGGTCGTCGTTGGTAGCTTCGACTTCTTCGCACCAACGCACCTTTCTCCTAGAGGAGAACTTCTGGGACTTCTTAGACTTGGGGGAGGAGGTAGATCCAGACGAGGACACGTACTCCTCGTACTTCTGTTGGTCGAACTCATACTCGACCTCCTCCACGACCGGGATCGAGATCCGCGGCTGCGACGCTCCGATCTCGGTAGCGAGATCGGTGGCTCCTACTGTGGTCGCCAGATTGTTCGCGGGAAAAGTTGGATCTTTCTTCATTATCGATTCCATTGCACTCAGTTAACAACTTTATGCGTTACAAAGAGATTCGGTCTTTTTATAAGATCCGGCTTACAATGAAAATCAAAATAAAACAAAGAAATCAAAATTACAACTTCTCTCTTTTATCGAACAAATCACAAGATCCTGTTATCCGGTCTCTTGCTTTGTGGGTTGTTTGCCTGCGCCGGGGTTGTTTACCGTTGACCACCGTGAGATCTAGATCCAAGCAGATCTACGACGTATAACGGGTATTATCCCACCAAGGAGATAATAGCCAGGAGGGATCGTTTCACCAAGGAAACGACCACTCGAATCTCGGGATCAAAGAACCAAGCTTTGATCCGGAGTATAGTGACGTAGATCTGAGGATTAGATTCCTTCGAACTCCTGCCTTGTTTGGTGCGGGTGCTCACCAAGAAATCAGATCCAAATGTCCAAGCTCAAGCCTTCAAAACTCCGAGGTGAGATCACAATCCGGCAGAGTTTCGGCTCTTCAGAAGTTCAACCAAAAAGTCCTTTCAAATGAACAACCACCCCCTCTATTTATAGGGCACTTGAACTGTGCCCGCGTGCACAAGAGAGAGGGGGGGAGGAATCGGCCACCTTGGGGTGGCTTGGCCACCGAGCCACCCTAGGGTGGCTCGGCTTGGGCCGAGCCACCCCGGGTTTGGCTCGGTTTCGGCCGAGTCCCCTCGGGTGTGTTGGGTTCCGTTGTTTTCCGTTGTTTCTGGTTATGTCCGTGATTCGGTTGTTTGATTGATCTGGAAACGACTTGGTTCCTGATTTGGCAGTAAATCCGCCTTGGTGTTTGAGTTTGAATCCTCTCTTGGTTGGATGACTCGTTGACTCCCCGAACCATTGACTTGATTCCGCATGCGAATGGATGTATTCCGTTGTTCACGTGCGGTTCGTTAGCTTCGTAGCCTCGTTATCTTGCTTCGTCGCTCGAACGTCCGTTGATTTGTCGAATCATCGCGCCGAGTTGTGCTAAGGGACCTATAGGCAATTTTATACGCCTACACATACCACTCCACCAGAAACGCCTCTTCAGGTCCTTGTACATCTTTGTGGTCCCTGGATGTACTGTGTACCGAGTACAGTGCGCCTCATCAAATAATTTCCTCTTCAGCTCTGCACTAGCTGGCATAACCAACCTACCCTTCATCCGTAGGCCCCCATCTGCTCCAATGGTCCAATCAGTCTTAGGCTCCTTGGAAATCTCCTCCTTTCGGATTTGAATCCAAGAGTCCTCCGACTGGGCTCTGACAACTCTGTCACTCCAAGATGGCTGCACTGATACAACTCCTAAAAATGCACTGGTTCCTCTAATTTCAGGTCTAAAATCAAACTGGCTAAGAGTGATAAGATCTCTGTGTAATGAACATCTCAAAGCTGCAACCCGGTGTCGACGCTTTCTACTCAAAGCATCTGCTACGACATTCGCCTTCCCTGGATGATACTGAATCGCGAATTCGTAGTCCTTGATAAACTCAATCCACCTCCTCTGCCTCTGATTGAGTTCCTTCTGAGAAAAGAGGTACTTCAGACTCTGATGGTCTGTGAATAACTCAAACTGCACTCCAAACAAATAGTGCCTCCATGACTTTAGTGCGAACACCACTGAAGCTAACTCCAAGTCATGAGTGGGATAGTTCTGCTCATGCACCCTCAACTGCCGTAAGATATAGGCTACCACCCTCTGAGTCTGCATCAATACACCTCCTAAGCCTGCCAATGATGCATCCGTATACACCACAAACGTCCTGTCGCTACTCGGAATAGTCAGAACCGGGGCTGTAGTCAACTTGGTCTTTAAAATATCAAAGGCCTTCTGGCACTCCGTGCTCCATATGAACTGTACACCCTTCTTCGTAAGGCGTGTAATCGGCGTCGCAATCTTCGAGAAGTCCTGAATGAACTTCCTGTAGTATCCAGCTAAACCCAAAAAGCTGCGAATCTCTGTCACCGTCTTCGGGGGCTCCCAATCAAGAACTACTTTGACCTTAGCTTAGTCCACCGCTATGCCCTCTCTACTGATAACGTGGCCAAGAAATCTGACTTCTGAAAGACAAAACTCACACTTGCTGAACTTAGCATATAACTAGTGCTCCTGAAGAGTCCTCAACGCTATCCGTAGATGCTCCTCGTGCTCTGCCTCCGATCTCGAGTAAATAAGGATATCGTCGATGAAGATGATCACAAACTGATCTAAGAAGGGACGGAAAACCCGGTTCATCAAATCCATGAATACCGCGGGTGCATTGGTCAATCCGAATGGCATGACCAAGAACTCGAAGGACCCATATCGAGTAAGAAAGGCGGTCTTGGGGATATCCATTTCCCGAACCCGCAACTGATGATAGCCAGAACGAAGATCAATCTTCGAGAAATACTGCGCTCCCTGCAACTGGTCAAACAAGTCATCAATCCTAGGTAGTGGGTACCTATTCCGGATTGTGACCTTGTTCAACTCTCTATAATCTATGCATAATCTCATACTACCATCCTTCTTCTTCACGAAGAGGACCGGCGTGCCCCACGGAGAATGACTCCGACGAATAAAACCCTGAGCTAGCAACTCGTCCAACTGGGTCTGCAGCTCTCTCATCTCAGCTGGTGCCATGCGATAGGGTGCGCGGGATATCGGGGCTGTGCGAGGCTGCAACTCAATGCAGAACTCAACCTCTCTCACAGGAGGTAACCCAGGTATGTCCTGAAAGACATCCTAAAAATCTGAGACAACTCTAGTCTCCAATAACTCGGCTCCCTGATCCCGTCACAGCACCTCCTCGATGTACGTCAGAAACGACTCCGCAAATCGGTTGCCCTGAGAGGTGGCTATAATCATCTCAGACCCATCGGACGCTCGCAACTTGACTGTCTTCGCAAAGCAGTCAATACTAATATGGTAGGAAGATAACCAATCCATACCAAGAATGACATCGAACTCGGACATATGCAACACTATCAGATCGACTATGAACTCTGACTCGTCTAGACTGACGGTACACCTCCTACACACGCTCTCCAGAAGCGATACCTCACCTAAAGGGGTGGAAACTGACAAAGGGGTGTCTAGAGGCTGAGCTACAAGCTGGAGTCTAGCATAAATGCATGCGAGATGAAGGAATGCGAAGCTCCCGAATCGAAAAGAATACGGGCTGGAAAGGAATTCACAAGGAACGTACCCTCCACAACTGCTCCGCTGGCACCGTGATCACGGGGAACCACTGCATAAACTCTGGCTGTAGCTGAAGTCTGCTCTACTGCTAATGCTGGAGAGTATGGAACAATCTGTCCCTGGGGAGCCTCCTGGATTGCTCGAACCTGCCCCTCTGCCCTCTGCGTCGCTGGCGGTGCCTCAAGTCTGTTCGACTGACCCTGTCCTCTGCCCTGCTGTCGCTGTTGCGGCTGGTTCGGGCCCTTGCCCTGCTGAGCTCCTGCTGGTGCACTACGACACTCTGATGCCTTGTGCCCGACCTTGTGGCAGTTGAAACAAGAACCCTGAAATTTGCGCTGCTGATGCGCTCTCTGATTTTGCTGGGGTCCCTTCTTATGAGGGCCCTGCTGCTGCTGGTGCTGATGCCCTGACAAAGGTCTCTTGTTCTTGCCCTTGTCCCCGCTCTGCCCTGACTTGGCCTTCCCTTCCTTGTCCTTTAGGAACATAGTGGTCTCGATCTCCTGAGAAGTGGCAGCCTCAGCTACCTCCCTGACTGAATAAAATCTCCTCGACACAAGGTACCGTCGGAGATTAGGGCGAAGCCCAGCTAAGAACATCTGAGCCTGACGTTCTCCTGTCTGCCACATGCCTGTGAAATGCAGCAACTCCATAAATCGGCTCTCATAATCCGCCACTGTCATGTCTCCCTGAGTCATCCGGGACAACTCAAGCTCCTTCCTAGTCCGTGCTGCAGACGAAGTATACTGCCCATCGAAGAAGTAAGTGAAATCCTCCCATGTGAGGGTCATCCTCTGCTCTGGAGTAAACTGTAACCGGTACCATCTCCCGGCATCTCCCTTCAGGCTATAAGAGGCTAATCTCGGCTTCTGAATTGGGTCCACACTGAGTATGTCGAGGATATTGCTCACATCCTCCTTCCACTTGTGGGCTGTAAGAGGGTCTGGTGACCCCTGAAACTCTGGTGCCCTCATCTTTTGGTATCTCTCTACCATACGGAGCCAAGCTTCCTGCTCCGTGGCTCTATCTGGCACTGCTAGTGGAATAACTGCAGGTGCTGCCTCTGGGTCTCTCTCTAATCGGGACGGCTGGTATCCCTTGCTGCTGAGCTACAGGTGGTGGTGGCGTCCGAGGTGCTATGTGAGTAGTTACCATCTCCTCTATGGCTATCATCCTGGCAATAAGGGGAGCCATGATATCCACCAAATACTGGGGAGCCTGCTGCGTCTCTGGTGGTGCCTACTCCTACTCGGGTGGAGCCGACTGCGGCTCAGGTAGGACCTGCTGGGGCTCCGCCTGAGCGGCCCTCCTGGTACGGGGTCTACCTCGTCCTGCCATCTCTCTCCTGATGGTAGAAGAAAATAAAAATTCATGAGTCAAAGTAGACGTATATACATAGTTCATCACAATATGATTTTCACATCACATAATATTCAAGCATATACTTTAAGCGAAAATAGTCGTCATAAAAAAATATTCTCAAAATTTTGAGATATACGCATATATCATCCTCACTCATACTAGGAAATCCTTAGCGGACTCTACACATGAATCCTAGGAAACTCTAACCTAGCTCCACGACTCAACACAGGATGATCCTAGGAATTCTGGAACTAGAGCTCTGATACCAACTGTGACGCCCCTGGGTTCACACAAGGCTGCAGTCCGAGGTGAAACCAAGGATGTCAAACCTGCCATGCACCACACTGTGCAATAACATGTTTCACCATCACAATCACTATCTCTCTAGTGGAATCAACAACAGGTGTAGGTACAAAGCAAGTAAAAAGGTAAATCAACAATACTGGATGAAATGATAGAACATAACACATCTCATCAACGAAATAAACTGAGATACATAGTCAAAGCCTGAAATGAAATCTCAACATACAATAAGTCTGAGAAAAGGAAATAAGGCACACAGCCTTTACAACTTCTAGAATAAACTCTCAAATGTCTAAACCAAAAAGTCTTCAGTGGAGCTCAAAAGAAAAGTATATCTAAAGTAGACAGCTGGCACTAAAGTGATCCGTTATCAACCTGCGACTCTCCGTGCTCCTGGCTCGTGACCTGAAAGGGGGAGGGACAACGAGCGTCAAAGCGCTAGCGAGCAACATCACAACCAACCCCAAGGGATAGGGCTCATTGTATATGAAAATACAGTTATCATAGAATATATATATATACATAAACAATTGTCCTAATAGTAATGGGTTTTAGTACTTAGGAAATCTCAACACGAGCATAGGTACGTCAAGCGAAATAATCCAAATAAGGAAACCCTCATGTATATACCTTGTATCTCAAATTGAGAATCCCTAAGTTCCAAACCCGGAGTCTAATACATGAACAATAAAGAAAAAGATAATAATCCCATATCTGCCAATAAACACAGCTATGTCAAAGTTACGTAGTCGAAATAAGTGTCATGTACAGCCTGTGTCGCTATCATGTTCAACTA
>BQKN01067393.1:225467-243908 GCA_022839385.1 Asparagus kiusianus
TGACACTTATATTTTTGCTTATGCCTAGATGTTGTGTTATTTATAATGTGATACATACCAATTATTTTATTTATAATATACATACTTTTTTTTATGCTTGTGCAATCTCTTTCAAATATATGGTCACTCTCTTTATGTTGTACTTACCTCATTCTTATTACTTATACTTATTACCTACCTCAATGATATCTTTTAAAAATAATTGATCAAGTATATTTTCTGATTCTATGTAATTATATTCATACATGCCCTTTCAATTATCTGTACTTCTATTAATTTTGATTGCATATTATACTTTTTGATTAATCATGTGATGTTTTATTATGCTGCGTGTGATTTGCGTATTGTGTGATTTTTTGTGTGTTAAGATCATATTTTATTTATACGCTATGATTAATACTTTTGTATATTTATTAACCTTTCGATGAATTAGTTTAATGATTAGTATTTGTTTTATTTTGTTGTGGTTAATTTGTGAGTAGAGTATGCTTCGTAGTATTGTATTTGGCTACCTTTGTTATTTGTATGCTGAATCTCAGGTGTCACATCTTATATTTTGTGTCGCTATTATTTTACATTCTTCTCTGCTTATGGATATCATTCTATATCTGTCCTAGGGTTCTTTGTGCACCACCCTTATTTTAATTCCAAGGACGAAATTTGTTTTAAGGGGGATAGAATGTTATGACCATGAATTTTTGATACTAGTTAAAATATTTTTTTGGTATTTTAAAATATTAAATTATTAATTTTAAAAGAGTATTTATATTTTCTTAATTTTCTAGAATTTTCTACGATTTAAAAATATGATTTTATATTTGTTTAATGATTTTGATAATTATAAATAAACTTCATGTAGTGAAAACTTTTAAATTAATATTTATTCTGTTATTGTTAGGTATTAATTGTAAATATTTTCCCTAATTATTATTTTTTCCTTAATTTTTTCTTAATTATGTTTTAATTATAACCCTAACCCTTATATTTTATTTAATAAATATTTGTGTTTTTCACGTAACCAACGTGCAGCCTTTCCATCTCTCTCTTCTCTCTTCTCTCTCTCACCCTCACGCTCTGCTCACGCCTCAGCCACCTCCTCCTGCACCTCCTCCGTCCCATCACCTCGGCCAACCCCGTCTCCCCTCGCAGCCAGCCCCACTCCGACAGCTGTCGAGCCCTCGCCCAAGCCTCCGCCTCTCCCCTGCGACCCTCCTCTCCCCTTAGAGCCACCTCTAGCTCCTCCCCACCGACCTCCTCCCTCGCTTCAGCCCCGTCACCCCGACCCCCTCTCCCCTCAACGTCATTCCCGCAGCCCCACGCCAGCCCTCTTCCACCTCGCCCCGATCCGCGCCGCCAACCACCCACGCCGACCTGCCGTCCTCGCCGCAACCACCGCCAACTCCTCCCTCCCTCTTCCTCGTCAACCGCCTCGCCCACCGTCCAGCTCCGACGACCCGCCGCCTCCTCTTCCCATCTCCGACCTTCACCTCCCAAGCCGACGAGCTCGACTCCAGCGCCACCACTATCAACATCTCCTCTCCCACAACCACCGAGACCCCCTCCACAAGCTCATCCCCCACTCAACCTTGAGCTCAACCAAATTCTCCACCAACCACCGCCGCTCCTTCAGCCTAACACCGTCGCCCTCCTGATCCGCCACCCAACCTCCCACCAAACAGGCCCCACCGACGTCGCAGTCTAGATCCACCGTAATCGTTGCTTCAGACCCGCTGTACCGCATCTGTAGCGGTGCCATCGCAACCTTGTCCGTAGGCCCTTAGCCTCGTAGGCAAGATCCCGATTCTCGATTAGTTTCATTTTAATTCTTATAATTGTCATGATTTAAGTACATGCAAATTTCCATTTTTAATTATCATTTATTAGAATTTTAGATCTGTTATGAACCATATGCATAGACTAGACTGTGATATGTTCTTACATGCGTGAGATTTATTTGATGAATGACTGTAAGGAAAATTGTTACTTTATCACCTAGTTCTTACCCAATAGGAGAGATTGTACATGAAGATGACTCCTGTTAAAAGTATGATTTATAAGCGTGCTTCAAAGCATGGCTATACTCACTCGACATTGTTATCCCGATTTTAGGAGTTTTGAGTTCCCTTGATATCGATATCCTAGTATGAGGTTTCCTTGACTATTAGTATTATAGCATTGACTAGACGATGCACTCTTGATCAGACGTGTTATGGGTCACGGTTATTTTCATAGTTTTACAGAAGTCGTTCCACGATAACTCCGTGGCTAGTGCATAATATTTTATGTACGGTCATTTAAATTAAACTAACAAACATGGGGTTTATAAAGAGGAATTCGACGGAGAATATAACATGTATATAAACGGACACATGCACTTTCCTGATATCGCGAGTTATATATATACATGGGCCAAAGGGCTAATACTTGACTTGAAGGTATGGCCCCTGGACAGGTTTATGGGGACCTGATTATATATATAAAAATATTCTCTTCAATTCAAATAACATGTAATAAGAATAATATACTTGTGTGTCCTATGGTAGGCTTTGTTTGATATCTATAATTAGAATTTTCCTTTATTATCACCTTATATAGGTTATCACCTTAGATGATTATGGATTCTTATGAGATGTGGACTAGTTATATTTCTTTTCATACATAGATCGAGATTAATATTTAATTATCTACATTGTGAGACATATGATATATATATGAGGGTTTCCTTGTTTGGATTATTTCGCTCGACGTACTTACGTCTCGTATTGTAGATTTCTAAGTATTAATTCCATCTATTTGTATGACCTTGTTACTCGGATGTTTGTGGATTTTCCCCCTGATTATTATACTCTAGTGGTGGATTGAATCTAGATTGTTAGAGTTTTAGTTGCATGTTTCTATTGTCATTACCATTAATGCATCGGTTATTGCTTTGGGTCATTCGACCGTTTCTATTCTCTCTTTTGGGGTCTTGTCGTATGCCATGCACGCTGACGTACACCTATTTTCTCTGGTGTACGTCAGATTTAGAGGATGGACATGTCCAGTATGGAGATGCATTGCAGCCGGAGTGTCTTCCAGATACAGCAGAAGAGCAAGCTGGAACTTAGTCATTTATTTTCTGTAGTTGCTGATGGATATTAGATTACTTATGTAGTACTTATCTTTTAGCCCTTTGAGAGATTTAGTCATTTTTACAGTACTTCCTTTTATTCTGTTGGACTATATATTTTCATATTTTTAGTTAGATTTTTTTGTAATAACGGCATGTTTGACCCAAACTCTGTGTCTCGGATGATATTCCATTTATGATATGACTCTTTTCTATTCCGAGTTGTTTATTATATTCTTGCTAATTATGATCGGGGATATGTGACTTTGTATTATATTGCTTGACGGTTAGTGTATTAGGTAGAGAAGAAATGATCTATTTTTTTTCTCCTTAATCTAATACGTCACGGGCTTGTTCACGTTCTAATTCCTCGGTATTTTGGGAAGCGAAGCATGACACAATATCAGCCCGATTAAAACAAAAAAACTTGATTTTTAAAGTACCTTTAAAAATAGCAAATAAATTCTAAAAATGTAAAACTTTAGGAAATGATTGTAAACATGCAAATGAACATGTTACAAAAAGAATTTTTAGAATTTCACTTCTGATTTGTGAAAACTCAACATTTTTCAAAACTAGTCCAAAACATGAAAATGAATATACTTGAAATTTAATGTTGACTAAACCAAGTTTTGAAATTTTGTAAAATGATTTTATAGACTTAATAAAAGATGTATATAAAGATTGTTAAGTCCATAAACAAATAACTCAATATTTTTACAAAAATGCATGTTTTGCAAACTTTAAAAACAATAAACATGATTTCATTGAACTAAATAAACTTGATATTGATGAAATCATATATAAGCATATAAACATGAAACAATTATGTATTTTCTAATTATATTCATTTGTTTCATATCTATAGGTAAACTTGAAAACTCCAAAATGAAAACTTATATATATATATATATATATATATATATAAGCAAAACTAGTATGTGTGTATGTGATTGAGCTTGAAGTATTAAACACACATAATATAAAAACCTAAACTAAATATACCCAAGCAATCTAAATCTTCAATGAGCTTGACTTGGTAAACTTACGGATGAAGCTTGAACTTGAATTTTTAACTTGAATTGCATTGCCTCATTCCACTATTCCGCCAACCTCCATTAGATATGATCATGAATGCTCAATTCCATCCATCCTCCAACACATTATTTGCCTAGAATAAATATGAAAATACAAATACTAGACAAACAATATTAGTTGTAAATTGTTTGTTAAAACATCATCAAAACAAAAAAACCAACACGTACAACCTGTCATGCTCCAAAGCCATGCTCGAACACCGTCTATAAGACCTCTCTCGGTCCGCAAGCCTTGATTTGGGTTCCAAACATACAGTTGGTCGTAATCGAACTAACGAGCAAATCGACTAGGCAAATAACTCTTCACCCGAAGGACGAGATATCCGGGGCGAATGTTCACCAACCAATGAAACCAACCCATATCAAGAGAAGTCCGACCAATCCCTAGCTTCTCTTCATAAATTAATACATCATCATAGTGGCCTAAGAAACGAGGAAAATATTTGAAGAACTCCCAACACATGTGGATCTGAAGCTCTTGTTTTGCCTCAGTGAAAATCTTCGAAAACCACTTGCTCTCCTCTAATGATTGCAGGAGGGGGACGTTGGTATCGACAGTAATCGACACTGACATCAAATCAGGACGATGAAGGATGAGCCATGTCATCAGATATGTATATGGGAGATCAACCTTCATGGGAAGATACTCGGTCGATGGTTCGGGCCCCATTTGCATAAGGCCATCGACCATGTATCTAAGCCAACAATGAATACCAGCGACCATCAACGGAAGTAGAGAGAGGTCCTTCCCGTGAGCTAACTGGACAAAAGGGAAGAGAACCTCAATCAACAAAGCGTGGGAAAATTGATATGGAACGACGCACTTCTTCAACCAAATGGCGAGATACCCCGTCAGAAGAGTCATAGGCCTAATATGCTTCTACACATGCCACAGGAGCGTCCAAAACTTGGTCCCCACCGGAAAGGGGCCGTCAACAGCAACAGTAGTGAAGGATTGTGCACCGGTCTTCTCAATCAGGTCATTAATCACAGAAGGAGTCAAAGGGGCTAACTCATAGATAGCTTCGCCAGAATTACTCTCCAATTACTGAAACAAATAGTCAGCAAACTACTTCAAGCTTATATGTTTCTTCTTCTTCACCAGGGAGCCTATACTTATTAGAGCAGTCTGATAGTGACATGTAAGATCCCAGAACGTATCATACATGTCAGAAGAAGCTTTCTTCAACTGCCTCAGCTGTCGATTAGTAGGAAAATACTCCTGGTACGGGTAATCTCCTATCGGAAGTCTGGAAACTTTCTACATCTCATGGAGAGCTAACCCTAAATCCCCGTTGCGAGTCAAGAAAGTGTTGGTGTCAGGGTTATAAAGCTCCAACAACGCTAGGAAATGATGTTTACTGATTGGTAATCCGTACATGATGGTGCGTACCGATGCATACAATCCGCTGTGCTTCAATTCATTCTCCCAGCATCCAAGAACATAACTCATCATACGAGTCCACCACCTCTTGGGCGGCGAGTGAACCCAACCATAGCACCTGTACTATTTCATAGGGAGTTTCCTCCTAAGTCTGGCGAGATGGTTCCTCACTGTGTTTGCGGCTATCAACACTTCATCTAGCGGTGCTGTATCAAGTCCTAGAACTCCTGGGTGAGGGCCACAAATATAGTTATACCCATCCGACCCCGGGGTCTTATGTTGGGTAATAAATCCATATTAGACTCACTCGTGATCATCTGTAAGATGCCAAGACATCTCCCGTTCCACGGCTTGCGCCTCTAAATGTGCAAACGAATACTGACGAGGGATAGGAGGGATATATAGTTGATTTCTGCCATCATCATTCAACCATTGCTCATCAGTAAGAGTCAGCACACATGGGTCCTCAACATGATCACTGAACAAGTAATCCGGCTCCTTCAAATCTTGAGTAGAGTTGAAGACTTCGGTAAGGAGAGCATCTATGATCAACTATCATAAAGTATGACGACCACCATCTCGTACTAGCTGAGGAACCTCCTTAGGTCCAGCCGGATCAAACAGAGGAGTCGAACCAATAAGCAACTTATCAACACTAGTGTGAAAGTCTCTCTGCTACAACCGCTCGTGGTGTAAGGTGGGAATCCATCCGTAGGAAACTCAACTAAAATAGATAGCACACAATTAGAAAGATACTTCTAAAGCAAGACAAGGAGATGAACTCATCTCACAAATCGACGAGATAGAGTCACTACTTGGTCAATTGGCGAGACGATTTTAACTGTTTTACACGAGAGGGATAATGTACATTATCACTCAAATAATATGACAATATACCCTGCCCTATAGGATACAATACATGAAATCATCCTATCAACCTGAAGACGTGTATTGGCCAAGCAAAACACGTCCTTTGAAGCTTCAATCTCGCAAAGGAGGACATCGGCTCTTCCCGAATGACTCGCTAAAGAGACAAATGAGGGTGCAATACAGCATGAAATCGCCCTCATCAACCTAAAGACATGTATTGGCCAAGCAAAACACGTCCTTTAAAGCTTCAATCCCCGCGAAGGAGGACATCAGCTCTTCCCAAATGACTCGCTAAGGAGACAAACAAGGGTGCAATACACGATGATATAATATTTACAAAAGCTACAAAAGGTTACCCCGTATGAAGGAGCTACAGGAGCCTCCCTCTCGCTATGCTCAGAAGTAGAACGACTCTTGTAAAAGCGCGATCGTCGTGGAGACATTGCTAACCTGCAATGAAAATCAGCAGGCCAGGTATAATCATAAATTCAAGAACGCGAAATTAAAAAGGGAAATTATGAACTTTAACCGAAATCCTATAAATAAAATGAGATTTTACGATTAAAGTCTAATTAAACCTACGGGATCCATACATGCAAACAACGGGTTCAATTTGCATCCAAGACCCTCATGATCAACTATTGGTCAAAATGCCCAAAATACCCCTCATGCTAAGGCTCAATGCTAACCATGAGCACACTCAAAATTTGGTTATGATTGAAGGAGGAAAACCCATCACCTTGAATATTAAAATTTTGGACACTTTTGCACATAACCCCCCTCAAGAAAGTTTGGCCAATTATGCAATATGCCCCCTCAAAATTTCGGCCATAAACTCACATCCAAACCCCTCAAAAAATTTCAGCCATGGGTATGCAACCCAAGCCCCCAAATTTCGGCCTCTTTCGCATTTAACCCCTTCAAAGTTTCGGCCACCAATGAGTCCCTCAAAGCTCAACAAAATTCGGTCATGGGTATGCAACCCAAGTTTATCAAATTTGGCCATGAACAAGCCCTTCAAACACCTCAAAATTCGGCCATAGCTTCAAGCCCATAAAAAAACAAGTTTCAAACTTTATCCTCATGCAAAAAAAAAGTATCCAAATTTCAGTCATATACACAAACTCATCATAAAGTTTCAATCTTTCCTCCAAAACCCATGAGTTCTTGAAATAAAATAAAGCATACAAGTTGTGGAGAAAGCTTACGTAGATTCCAAACTTGAAGAAGAAGAAGAAGAACCCAATGCGAAAAGCCTTAAATCTTGGGGATGATTTTCAGCCAAATATGGGGAGTTTTAAAGGCAAAGAGTTTGAAGCTTTTACGAGTTCTTAGAGGGGATGAAGTTGGGTTATGGGTGAGGAGTTTTGAGGAAGAAGATAAGAAAAATAAGAGGGAATTCAAAATTTGAGGGGGGACACAAAGTACCCTTGTACAAAACCCTACACCTATGCCCTAGGCCGACCTACTCCTCTTTCTCTCTCTCCTCTCTTTCTCTCATACTCTCTCTCTCTCTCATCCATAACAGAGACACAAGTTGTGTCTCGGCCCGAGCCGAGACACAAGTTGTGTCTCGTGCCTAAAACAAGGTCCTGGGTGTTTTCGGCGGTATATTTTCGCTCGTTTTCGACTGTTTTCGCCCGTTTTAATGTATTCGATACCTGTATTCACACTCCGATGAGTATATGAGTATAAATTGTATCTCTTTAAACCTTCGATGGGTACACGAGGTTAAACTAATTACCAAAACTCCTAAGAGTATATGAGTATAAACTGGTCCTTCCCGCTTTAATGCCTTAAGAGCCTAAACTGTGTAGACTCGAGTTAATGTATGAGCATAAACTGTGTTTACACCGGTCAACGCATAGCCTTAGGTCAATGCCGGTCAACGCATTGCGATGAAGGTCAACACCAGCCTTGGGTCAACGTTGGTCAGTGCGTTGCGATGAAGATCAACGCTGGTCAACGCGTTGCGATGAAGGTCAACACCGGTGAACACGTTGCGATGAAGATCAATGCCGGTCAACGTGTTACGATGAAGGTCAACGCTGGTCAATGCCTACAATGAAAATTAGCGCGTCGACAAATTTCGTCAAACAAGACTCAAATCAAGTCCAAGCCCGACTAGATGAGTCGATACCTCCCGTGTCGACTCGAAAGGTGAAGTCAGTCAACACGAAGCCATCCGATATGAAGCCAGTCGACACGAAGCTCGGCCAGACAAAACGACACCCCCTGTGTCGACTCGACATCTCGACTAACCAGACAAGACGACGCCTCTGCGGTCGACACGCCCTGCGGTATCAGTCGATACGCCCTCTGATTCTTTGAGATTATATGACAACCCCAGGGAGTTCAGTCGTAATTCAGATATGAATCCCCGATGAAGATAGTCAGTTCAACGTCGACTCAACGACACGAGCTAAAATCAGAAATCAACACACCGGTTTTAGTTCGAGACTTCAACAACGGTTAGATGATAAATGTAGCTCTAGAAGAATTTCAACTATTCGATAAAGTACTGAATAGACTGAAAATCGAAGAAGTCAAAAACTGAAGCCAATTGAAGGTCCTTTTACAGCGACTGAAGGTTGGGCCTATCACATCCAAAGTATTCCAGACTCTTCTATGAAAAAAATAAGACTGAAACACTTTGGAGGGGGTATCTTTAGGCATCAAAAATTACCTATAGGTTCCCTCACGTAGCTCGAGACAAAAGATGATGAGCATCATTATCCGAGTCAAAGGGGATTATTTGATGTCGACGAGCACATCAAGCAAGTCGACAAAGCGTACGAATCAACGGGATGACGAAATAACGAAGAGACGATCCGAACGGGAGTTACGGTACACTCACAAAAGATGAAGCGTCACTCGTGTCTCATCCACTGCACATATGATTCACTCATAGGAGATTGTAGAACTCCTCTCCGACTTTCCAATGCACTTTGAATCGTATCATTCCAAGATCGGACCAAGGAATTATACGAAAAACAAGTCGAGACGCGCAATCGGGACACACGACGTGTCTTGGCCAAAGCTAAGACACAAAGTTTGTCTCGCGCCTAAAAATGTTGATTTCATTCGTTAACCGCCCGGATTTGAGTATATTTTGATCCAAAGCCTCCCTAATTAATCTGAACTTATCTTGGAAGATGGTTAAGTGGTTACAACTGAGGATGAGATCAAATCGATCGTTTTTATCCGAAAACCGAGCATCTGAAGCCTATAAATACGACCCTAGGCGTTCATTTGCACAGATCCGGAATTCTCGAGCCTCACCAAAGCCCTGTCAAATTGAAGAGTGAGGAACACGAATTTCAAAGAGGAGGAAGGGATCTTGGTGAGTTCTTCAGCACAAGGAGGAGAAGAGTTTGAGAGATCTGCATCCCGTTCATCCGTTTCCCTTGAGATCGTACCTAGCTGCGATTCTAGAGAAGAGTGATTATCTCGCTGTTGCCGAGATAGTCACTTCAATTTCTTGTCTCCTTTACGAGGCAACGAAATCGTTATTCGGATCTATAAAACCCCGTAAATTTGAATATTTTATGATAAAAAATATGTTATATAGTGAAAAACAATATATTTTGATGTTTGAATATGATAAGAATTGATTTGAGATGAATTCAATGTATATTTGTGAAAATATGAGTGCAAATGCGCAAAACATGCACAAAGGCCAAAAGAGTGAAAATCTGAGAATAATGACTAGTTATGAGTTTTTAAGTGTTTCATACTGATGCAGTTAGAATTTGAAAAAGTGTAAAAAAAAACAAGTTGTAGGTCTCTTCTTTATCTTTCCAACAAGTCTTAGATAACCTCATTCTGAGGTCGGATGAGGAAGTTACAGACAAAATACCGAAGAGGTATTTTCCTAGTTAGATCAGGTTTCCTAGTTCGGGTTGGTTTCGGGTATTTTCAGGCCCACACCCGTTTTTCTACTATATATAACATGTATTCACGAAATTTTTAGTACTATTTTTAGTATTTTAAAACCCTAATAGTCACCAAACCCCCAAACCCTAGTTTGATTTCTTGGAGAAGATTGGAGGCTTTCAAGTTGGGTTTTTGTTGATTTTTGGCTTTTGGAGTGGAGATCTCCTTCGACGTTGCTTCTAACATGTTTTCATACAACCCCAGGCGAGTATCATCTCTACTAATCCCCCTCCCAGTTTTTAAAATATTTTTTTAAAGAGATTTCAACATGTTTTGTAAAGCCAAAACTAATAGATTATGTATAAAGGACAAATTCTTTTGTATTATATGTATAAAGATTAGGTCATTCCATGCTAAAAAGGTTGAGAACGTTTTTACAGATATGATTTAGATCTGATGATGATTTTCAAACGTGGTTAATCTAAAGAAAGAAGTTTAATTTGTTGTTTTGATCTTTTATGCATGTTTTAGGGTTTTGAATACAAATCTAATGCATAAAATAATGTTTATAGTTGTTGAGTTGTTTCCATATGTTCATATCTGCTGTGGCATATTTGCATAAAAGTTTCATGAAGAATTTGATATGTTTAGATTACAAAAATACTACGTGAACACGACATACACAAAGAAACTGAGAATCTGGAAATCAGGGTTCACAGTCGACCGCCGCGGTCGACCGCTTGCAGGTCAGAGACCTGGGTAGTCTCAGGAGCCCGTCGCGATCGACCGCCACGGTTGACCACCAGTCTGTTTCGGCTGTGCATGTTTATTTCAGTTTGTTTTTAGTTGTCGAACGAATTTCTCGACCTTATGATGATAGACTATGATATTAGTGATTGTTAAACCCCTGGGATGATGGTAAACTTTAGATGTGGACACGCACACCGAAATTGGTGCATGTATGCTAGATTGTGTTAGATTGACACATTTTCGACACGAGTTAAATTGATAAACACATATGAATAATGATGTTCTATACGTATCCGGAAATAGGGAGATGAAACATATTTGCCGCAAAACGATTGAGTAAGAGTATTACAATAGTATCGTTATTACATGTATCCGGAATAGGAAAATAATAAACCCTATTGCCGCAGAACGACTGAGTCAAAGTATTACAATAGTATCGTTATTACATGTATCCAGAATAGGAAAATAATAAACCCTATTGTCGCAGAGTGATTGAGTAAAGAGCCTTACAAAAGTATCGCTACAATACGAGATAATGTACACATAGATAATTGATCAGTTGTAAGCTTTACTTCCATGATAGATTGCCCTCGAGTAAGGTATTTACTTTGAGATTTTGATACACCCGTTATAAACGGCAGATATATTTATTTTAGCAATTGTTGATATCCTCTTATATTAGAGCAGGTCACTCGGACGTAGTTCGAGATGAGATGATTATTCTTTATGTTGGAGATTGGGGTATTTATCATTGATTATTTGTTTTTCATTCATAGAGAGTTGTATGAATGATTTGAGATATGTATGTACTGACTCTATTTTCTTATATACTCCTACCCCTTCCCCTGGGGAGAGGTAGTGATGATCTCGTTAGCGCTTTGACGCTCGTTGTTTCCCCTCTTTCAGGTAGGGAGTCCGGCGCACGGAGAGTCGCAGGTTGATAGGACATCTTAGTTGTTCATTTAGTAACTTATCATATTTTGTAGTTTTTGCAAAACTTCACATGTAGTTGATTATTTTCAGAATCTAGATTGTTATTTTGTTTCATAGAGTTGAGAGCTATTGTGAGACTTTGTTTATGTGACTCATTGTATTTGAGATTCAATTCAGATTCAAAGATATATCTATTTCATCCCAGTTGGGCTCATTATTGATTTTTCATATGCTTCTTCTGTGTACATTCGGTGTTGTTCTATTTCTATTTTTGCTTGTCCGTACCTTCACCTATTTATTGTTTCCACTAGAGAGATAGTGATTGTGATGGTAAAACATGTCGTAGCATGGTGTTTGTGCTTAGAAGGTTTGACAATCCGGGTTTCACCTGGGACTGCAGCCTTGTGTGAACCCTGGGGTGTCACAGGATCTGATCAGTTGGTGGTCCACAGATAAACCCCTGTACCGGTAAAGATCCCGCGCAAGCAGAAGACTGATAAACGATCTATCTGCGCGTGTTCTCAAGAAAATTGTAATCTTTTCATTTGCATTGTGTAAGGAGGCTTATAAAAAGTCCTTCCTTTTGAATCATTGTAACGACTGAAGTTATAATGAGTCCCGCAATGAAGAAAACGATTTTCGACCCGAACATGGTATTCATCAAGCTATGAAATTTTCATCATTTAATTCGTTCCATTAAAAGTGCAGTTAGTATGACGAAAATTAATGTCAACTGGAGCCAAGAACAAACACAAGAAAGTTCCAGGACTTCCCTAAAAAAATAATAAATAAATAAATAAAGAGAAAGGGAGAAGACTGTACCGAGACAAAAACACGAGTACTTGTTGTCTCAGAACTGACTGCTGCGAGTGGTCAGTCTGAGCCCTATGATGAATTCAGTTAGGGGGGATTGGTATTTTGCCCCCTAGTTTGTGGCTCATACCGAGCGCTCGCGGGCGGTCAGTTCTAGATGTGATGCACAGTGCAAAAACACATTACTCTTTCATCAGAAAATTAGTTAAGTTTAAACTTTGAGAATGAATGAACAATCAGTTGAATCCTATACATATAATCAACGCTATGCATTACAGTCTAAAAACAAAAGCATTGAGATGGATGCAAAATAGCTTGAAACACGAGCAACTTAAGTAGAAAACAGGCTCTTAACTTCACCAATTATGCCCCTATCTTCAGAGTTTAGCAATTTGTACTTTGCCGAACTCACGACATTGGCTCTCAGATGAGAAAGAAATATACTGATAAGCATAACAAAGAGTGAATGGAACAAAAAAAATAAAGGATTTGACTTCAGGGTAAATATTAATACAATTTGAAATTTAACAAGCAATCAAAATTGCATTCTGTTGCTCAAAATAAAATAAACTTACAACAACTATAAAATATTCATTTTAACTCGAAAATGAAATGAAAGTGAAACGATATAATGCCGAAAGATATAAATACAGCAACAAAAGATACCTGCATTGGATATATATTCAAAGGGATTCTTAGTCATAAAAAACCGGTACAATTGTAACGACTCTCCCTCTATATACATCACTAGTGCAGTCGGACTTATTGTTACAAACGTCTCCCATCTCCATATATGATTTTCTATAGGGTGTCCTTTGTAGGATATTACTGCATAAACGTTTACATGTGTCGTAGTATAAATAGCCCAAACCCAATACCAAGAAACGTCGCTATGGAAATTCCAAAAATGCCAGCAAGAATTGCAGGAACTGTCAAAGAACTCCATCCTTTAGTGCTTGCCATTCCACAGGCAGTTGTAGGGCCTCCAACATTGGCATTGGAAGCAATAAGAAGTAGCTTCCTGTCAAATTTAAGTAACTTTCCAATTCCAAGAATCACAGCTAGATGCACGGCCAATTGGATGAAAGCAAATGTGAAGATACTTGGCGATGTTTTAATGACATTTGAGATGCTACCGTTTGCTCCCACCACAGAAAAGAATACCTAATGTTCACATGTTAATGATGAAGAAACTATATTAGTATTAGCGGCCAGGAGTTTATTCACTAAAAATGAGAATGTAATAGATTATGAATAATGAGAATGTTACACAATTGAACCTTCCCCTAATGGTTTACTCAAGACGCAACAAAGATACAATTGCATTCAATCGTTAACTGATGATGCTAAATTGGAAAATTACAATTAAGCCTTGATTTGAAATCATCCATTAAGAGGATAGCTGAACAGCAAGGCATTAGGCAGGATTCAAGGAGGGATTTAAGGAGATTTGATTTATATTTTAATTAGTACTTTTGTTAGGCAATAATCAAGGGCAATAATCAAGGGCTAATAGTCTATAAGTGTACCAGTTGACAGAGGAAATAAACAAGCAATATTCAACAACTTTCTCTCTCTCTCTCTCTCTCTCTCTTTCTCCCTCTTATCCTAGATCTCTTCTGTCTTCTACCCTCTATTTTGCTAACTCTAGCTCCTACATAGAAATTCTCCTAACAATTTGGTGCTTTCGTTGTTTGCTCAACCTCCACCATGGCACCACAGACTCGCTCACAAAACACTAAGGATGAGATTTTTGAGAGATTACTAGTACAACTTAACATGGCCATGGAAAACCGTGACCAGCTATCCTAGCAGCGCGAGCAAGAAAGGGAACAACACTTCTTGGCTACAATGATTGAGCAAATACGAGCTAATTCCTCCATCCCACCACATCAACCTTCATCGAGTGTTCTTGGCCCTGGGCCACAACAACCACTACGCACAACAGAAGCTCAACCGGAGATACATGCGAATCGCAACCTTCGTTTGACATTCCCTCGGTTTTCATCAGGTGACCCTGCTAATTGGCTTTTTAGAATTCAACAGTACTTCATGTACTACGCAACTCCCTTGGAAGGCAGGTTACTCCTAGCCTCCATGCACCTAGATACACCGGCATCTTGTTGGTTCCAAAGCATGGCTCAAGTGGGCTATTTTACAGATTGGAACACTTTTGTTTCAAGTCTGCATAAGCGATTTGGTCCATCAGAATACACCGACACAGCTGGCCAACTAATGAAGCTTTCACGATCGGCTTCAGTGGCAGAATACCAAAACAAGTTCGAGGCGTTGGCTAGTAAAGTGACTGGCCTTACACCTGATCTCTTAAAAAGTTCATTCATTTCAAGACTCCGGCCAAGAATTCAACGTGCAGTAACAGCACATCGACCTTGTGACCTTGATGATGCATTTGCTGTAGCTTGGGTTTTCGAAGATCAGTTCGCTGATACCAGATCAGCACCAAGACCTTGGGTTGCTCGACTAACCCCACAACCATAGCCTATAGCTCCGGCCAGTCCTAACCTAGCAACTAAACTCCCTGTCCGTAGATTAACAGCGGCAGAGCAGCAAGATCGAAGAGCAAAAGAGTTATGTTTTAACTGTGACGATCGTTTCACCCCAGGCCACCGTTGCAAAGGACGTGCTTTGCTCCTTAATTGGAAGGAATGGAAGACAATTTCATAGACAACTTGGAGACACTAACGGTTGATTCGACACCAAAATCAAAGGAAGAGCCCAGTCTAGAACATAGCCTTAATGCCTTTTTGGGCCAACGCTCGACCAAATCAATGAGTATGCAAGGAAGCATAAATGGCCATAAGATTCAGGCACTTATCGACAGTGGTAGTACAAACAATTTTATTTCTAACCGCATGTCATCTTTTTTGGAATTACCCACAGCACCCACCCAACTATTCAAGGTACGTGTCGGCAGCAGTGCTTACCTCCACTGTCATCAAATCTGCAATGAGGTGTCGTTGTTTCTGCAATCTCACACCTTCCACCTGGACTTATTCGTACTCGACATTAAAGGCACAGATGTTGTTTTAGGCGTTCAATGGTTGGCTACATTGGGTCAAATCTTGACAAACTATGCAACCCTGACAATGGAATTCAGCCTACAAGGACAGCATATTCAACTACATGGTGACGACTCTACCTCAGCTCGTTCACTCTCTCTAGCAGGATTTAACAAAATGATCACATCAGGTGGTGTAAGCTCATGTTTCATGTGCCTGCAGATCACACCGACCTGTGAGGACACAGTGTCCTTAGCCAAGAGCGATGAGCAACAACCACCATTTCTAGCAATACTTCTCGATGAATTTCAAGACGTATTTGCTGAACCAACTGGGCTACCTTCAGCCAGCTCTATCGACCACTGCATTCCTTTACATCCAGGCACCGAAGCGGTGAATGTTCGACCATACCGTTATCCTCATTTTTAGAAAAATGAAATAGAAAGGCAGGTAAGTGAGTTGCTCCAAGCAGGTGTCATTCGTCCAAGTCGCTCAGCTTTTAGTTCACCGGTGCTATTGGTGAAAAAGATGGATGGCACATGGTATTTTTGTGTAGACTATCGTGCCTTGAATGCAGCCACCATTAAAGACAGATTTCCCATACCTACGGTGGATGAACTAATTGACGAGCTCTATGGTGCAGCAATTTTCTCCAAGCTTGACCTTCGTTCGGGCTACCATCAAGTGTGAGTGTTCGAAAAAGATGTGCACAAAATAGCCTTTCGCACACATCACGGCCACTTTGAATTTTTAGTCATGTCATTCGGACTTACAAACGCACCATCGACCTTCAAAGCTCTAATGAATGAGGTATTCCAACCATACCTACGAAAATTTATGGTCATATTTTTGATGACATCTTGGTTTATAGCAGTAGCCATGAGGAACACATTGGCCACCTTCGACAAATATTTTCGACACTGAAAGATCACAACTTGGCGGTGAAAAGATCCAAATGCACATTTGGAAGCCCCTCCATTGAATTTCGGGGCCATATCGTCTCCACACAAGGGGTGGCAGCTGACTCCTCAAAAATCAAGGCCATCATTGTTTGGCCGATGCCTACCAATCAACGTCAGGTTCATGGTTTCCTTGGTCTCACGGGCTATTACCGCCGTTTCATCCGCCATTATGCATCCATAGCAGCATCCCTCACGGATCTCATAAAAGATGGTTTCAATTGGTCAAACCGGGCACACCAAACTTTCACAACACTCAAGTCAGCCATGACATCAGCACTAGTGCTTGCATTACTAGATTTTTCCTTATAGTTTGTATTGGAGACAGATGCTTCTGGTATAGGCATAGGTGCGGTCCTCATGCAGCAATCACACCCGATCGCATTTTATAGTCGAAAACTCTCCAAAACAATGCAAGACAAGTCCACATATGTTAGAGAGCTATTTGCGGTTCAATCAATAGTGGCGAAGTAGCGCCAATATTTACTGGGAAATCACTTTATTATTAGAACAGACCACCGTAGTTTGCAAAATATGATAAAACAGGTTATTCAAACTCCAGAGAAACAACAATTCCTATCCAAACTAGTAGGCTATAGCTACTCCATTGAGTACAAGTCGGGATCTTCGAATGCAGCAACAGATGCTCTCTCTCGTGTGCCTGAGTTCACTGACAATACAACTTCCACCACCGCTGCTCACAAAACAGACGGCACACCATCTATTTCCAAACCTGGCAACATAAGCACCACATCTGACCAAGTCCTCCTAGCCATTTCCAGACCTATTAGCTCTGACTTAACAATCTTGATGCAAGAAGTGGCTAATGATTCATTTTGTCAGCAAGTTATAGAAGAATTATCAGCCAACAAATCTAAAACAGCAGGCTGGTCCTTCTCACATGGGTTACTACGCTACAGAGGTCACCTGTACTTACCAGAAAACTCAACCTTGATTCCCCTCCTTTTGGCTGAGTATCATGCATCTCTTCTTGGGGGTCACTCTGTTGTGCAACGCACTCTCCAACGGCTAGCACCACATTTTTATTGGAAGACAATGCGACAACAGGTTAAAGAATATGTGCGCTCTTGTGATGTATGTCAAAAGTGCAAACCCACAAATCAATACCCTTATGGATTGCTGCAACCAATTGTTCTTCCAACTTCCCTGTGGGCTGACCTATCGATGGATTTATCACTCATTTAACCCCATCCGGAGGCCATACCGCTATCCTGGTTGATCGCTTCTCTAAAGGAGTGCATCTAGCCACCTTACCACGATGATACAACGCCTCCCGAGTTGCATCCATTTTTTGGGAGTCGGTGGGCAAGATCCACGGCATGTCTAAATCCATTATTTCTGATCGTGACCCAATTTTCCAGAGCCATTTTTGGCGATAACTTTTCAAGCTCCAAGGAACAAAGCTCAACTTCTCATCTAAATATCACCCGAAATCTGACGGACAAACCAAGCGTGTCAATCGGTGCATCAAGCAATACTTTCGAGCATTTGTTCACGACCAACCGAATAAATGGTCCAATTTACTAAGTTGGGCAGAGTACCACCACAACACGACCTTTCAAGCTTCGGCAGGAATGACTCCATTTGAAGTTACATTTGGCCATAAACC
>BQKN01067393.1:268908-323810 GCA_022839385.1 Asparagus kiusianus
GCGATCCGCTCCGTTGAACTTGATCTACACGTTCTTAAACCCAAACGTACCAATTTTGGGGTGAACCCATCGTGTTTTGACCCTTTATCCACTCGCTGTAATTTTAACGGTTTCGAATGAATAGAACTTTTTGCACGGCTCAACGAATGGTCAAAACACGATGGGTTCACCCCAAAATTGGTGTGTTTGGGTTTAAGAACGTGTAGATCAAGTTTAACGGAGCGGATCGTAAAAAAGTTTAGGAAATGATGTGATTCTAGGTCGCGTTCTTAGATGGGAGCCTAGGGTGTCACCTTAGATTCACTTTTCCCTATATATATATATATATCACGAAAATCTCTCCTTTTCATGATATTTCTGAACCTTAGTAGCCACCCTCTCCTCTCATCAAACCCTAGAATTAAATTTGTGAGATTTTCAAGAGCTTTGTGAAGAAAATACTAAGAAGAGGGTGAGATCATCGACATTTGGTGAAGGAGAACCTATTTTCTTCAATTCTTAGGGATTTCTGCACGTGTTGAGGTGAGTTTCATATCCTCCAAACCCATCCCCCATTTTTTAAAGTGCTTTTTTACTTGGTTTGGTCAGATTTATAAAACTAGTTTATGTATCAAAATCACTTCTTTTTGAACCGTATGATATAAATATCTAATCTTTTTTATTTAAAAAGATATAAAACGGATTTCCAGATGTGGACTTAAAGTTTTGAACATGATTTAACATAAGTTTTGATTCAAGCTAGGTACTTTCATGTTAATCTTACACATATGACACTTATGAACATGTTAGGATTTTAGTTTAAATTCTCAAATTTGTAATTGTGTATTTATGCAATAGAATTAACCCTTAATATGTTGATCTAAGTTTAACACATGAGTTTAATTAAAAAAGTTTGATTTTTGACGAATTTGATTGAATATCTAGTTGCCTCCAGAAATAAAAACCTCATTTTGTGCCAATTGGTCGACCAATCAAGGGGGATCAGTCGACCAATAGGCCACCTACTGTTGGGAACTTTATCTGGTCGATCGACCGAACCAAAGGAAATTGTTGACCGATCCTTGTCTGTTCGTGTGCATGTTTTGTACGATATGTTGGTCGACCGAGAGGGTGTTTTGGTCGACCAATAGAGGTGGTTTTGCACATGTTGATTCTTCATACGTGATTAATCCTGAATACGAAGTATGAGCCACACATCGAGCCACATGCTTGGACACTTGAGTACACGTATTGGAGTGCGTTCAAACGAGCATTTGGAAGTGCGTAACCTATGTTTTAGACTCGTCGAGATAGTGAGTGACATATACATTGCATTTCATGATAGTGCGGATGCTTGAGTGAGTTAGTTAGTATATCGCAATGAGACCACGGTAGACTACACTTAGGGTGGTTAGTTGGTACACTTCAATAAGACCGCAGTAGACTACACTCCATTGTGCATCATTGTTTTCTAGAATAGGTTGGTATTCCTATTTCTGCAAGGCAATTGAGTAAGGTGGGTGATGCCACAGGATATTGTGAGCACCTTACAAAAGAATCAAATTTTTGATAGAAAAGGTGCGTAACCTATGTTTTAAACTCGTTGAGATACTGAATGACATATACATTGCATTTCATGATAGTGCGGATGCTTGAGTGAGTTAGTTAGTATATCGCAATAAGACTGCGGTAGACTACACTTAGGATGGTTAGTTGGTACACTGCAATAAGACCGCAGTAGACTACACTCCGTTGCGCATCATTGTTTTTTTAGAATAGGTTGGTATTCCTATTTCTACAGGGCAATTGAGTAAGGTGGGTGATGCCACAGGATATTGTGAGCGCCTTACAAAAGAATCGAATTTTTTGATAGAAAAGTATATAGATTGCATTCATGCTCCCATGTAGTTAGCGACAGTAGGGTATGAGCCTGAGATTTTTCATACACGGCATATTCTATGCGAGATAATTTTATTGGATGTTTATTTCTGTGACTGCACCACCTACCCGAGGTTTGGTATTATACAATTTATAATTTGAGATACGAGGTATATACATGAGGGTTTCCTTATTTGGATTATTTCGCTCGACGTACCCATTCTCGTATTATGGATTTCTAAATATCAATTTCCACTTAGTTCAAGATAGATGATTTTATATTTATATGTACTAACTTATATTTTCATATACTCCTAACCCCCTCCCCGTGGGGGCGGTAGAGATGATCTCGCTAGCGCTTTGATGCTCGTTGTTTTCCCTCTTTTCAGCCAGCAAGCCAAGCTTCCGGAGAGTCACAGGTTGATGGAGAGACAGTTTAGCTCACCATCTTATATTATTAGTAGTCATTAGTGCTCCACATTAGATATTATTTATTTTAGACATTTAGAGTTGTATTTCATTTTGTAAAGGCTGAGTGCCTTAGTACTATTTTATTTAACTATGTGTATTGCGATACTTCACATTCATTTCAAATTATCAGTTGTTCTTCATTTTATTTAGTTGGAACAAGATTTTTATTATTTGGATATCTCTTTCTCTATATCATGTTCATTGTACTTTCATCTTTACCTTACCTATTTTGTACCTACACTTATTTATTGTTGTTTCCACTAGAGAGATATTATTATGATGGTGAAACTTGTTGTTGCATTGTATGAGTGCATGGCAGGTTCGACATCCTTAGGTTCACGTTGGACTGCAGCCTTATGTGATACTAGGGGCTCCACAATTGGTAACAGAGCTCTAGTTCCAGCATCCTTAGGATTATTTTGTGTCAAGTCATGGAGCAAGGATAGAGTTTGTTAGGATTCATATATAGAGTCCACTAGGAATTCCTAGATTGAGTGAGGACGTTGTACGTATACCTCAAAAATTACGAATTTTTTTATGATAACTACCTTACTTTGATTGAAAAGTATTTGCGTGAATGATATGTGATACAATTTACTTATTGTAATATGTTATGTTATTTTGCTAGAAGCCTCATTTACTGTGTCTAATAAGCTCTACCCCTGAATTTCAGATGTTAGGAAGAGGACGTGTCATAAAGGAACCCGTGCTCAGGGAGCTGGGCAAGTTGATCCAGAGCCCGAGTCGCAGCATGCTCCATAATATCTGATCGACCTCATAGCACTGCTTGCAGCCCGGTTAGCGGTGATTGAGGAGTAGATGGTGAATCAGGTTCCACCAGTGACACCACCTCTAGTGGTGCCGCCAACAGTAGCTCATGTACCTATTGTAGAGGAGTCTCCAGCAGTCACACTACCACTAGCTATTGATAGGACCGTAGAGTAGGAGGCTTGGCTCCATTTAGTGGAGAGGTACCAGAAGATGAGGGTACAGGAGTTTCATGGCACATCGGATTCACTTGTAGCACTGTACGTGTAAACATTTGATTTCCCAAAATAAGGGTTCTTCTTCATATTAATAAGAATAGCTTATTACAAACTAAATGAATCAAAGTTACAACAGAAGCGGAGGGAATGCTCTCCGTGTTTAACGTGAGGTCTTTGGTTGTAATAGGACGCCTCCCTCGGTGTTCGTGCCAAGTTTGCTTCCCTTGGACGATCCGATCGAAGTTTTGGGCAAGCTTCAGTACACAGTAGAAGCTTGATTGGGTGAGTTCGATCAACAGAGGCCAAGCGAGTGTTTGAAGCTACAATATACAGTAGAAGCTTAATTGGATGAGTTTGATCAACAGAGTCCAAACAAGTGCTTGTGCTTGTAGGCTGAAGATGCCAAGAATTTGGTCTTCTTGAATGACAAGAAGTCTGATCTCCAAAGTCCAAGACTTCGCCGACGGTGTGCCTGGAACAAGGCTGATCTCGAGTCCAAGATGGTCTTGAGTTCTCTGTAATTCATACTCAAAGAGGTTGGGTCTTAAGACCCTTTGTCTATGGCTTCTCATGGCCTTTTATAGAGAAGGAGAGTATAATCACTCCCTTAAATCATGGGAAGTGACCATTACCATACTGAGTGGCCATAAGGAGAATCATGACCAAATCCCTTAAATCATGGGAAATAACTATTCCCATGATGGGTACGGTCATGAGGATAACCAATCCCTTAATTCAATGGATTTGACTCCTCTCATGCTTCAAGTTGGCGGCTGGCAAGCTAGACGAGCTGGCAAGGCTGTGCAGGTGAGTTGGCCTTTAGGTGAGGCTGTGTAGGCGAGCTTGTGCAGGTGAGGCTGGATCATGCAGGCGAGCTTCAAGCTGTCAGGCAAGCTTGCCTTCAGGTGAGCTTGGACCATGTAGGTGAGCTTCAAGATGTCAGGCGAGCTCTGCAGGCTAGGCGGTGCAGGCTAGGTGGTGCAGACGAACTTCAAACATTAGGCGAACTCTGCAGGTGAGGCTGTGCAGGCGAGCTTGTGCATGTAGGCGTCAAAAATTGCCTATAGGTCCCCGCTTGTGGCTCGAGACACAGAGAAGATGATGAACATTACTATCCAAGTCACAGAAGCTTAATCGACATTGACAAGCACATAAAGTGAGTCAACGAACCATGCGAAGTAACAGAACTTCGGAATAATAGAAACACGAACTGATCAGGAGCTCCGCGTCACTTACGAAAGACGAAATACCCCTCGTGTCCTGTCTACTCCACAGATGATTCAATCATGGGAGTTTTTAGATCTTCTCGAGGGCTTTCCGATGCATCTTGAATCGCACGATTCTGAGTTCGGACGACGAAGATACGACTAAAATGGACAAGACGTGCAGAACTATGTTCCGGGCCTCGGCGAGACACCCACAGGTGTCTCGGCCAGGCCGAGACACCCCTTGGTGTCTTGGACCTTGTAGAGATTTTTTACCTATGATACACTTTGAACCTGAAGAAACTCAAAAGATGAAAGTTGTAGAGCACCTTATTAGGTTTCTAACGCATCTTGGATCAACTCATTCCGAGATTATATGAGAGTGATAAAGCTAAAATACCAACTGCCTCAGAATTCTGAGATAGTGTTAGTGTCTCGGAGAAGAATGGAGATTTTAGCCATATTTCAATTCGAATATGAAAAAGCTCAAAATACAAAAGTTGTATATATCTTCGTTAGCTTTCCAATGCATCTTGAATCATATTATTTGGAGGTTATATGAGGATGTTAGGGCTAAAATACCCAAGATGCTCACTGGTGTCTCGGCCAGACCGAGACACCCACGGGTGTCCGCAGCCCCGAAAACCGATTTTTGGCAGTTTTAAGCTATTTTTTGATGTTAACCGTCTGGATTTGTTCCAACAGATAAAATATCATCCAATAACATGGTTAAGTGGTTACAACTGAGGATAAGAGTGAATCAACCGTTCTTATCTAAAAATAGAGCTCCCGAAGCCTATAAATACAGCCCAGGGCCTTTATTTTTTTAGATCTGGAATTCTCGAGCGTCGGTGAAGCCCTGCTGAATTGAGGACTGAAGAGCTACGAATTTTAGAGGGGAGGAGGAGACTTCAGCGAATTCTTCAGCATAAAGAAGAGGAGTTCGTCAGATCTGTAGCCCGGTTCTTTGCCTTGAGATTGTCCCGTTGCGGTGATCTTGAGAAGAGTGATTATCTCGCTGTTGCCGAGATAATTGCTTTAGTTTCTTGATTCCTTCGTGAATCAACAAAGCTCCGGATCTGATCTGATCATTTGGTGGTCCACGGATACTAACGTCCTCGTCACAGGTCAAGATCCCACACAAGCAGCAGGCGATAAACACCCGTTGTGCTGTTTGACGAGAGTTGTACTTTTTTTTGTTTTCATTGTGTAATGACTTATAAAAAGACTAACTTTTGTTTTCATTGTAACATTTGAAGTTGTAATGAACACAGCAATGAACAAATCAACTTTCTCCCCAAACAAGCTGGCGACCACAGTGGGAGAAAGTTGATCTGTTCATTGCTGTGTTTATTACAACTTCAAACATTACAATGAAAACAAAAGTTTATCTTTTTATAAGACCTTTACACCATGAAAACAAAAAAAGTACAACTCTCATCAAACAACGCAACGAGTGTTTATCGCCTACTGCTTGCATGGGATCTTGGCTTGTGACGGGGACGTTAGTATCCGTGGACCACCAAACAATCAGATCAGATCCGGAGCTTCGTTTATTCGCAAAGAAATCAAGAAACCGAAGTAATTATCTCAACAAAAACGAGATAATCACTCTTCTCGAGATCACCGTAACGGGGCAATCTTAAGGCAAAGAACCAGGCTGCAGATCTGACGAACTCCTCTTCTTTATGCTGAAGAATTCGTTGAAGTCTCCTCCTCCTCTCTGAAATTCATGGCTCTTCAGTCCTCAATTCAGCAGGGCTTCACCGACGCTCGAGAATTCTAGATCTGAAAAATGAAGGCCCTAGGGCTGTATTTATAGGCTTCGGGAGCTCTGTTTTCGGATAAGAATGGTTGATTCACTTTTATCCTCAGTTGTAACTACTTAACCATGTTCTTGGATGATATTTTATCAGTTGGAACAAATCCAGGCGGTTAACTTTGAAAAACAATTTAAAACTGCCAAAAATCGGTTTCCGGGGCCGAGACACCCGTTGGTATCTCGGCTTGGCCGAGACACCCGTGGCCGAGACACCTCTGGGTGTCTCGGCCTAGCCGAGACACCAGTGGGTATCTCGGGTATTTTAGGCCTAACTTTTTCATATTATCTCCAAATAATATGATTCAAGATATGTTGGAAAGCTGACGAAGATATCTACAACTATTTTCTTTTGAGATTTTTCATATTCAAATCGAATCATGGCCAAAATTTCCATTCTTCTCCGAGACACCAACACTGTCTCGGAATTCTAAGATAGTTGGTATTTTGGCTTTATCACTCTCATACAATATCAGAATGAGTTGATCCAAGATGTGTTAGAAAGATAACTAGTAGATCTATAATTTTCATCTTTTGAGTTTCTTCAGATTCAAAGCGTATCATAGATAAAATAGCTCTACAATGTCCGAGACATCAAGGGGCAACAAGGGGTGTCTCGGCTTGGCCGAGACACCAAGAGGTGTCGGGTGTCTCGGCCAAGGCCGAGACACCTCTGGGTGTCTCGCCGAGGCCCGGAATGTAGTTATGCGCGTCTTGTCCATTTTAGCCGTATCTTCATCGTCCGAATTCAGAATCGTGCGATTCAAGATGCGTTGGAAAGCCGTCGAGAAGATCTACAAACTCCCATTATTGAATTATCTGTGGAGTGGATGGGACATGGGGGGTATTTCATCTTTCGTAAGTGACACAGAGCTCCTGATCAGTTCGTGTTTCCATTATTCCAAAGTTCCGTTGCTTCGCATGGTTCGTTGACTCACTTCATACGCTTGTCAATGTCGATTAAGCTTCTTTGACTCGAATAGTGATGTTCATCATCTTCTCTATGTCTCGAGCCATGTACAGGGACCTATAGGTAATATTTGATGCCTACAATGTAGGCGAGGCTGGATCATGCAGTCAAGCTTCAAGCACTAGGAGAGCCCAAGGGGATCATCAGGCGAGCTCCCAGCTGTCGAGCGAGCTTGCCTTGTGTAGACGAGTTTCAAACATGCAGGTGAGCTTGGTAGGCGAGGCTATGCAGGAAAGCCAGCCTCATTCAGGTGAGCTTAAAGCTTGAAACATTTAGGTGAGCTAAACTCTTTTGTAGGCGGGATTGCTCTTTAGGCGAGCTCCAGAACATGCTACTTAGAACAGGTCATAACTTTTAAACCGTAATTCGAAATTGGACGAATTATATATGAAAATCGACTATCTTAACGAGACAGAGCTGACCAAACTGACCCCATAGGGTTTGGTTTGTTCTAGTCCATTTTGCCAAATTCCTTCCGGTTTGAGAGATATCAGCGTTTTTTCTTTTTCATTTGCTATCTCGGGTGAGGTTTTAGCTGTCTTGTTCTGAACTTCTCTAATAGAGATTAAAGGAAATTTTTATTACCTACAAAATCCCCTCTAATGTTTTCAAACAAGAATCAAGCCGCATGGGGTCTGGAACACTTTAGATATGAAAACCTGCAAAGTGATCACTGCTGAGATATAGTGAGGAGCCTTCCAACGAGCTCGGTGAAGTTAACCTCTTTACTCGTAGCTGATGATCACCATTTAGGATTTTGAGCAAACCCTCAGCTATCAACGAATTTGATGAGCCTTTACCGATTATCGTTTGAATCAGGCTAGCCATACTATTCCCCTCGGTATGATGAGTTGTCGAGAAGTTTCTCTTAGGCTTGATGCTAAGATTTCTTCTCTATCCTTAGCCATTCGAGACGTTTGGATTATGAGCATAGAGAGCAGTTTAACCTCGTATACCAGTCAGCGGGTAGGATCAATTTAGCCTCGTGCACTAGTTGGAGGATAGGAAGCAGTTTCACCTCGTGCACTGATTGGAGGGAAGGAGCAGTTTCACCTCGTGCATCGATTAGAGGAAAGGGAGCAGTTTAGCCTCATGCACCGGTTGGAGGAAATGGAGCAGTTTAGCCTCATGCACCGGTTGGAGGAAATGGAGTAGTTTAGCCTCGTGCACCGGTTAGAGGAAAGGGAGCAATTTAGCCTCATGCACCGGTTAGAGGTTATCGAGTTATCCTTAAGAATATTCTATAGGAACTTTCTATCAAAGGTAAGGAATAGTTCAGCCTCGTATACCAGTTGTAGGTTGCTAGGTTATCCTTTAAGAATATTCTGTAGGAACTTCCCATTAAAGGTAAGGAATAGTTTAGCCTCATACACCAGTTGGAGGTTTGGGAAACAGTTTATACTCGTATACCTGTTGGAGTTTTTGAAAACAGTTTATACTCGTATACTTGTCAGAGCAAAGGGGCAGTTTCACCTCGTGCACCGGTTGGAGTAAAGGGAACAGTTTAGCCTCGTGCACCGATTGGAGGAAAGGAGCAGTTTCACCTCGTGCATCGGTTGGAGGTTGTTAGGTTATCCTTAAGAATATTCTCCGGGAACTTCCCGTCAAAGGTAGGAAACAGTTTATACTCGTATACCCGTTGGAGTAAAGGGGCAGTTTCACCTCATGCACCAGTTGGAGGAAAGGGAGCAGTTTAGCCTCGTGCACCGGTTGGAGGATTTGAGTAGTTTAGCCTTGTGCACCGGTTGGAAGAAATGGGGCAGTTTAGCCTCGTGCACCGGTTGGAGGAAAGGGGGCAGTTTTACCTTGTGCACCAGTTGGAGGAAAGGAGCAGTTTAGCCTTGTGTACCAGTTAGAGGTAAGGAGAAGTTTCACCTCGGGTGGAGGAAAGGGAGCAGTTTAGCTTCGTGCACCGGTTGGAGGAAAGGAGCAGTTTAGCCTCATATAAAAGTTGGAGGAAAGGAGCACTTTCACCTCGTGTACCATTTGGAGGAAAGGGAGCAGTTTAGCCTCGTGCACCGGTTGGAGGAAAGGAGCAGTTTAGCCTCATGTACTAGTTGGAGGTAAGGAGCAGTTTTACCTCGTGCACCGGTTGGAGGAAAGGAGCAGTTTCACCTCGTGCACCGGTTAGAGGTTTTCGGGTTATCCTTAAGAATATTATCTAGGAACTTCCTGTCAAAGGTAGGAAATAGTTTATACTCATATACCCATTGGAGTAAAGGGGTAGTTTCACCTCGTGCATCAGTTGGAGGAAAGGGAGCAGTTTACCCTCGTGCACCGGTTGGAGGATATGAGGAGTTTAGCCTCGTACACCGGTTTGAGGAAAAGGGGTAGTTTAGTCTCGTGCACCGATTAGAGGAAATGAGCAGTTTAGCCTCGTGTACAAGTTAGAGGTAAGGAGCAGTTTCACCTCGTGCAGCGGTTGGAGGAAAGGGAACAGTTTAGCCTCGTGCATTGGTTGGATGAAAGGAGCAGTTTAGACTCGTGTACTAGTTAGAGGTAAGGAGCAGTTTCACTTCGTGCATCGGTTGGAGGAAAGGAGCAGTTTCACCTCGTACACCGGTTGGAGGTTGTCTGGTTATCCTTAAGAATATTCTTTAGGAACTTCCTGTCAAAGATAGAAAACAGTTTATACTCGTATACGCATTGGAGTAAAAGGGCAGTTTCACCTCGTGCACCGGTTGGATAAGGTAGAGAAGCTTGTCTTCTCTTAGGGCAAAGATGAACCCTGATTTGTCTTCTCTTGGGGCAAAGACAAACCCTTATTTGTGTTCTCTTAGGGCAAAGACGAACCCTGATTTGTCTTCTCTTGGGGTAAAGACGAACCCAAAATAGTGGCACATCACATGGTAGGCCACTATTTGGATAAAGACACATCGCTTGGTAGGCCATTATCAAATAACAACGCCTTTTGCGGGAAAGACGGTCCTAGGAGAATTAAATCATTCAGGGACGTATGAGTGTGATGATTGATTGTTATAGGAGCCATCGCATGGTAGGCTACTACCTATCGATTGTTCTAAGGATATTAGAACACTCGAAATGGGTCAGGTCATTCAGGGACGTATGAGTGTGACGACTACTCGGACAACGCCATTTACGAGAATGACGGTGTCGGCTATCAGAGGTAATCATTAACGTGATAGGAATTATCATGATTTGAGTGACTTTATGGACCTACCACTCTATTTTGGTCAGAGATGATTGTTAACTTGATAGTATTATCACGATCGAAAAAACTTTGAGAACCTACCATCCTATTAAAGAGGATTGGTAAGCTGATTTTGTTAGAGGTAACTGTTAACATGACAGTGAGAGTTTGTTGCGATTTTGAGCAATTTTGTGGACTTACCATCCTATTGAAGAGGACTGGTAAGTTGATTTGTCAGAGGTGACTGTTAACGTGACAGTGGTCCCATCATCCTATTGGAGAGGATTGACGGGGGAAATTTGGAGGAGACTATCAGAGATAATAGTTAACATAGTCTTACAAGATCCATCGTCCTAGTGAATGAAACTGATGGAGAAATGACTATCGGAGGTGGCAGTTAACTTGCTCGCCATTTCGTTATAAAGGATTGGTGAGGGAATTTGGTTTTGGTCCTAACCGTAGGAAGTTTTGACCAGATGGGGATTTGAGATGACCCTAACTGTTCTAAGTTTTAGTCATCCATTTTGAAAGTGGACCTCTTATTCTTTGGAAGGAATCGAGAGGAAATTTTGACTCTGGTCCTAACTGTAGGAAGGTTTGTCTTGTTAGACCCTAGAGAGGGGGTGATTAGGGTCATTAGGCTATAATTGTGCAATAAAAATTGAGGCAAGCAACAAACCACAAAATGAACAGCAGTAGAAATAGAGATAGAGTTAGGAATCGTTATCCTGTGACGCGTGATGTGTTAACGAGGTTCGGCCCGTTGACCTACGTCCCCGCTCCCCACTCTCGAGGAGAAATCCACTACACAACTCGGTTTGGAAGCCGAAACTTCTTCTACACAGCGATCCCCTCACGATCTCACACTACACGGTTGATCTCACTAGATCACACTCCCATACAATTGATCTCTACAAGATCAAGCTCTCAAAATAGTAGCAATGGTGTAAAAGCTCTCTCTTTACAAGTCCCTATGGCAAAGAGAAAGATTAAACTGAAGCTGGGATGTGAACTTGAGAAAAAACACAGAAAACAGGGTTTGAAAATTTTGGCTCTCAGTAAACTGAAACTCTGGTTTTTCAAAAGCTTGGGACAATGAGGAAGAAGAAGAGTATAGGTTTAAATAGAAAATCACAGCTGTTTGAAACCCATACCCAATCCCTCAAAACCTAGAAACAAAACTGCGCTAAGATCGTGTGAAATCAGCGCTGAAAAAACTGTACCAGATGACCGTTATCCTAAGCGGCGGTCGACCGTACGTTTTTCGCGGTCGACCACGAGACAGCTCAGAAACTCAGTAGAGTCCAGAGACTCCTGCGGTCGACCGTGGGAAATCTCAAGCTCACAGTCGACCGCAGCGGTCAACCGTAAAAGTTTCTGCTGCCCACTAACGAATGATCTCAGGCGCGGTCGACCGTGGCGGTCGACCGCAGACTGATACATTCAAAAACTGATTTTTGACTCACTTAAAAAATCTGTAAAATATTCATTTGACTTCCAAAAATTGTGAAACTTTATAAAATGTTTTTAACACTAAAAACAAATTGTTTGGAAAAGAAATTTTGCTAATAGGTCCTCATACTTATGAAAAATAGTATTTTGTGAAAAACGCTCAAAACTAAATGTAAGAAAACGTGTGTTTGATATCCCAATAGCTTCAATTTAAAACTAAACTATTTGCCTACATTTTAGCACTAGAGAGAAAATAAAAACTAGCTAATATCCTCACGTAGAATACAATTCTTTGAGTCTTGATATAGCTTGAGTTGGATGAAGCTTCTTATTGCATTTGGTGTTCTTGAATGAACGTTGCTTCATCACTATGCCTCCTCCTCCTTTGGATATCATCGTTGTAGCGCATATTCTATCCAATCCTCCATTTATGGTACTAACATGCTTGATATATATATTCACTACATTTTCACTCAATAAGCAATTAGTACCGATAATGTTGGTTATAAAACATCATCAAAACATAAGGGCTAACAATCTCCCCCTTTTTGATGATGACAACCAACCATTATATAGGAGCAAAAATAAATATAGCTTATAGATAGTAGTTCCCCCTATCTATGAGCTCCCCCTTACTATGTGCACAAATAAGGAGATTTCTCTCCCCCTTTGTCACCATCAAAAATGGGGTAAAAATAAACAAAAATGCAAGTGAAATGCAACTAAAACAAGCAAGCAAATAGAACTTTCACATAGTGCATAAGCCCAAACTATTTCTTATGCGATAAAAATCATCTTCACCAAGAGGCTTGGTAAATATATACGCTAATTGAGATTTTGTGTCAACAAACACAAGGGATACATCTTGTCTCTCTACATGATCGCGTAAGAAATGATGGCGCACATCAATATGCTTGGTTCTAGAATGCAAAATAGAATTTTTGGAAATATTAATATCACTAGTGTTATCACAAAAGATTTTTATATTTTGAAAATTCAAATCATAGTCAACTAAGCTTTGTTTCATCCACAAAACTTAGGCACAACATAAGCCGGCGGCAATATATTCCGCTTCCGTAGTGGACAATGCAACACAATTTTGTTTCTTGGAAGCCCACGAAACAAGAGAATTTCCTAAGAATTGGCATGTTCCACTCGTACTCTTGCGATCTACCTTACATCCGGCAAAGTCGGCATCACAAAAACCATATAAATCAAAAGAGGTGCTCTTTGGATAAAATAAACCAAAATCAATAGTACCATGCACATATTTAATAATTCTCTTAACGGCAATCAAATGAGATGCCTTAGGAGAAGCTTGAAAACGTGCACACACACACACACACACACTAAACATGATATCGGGTCTACTAGCGGTGAGATAAAGAAGACTACCTATCATACCTCGGTATAGTTTTTGGTCAACATCCTCACCACTATCATTCGCATCAAGCTTGACACTTGTACTCATGGGAGTTCATGCATGTTTAGAGTTCTCCAAATTGAATTTCTTCACCAATTCTCTAGCATATTTGCTTTGAGAAATGAATATCACATCCTTAGTTTGCTTGACTTGGAGCCCGAGAAAGAATGTGAGCTTTCCCATCATGCTCATCTCAAAGTGATCTTGCATAACTTTAGAAAAATCCTTGCAAAGATATTCATTAGTAGCACCAAAAATGATATCATCAACATATATTTAAACTAAAATGAAATCATTTTTCCTTTTTCTCACAAAAAGAGTATTATCAATTTTTCCATTAGAGAAACCATTTCCAAGAAGAAAACTAGAGAGGCGAGCATACCAAGCTCTAGGAGCTTGTTTCAACCCATATAAAGCTTTTTGAACCCGATAAACATGATTAGGAAAAGCATGATCTATAAAACCGGGGGGTTACTCAACATATACTTCCTCTTCTATAAAACCATTTAAAAAGGCACTTTTAACATCTATTTGAAACAATTTGAAATCTTTAAAGCTAGCAAATGCTAAAAACATCCTAATAGATTCCAACCTTGCAACCGGTGCAAAGGTTTCATCATAATCTATGCCCTCCTCTTGATTGTATCCTTGGGCAACCAAACGAGCTTTATTTCTAGTTACAATGCCATGTTCATTAAGTTTGTTTCTTAAAACCCATTTAGTACCAATAACACTAACATTGTTAGGTCTAGGAACTAGTTTCCAAACATCATTTCTTTTAAAATTGTTTAGTTCATCATGCATAGCTAAAACCCAAAATTCATCATTTAAAGTATCATTAATCTTTTTAGGCTCTAGTTGAGATAAGACAGCAATATTACCACACTCACTCAAAGCTTTTGAGTGAGTAACAACTCCTTGTGAAGGGCTCCCAATTATTTGTTCCTTTGGATGATTTGATGCGAATTTCCAAGCTTTAGAAAGTTCAACTTGTTCATGAGCATTGGAGCTATCCACATCCTTTTGTGCTTATATAGAGGGTGTATCATTGATTTGTAAAAAGTCCAATCCTCCCTCAACATCATCATCATCATCATCTTTCCTAGGTAAAACAATTTGAGAACCAACATTAGTCTCATCAAAAGTAACGTTTATAGATTCTTCAACAACAATAGTTTGTTTGTTGAAGACCCTATAAGCCTTACTTCGAGGTGCATATCCTAAGAAAATACCAACATCAATTTTGGAATCAAATTTGTCATGATGATCTTTTGTATTTAAAATAAAACAATTGCAACCAAAGATACGAAAATAACCAATAAAAGGAGTTTTTCCATAAAATAGTTTATAAGGAGTTTTCTTAAGCTTTGGTCTAATTAAAACACGATTTAAAATATGGCAAGTCGTATTGACGGCTTTCGTCTAAAAATATTTTGGCAAATCAAAGGAATTTAGCATAGTGCGTGCCATCTCTTGTATGGTGCGATTTTTCCGTTCAACAACACCATTTTGTTGTGATGTTCTAGGAGCGGAAAACATGTGAGTTATACCATGATGAGCATAAAATTCATAGAAAAAATTATTTTGAAGTTCACCACCATGATCACTTCTTATTTTAACAAATTTCAAATCTTTTTCATTTTTAATTCTTTTGACATGATTAGAAAATTCTTCAAAACAATCATTTATATTTGTAAGAAATATTGTCCAAGTAAAATGAGAAAAATCATCAATAATCACAAATACATAGTGTTTGCCTCCAAGATAGGTAACATGCATAGGACCAAATAAATCAAGATGAAGTAATTGCAAAGGTTTAGAAGTCGATACCTCATTGATGGATTTGAAAGAATATTTTGTTTGTTTACCTTTGGCACAATCTTCACATATGGTATCTTTGATGAAGTGCAAGTTAGGTAACCCTTTTACAAGATTTCTCTTGGACAATTTTGATATCAATTCCATGTTTGCATGTCCAAGCCTCTTATGCCAAATCCAAGGGTTTTCATCAATTGCCGTAAGGCACTTCACATATTGATTCACTAATTCATTCATCTCAAAAATGTACACATTAGATTTGCGATTAGCAACAAAAATAATTTTTCCATTCATTCTAATAATGCATTTGTCCGGTTTAAAGGAAATATCAAAACCTTTATCACTCAATTGGCTAATGCTAAGAAGATTATGATTCAATCCATTTACCAAATAAACATCTTCTATAACGGGTGAAGGTTTCTTACCAATAGAACCTATACCGATGTTGTAGTGGGATGGGCGGGCGATTTCGCTAGCGTATGTTAGCAGGCGATTTGCTTTGCTAAAATACGCCCCCGCCGAGTTTTTGAGATGGCAAAAAATAAGATGAAAAGTGGGAGGAAGATCTTGGAAATTAGCTTACGAGCTTCAAATTCAAGCTTGATTTCTCTGGCAAATCCTGGTGTAGCTGATTTTACTGATGATGGTGAAGAATCCTCATTGGAATTAGATCTAATGGGGTCAACGGGTCCTAAAGGGGAAAGGAAGAAGATTTTAATGGCTGATCTGCTGAATTCTACTTCAAATCCTGTTTCTACTTCCCCTGGACTTAAAGAGATTCAATCTTGTCAAATTCTTGGTGCGTCTTCGAGCTCTCAATCTCATCAAGCTCTTGGTAAAACTTTTAGCTCTCAATCTGGTCAAATTCTTGATCTGGATCTTGGAGTAAGGGGATCTACGGATTTTAGGGGTGAGAGTAAGAAGAAATCTCCTCTTTGCTCTCAGCCTTCATCGGAGATGATTAGGTTTGAATCTGGTAATTCCTCAAGGTTTTCTTAGGCCGATGATCTTGAGTTGGAGTATAATTCTTCTTTGATTCATAATCCATCAGCTAAATCTAATGATAATGCTCCTGTTCCATTAATTTCTGCTGTTATTATGGATGATACGATCAAAGCTGTTTCTGATATTTTGCCATTATCTACGGATAATCAAAAGTCAGTTAATATTGAGCAGGTTAATATTGTGAATTTGGAAAAAGAAAATCAAGAATCTAAGAAATCTTTTGCTAGTCTTTTTGCTGATAACAGAAGATCTGGAAATGGATTGCCTTTGAAATTTGTTCATTCTACTGTACAAGCTGATACAGTCACCTTCTCTGAAGTGGAATGGAAAGAAGGTGAGATGCTCTGGAAAAATACCTTGATAGGTCATGTTATTGGGATGAATGTTAAATTCAAGGCTATGGAATCTTATATTACTAAACTCTGGGGTTCAATCTCTATTCCCAAAGTCTTTTTAATCAAACAAGGAGTTTTCCTATTTGATTTTCAAACTGAAAAGCAAATGACAGAAGTGCTTGAAACAGGTCCCTGGTTTTTTGGCTCTAGGCCATTGATTCTCAAACCATGGACTATTGATACAGACATGGAAAAAATTTAGGATTATAGTTATCCTATGTGGGTTCAATTTCCTAATCTGAGGTTGAACTTGTGGAGCTCAGTTGGGATTAGCAAAATTGCAAGCTTCATTGGTCATCCAATTGCAACAGATAAGCTTACAGCTACAAGGGAGAGGTTGAGCTATGCTAGAGTCTTGTTGGAAGTTAAGCTTCCTTTGAAAAAACCTTTACCTGACAAAGTAACCTTACAAGGTCCTGATGGGAAAAATTACAATCAATCTGTTTTATATGAGCTCAAGCCAAAATGGTGTTCCTTGTGTAGCACTATAGGGCATGAGACTGATAAATGCAGGAAGAGAATTATTAATAAGAAATGTATTCCAGTGAATAAGCAACTAGTGAAAGATACACAAGTAAATGTGCAACAAAATCCTGCTGGTAAAACAGTTCCTATTGGAAATGGAGGCAAATCTGTAAATTTTGGGCAGATTGAAGACAAGATTCTTGGGGATTCTGTTGGAGGTGAACCATATATTGCTCAGTCAGTTAGTCCTAGGCCATGTGGTCTGGGGGCTCAAAAAGATAGAATAGTCCTTAACTTGCATGTTTCTGGAAAACATGCACAGGATGTGCACAGACATAACATTCTAGGAAATTCCTGGCTTTCTCCAAGTGTTAACATTTCTGGGTTTACTAGTGCTACCAAGACTATTTCAACTAGAAAACCTATTGTGAATGACCCTGGCCCTTAAATTCAAGCATCACATTTCTCTATTTTGGATCAACAGATTGTGGAATTAGATCCATATTATCTTGATATGGGGGAATTTCTCAGTGATGCAACTGGCCATATGGAATATTAGAGGATTTAATAAATCCTCTAAACACATGGTAGTTAGCCGTATAATCCAGGAGTATAAGCTTTCTTTTTTAGCTCTTTTGGAAACAAAAGTTGCAGAAGGAAAAATGCAAAACATTGCCAGAAAAATTACAAAAAGCTAGGAGTGGGTTTTAAATACACAAGAAGCAAACAATGGAAGAATATGGATTTTGTGGGACAATGATATCCTCACTGTTAATTGCTTAAAATCATCAAAGCAATATATGACCTGTACAGTGCAATCAAAAGATGGCAAGCTAACATGCATTATCACAATTGTGTATGCTCTTAATCAACTAGAAGGCATGAAATTGCTCTGGGAGGATCTCCTGTCACTTAAAAGCAATATTAATAGACCATGGTTGGTAGGTGGGGACTTCAATGCTATAATTGATAATGAGGAGAAAGTTGGAGGTACACCAGTTACAGATGCTGATACTGCGGATTTCCAAAACTTTATTAATTCAAGCCAACTTTTGCACATAAAATCTACAGGCTGCTATTTCACTTGGTGTAATAAACAGGAGGCAGATGCAAGAATCTGGTCCAGGCTTGATAGGGTCCTAGTGAATGAGGAATGGATTCAATGTTACAATTCCAGTCAGGTAGAATTCCTTATGCCTTCATGCTCTGATCACTCTCCAGCTTTGCTGACTGTGGGGGCTGATAATTTTGAGGGAAAGAGACCATTCAAGTTCTTTGATATGTGGTCTAAGCATCCAGATTTCTTATCTATGGTCAAATCAGTATGGAATCAAAATATCAATGGTTACCACATGTTCAGGTTTCACTCTAAACTCAAAAAGCTTAAACCTGTTCTTAAAGATTTGAACAAGAAACATTTCATGAATATAAGTGAGCAGGTTGCAAGAGCTAAAGCAGAACTATGTGATATTCAAACCCAGCTGAGCAACAACCTATTTGATTCTATTCTTATCTCTAAGGAGAAGGAATGTGTTAAAAAAATATACAAAGCTCTTGGATTGTGAAATCTCCTTCTACGGGCAAAAAGCAAATGTTAAATGGAGCTTACATGGGGATAAAAATACCCAGTACTTTCATTCTATCATGAAAGCTAAGAGGCATCAAAATAGGATTCTGTCCATTTACTCTGAAGAGGGAGTTAGAATTTCTGATATGCCAGGGATCATTCATGAATTCACTGAGTATTATAAAAAACTCCTTGGTACTAAAATTCCCACTCTCCCTCCAGACCCAGCTGTTATTACAAATGGTCATGTTCTTTCTCCCAGTCAATGCAATGAACTGAGCTACCCAGTTTCTAGGGAGGAGATCAAGCTAGCTGTTTTCTCCATGGCTGATGGCAAAGCTCCTGGACCAGATGGATTCAGTGTTTCTTTCTTCAAGAAAGCTTGGGATATCATCAGTGATGAACTTTTCCTAGCAATAGAAGAATTCTTTTGTTCAGGTAAACTCCTTGGCACTTTCAACACTACTACTATCACTTTAGTACCAAAAATTCATAACCCAAGCTCGCCATCAGATTTTAGACCCATTTCATGTTGCAATGTGGTCTATAAAATTATCACTAAAATTTTAGCAAACAGAGTTCAAAAGGTCATGGGGCACTTGATAAATAGTGCACAAAGTGCTTTTGTTAAAGGGAAACTCATTTCTAGCAATATTTTGATGGCTCATGAGCTCATAAAACATTATGGAAGGAAAAGCAATTCTCCAAGGGCCATTATGAGTATTGATTTAAGGAAAGCCTTTGATACTATAAGCTGGGACTTTATCAGAGATATGTTGATTGGCTTGGGATTTCCGATTGTCACTATTGGTTGGATTATGGAATGCATTACAACTCCTAAATTCTCCCTATCTCTTAATGGAGTTTTACATGATTATTTCCATGGTGCTAGAGGATTGAGACAAGGAGATCCACTCTCCCCTTACCTATTTGTGATTGGTATGGAGTACCTATCGAGGAGATTAGGCTCTTTAAAGGAGGATAGTTTGTACAAGTACCATCCTAAGTGTTCTAAGATGAACATAACCCACCTGATCTTTGCCGATGATCTTTTACTATTTAGCAAAGCCGATTTGGTTTCTATTTCCAGATTGAATCAGTGTCTTCAAGATTTTAGCCAAGCTTCAGGTCTCGAAGCAAAAACCCAAATAAATGCTCAATATTTTTGAGTGGAGTTGATGATAGTTTGAAAAATCAGATCTGTGATTATCTTAATTTCTCTGAGGGGGAATTGCCTATGCGCTATTTGGGTATGCCACTGATTACAAAGAGACTCACTTATCTTGATTGCTCTTCTCTTATCAGGAAAATTTCTGACCAATTTCAAACCTGGCAGCAAAGCAAATGTTTATCATATGCAGGGAGGCTTGAGATGATAAAATCAGTCATATTGGGCATTCAAACTTTTTGGACAAGTAATTATATCCTTCCAATTAAAGTCCTGGAAAAAATAGACAGATTATGCTCAGCTTTTCTATGGGGGAAAAAATTACACCTTGTTGCATGGAGAATTGTTTGTCAGAGCAAAGCTAAGGGGGGGGGGGGTTGGGAATCTTCTCAGCTAGAGAATGGAACTATGCGGCTGCTATAAAGATCATATGGTCTATTCATAATAAGAAAGACCTCCTTTGGATCAAATGGATCCATGAGAATTACTTGCGTGATTCTGATATCTAGTTAGTTCAACCTAAGATGAGAGATTCATGGATGTGGAAACAAATCCTTAAAGTTAGGGATTTGATGCTAAACAGGTTTGGAAGTACTGAGAATTTTCAAAAGACTATTTGTGCATGTTGCACAGGAGGGGAAATCAAACTTGCGGCTGTTTACAATGCTATTTCCCAACAAATTTCTATAGCTCCCTGGTCTGATACAGTTTGGAAGGGGCTTCATTACCCGAAACATGCAGTTATCCTCTGGCTTGCTTGTATCTCCAAACTGTTAACCCATGATAGACTTTGTCATATGGGGATTCTGGACTCAAACAAGTGTGTTTTATGTCCGAACCAACAACAGCTTGAAACCTGCAGTCACCTTTTCTTTGAATGCCAATTCTCAGTTGATGTTTGGAATAAGGTGATGAATTGGATGGGGTTCTCTTGGAGAACATGCAATTGGAATTTACTTATTAACTGGTACTCCTTCAATCTTAAAGGAAGAGGGTTTAAGCAACAACTGAAAAGATTGGCTCTCTCTGTTACAGTTTACATGATTTGGCAAGAGAGAAATATGAGAATTTTTCAAAAGAAGACTAGGGAACCAGAGCTTTTAGTCAGAGTAGTCAAGTTCTTGATATATTCCAAAGTATTAAATGATGATACTATACCTGTTCATATGAGGGATATTCTTGTGCAAATGTAACTAATAACCTTGAGATACTGTAATTGTACAGAGTGTTCACCAGATGAGATTCTGGTGCTTTGTTGTTCTTCACAATTCAAATATTAGGAGATGAATAAAAATTTTCTTTTCATTGACAAAAAAAAAATAGAACCTATACCACATCTCTCTACGTCCTTCAATCCTTGATAGGGTTGCAAATAACTCTTTGTTGCCCGTCATATGATGTGAGCAACCACTATCAAGGTACCACATCTCTCTACGTCGTGGCCGTGATGTTCCCTATAAAAGATGAAGGTGTAGTAACTTTAGGTACCCAAATCTTGGGTCCTTAGTGGTTAGTAAAGTTGGTACCTTTGGGTACCCTTGTCATGCCATAGAAATCATGATTATCATTGATCCTACAATGAGTAGAAATATGACCATGTTTCATACAATATGTGCACACAAAATTTCTCTTGTGTGTTTGAGCATGATATCTATGAAATCTATTTCTACCATGGTGATGATGATTAACATAAGCATGAGTGGGTCTAATCCTACCACTCTCAATTTCTAGTCTTTCAATCTTGGATCTCAATTGTTTGTTTTCAAAATCAAAATCCCCTAGCAATTCATCTTTTAATGCAAGAGAAGTTTGTAATTGTTCTAGTTGGACATCACAAGAAGTATGCAACTTTTTAAAAGAAGAAAATTCTTTTGACATCTTTTTAAATTCAACATTCAATTCTTCTAAAGCCGTAGCTAGATCACATTGCATGTAGAAGGATTCACTTTCGGTGTCGGATATTACCTCTTGTTCATAGGCCATGAAACAAATGTTGGGATCATGAAGAGCAAGTTTAGGTCCTTCTTCATTACTATCCGAATCACTTGGTTCGGATTCCTCCCATCCGGCATACATTGCCTTCTTCTTCTTGTACTTCATATATTTCTCCTTGATCTTAGGGTAATCCTTAGCGATGTGGCCCGGTTCATTGCATTTGAAACATTTTCCTAAACGTGAAGAAAATTTGTTGTTAGATCGGGGGTTAAATTTCTTGTTCATTTTTATGAGTCTAGAAATTCTTCTAGAGAGGTGAGCCACTTCTCTAGAAAAATCAACTTCACTCTCCGACGACGATGATGAGGAATTGTCACTAGCTCCTTTGAGAGCTATAGTCTTCATCTTTGGTGACGGCTCCTCAACTTCCCGTGGGTTCACTTCCTCCTTCTCCTTTCCCTTGAGCTTTTTCTCATGAACCTTAAGCTTGCCGATGAGGCCATCGAGAGCTAGAGTGGTGAGATCATGAGTTTCCTCTATGGCTGTAGCTTTAGGTTCTCATATTAGAGTTAATGAACGGAGAATCTTGTAGTTCGTCTCTTGGATGGTTAGCTTCTTGTCAAGACCATGCAATTCATTGATTATATTAGTGAAGCGAGAAAACATAGCATCAATGGATTCAATTGGAAGCATCTTAAATAACTCATATTCATGCATAAGCCCACTAATTTTGGATTCCTTAACTTGGGGGGTTCCTTGTGTAATACATAATTTCATCCATATTTCGTATGCGGTTGCACACGTGGAAACCCTATTATACTCATTGGGGGAAAGACTACAAATTAAGGCATTCATAGCCTTTGCATTGAGATTGGCTTGGTGCCTTTCTCCATTGGTCATAGTCCCGACTTTGGGCTTTTCTACATATTTTTTCTCTATGAGTTATAGGATGTCAAGGTCAATGGAATGAAGGTAAATCCCCATCCTATCCTTCCAATAAGAAAAATTACTACCGGTGAAACGTGGTGGTCTAGTGGTGGATTGTCCCTCCAACAAGTGCACATTCATTGAACCCTCCATAAGATCTTTTCTCTAAGGTGATTAAACCAAAAACTAATATAGAGACCAAGCTCTGATACCAATTGTTGGATCCTAGAGGGGGGATTAGGGTCACAAGGCTATAATTGTGTAATAAAAATTGAGGCAAGCAACAAACCACAAAATGAACAGAAGTAGAAATAGAGATAGAATTAGGAATCGTTATCCTGTGACGCGCGATGTGTTAACGAGGTTCGATCTGCTGACCTACGTCCCCGCTCCCCACTCTCGAGGAGAAATCCACTACACAACCCAGTTTGGAAGCCGGAACTTCTTCTACACAGTGATCCCCTCACGATCTCACACTACACAGTTGATCTCACTAGATCACACTCCCACACAATTGATCTCTACAAGATCAAGCTCTCAAAACAGTAGCAATGTTGTAAAAGCTCTCTCTTTACAAGTCCCTATGGCAAAGAGAAAGATTAAACTGAAGCTGGGATGTGAACTTGAGAAAAAACACAAAAAACAGGGTTTGAAAATTTTGGCTCTCAGTAAAACTAAAACTCTGGTTTTTCAAAAGCTTGGGACAATGAGGAAGAAGAAGAGTATAGGTTTAAATAGAAAATCACAGCTGTTTGAAACCCATACCCAATCCCCCAAAACCTGGAAGCAAAACTACGCTGAGATCGTGTGAAATCGGCGCTGAAAAAACTGTACCAGATGACCGTTATCCTAAGCGACAGTCCACCGTACGTTTTTCGCGGTCGACCGTGAGACAGCCCAGAAACTCATTAGAGTCCAGAGACTCCTGCGGTCGACCGCGACGATCGACCGTGGGAAATCTCGAGCTCACGGTCGACCGTGGTGGTCGATCATGAAAGTTTCTGCTGCTCACTAACGAATGATCTCAGGCACGGTCGACCGTGGCGGTCCACCGCAGACTGATACATTCAAAAACTGATTTTTGACTCACTTAAAAAATCTGTAAAATATTCATTTGACTTCCAAAAATTGTGAAACTTTGTAAAATATTTTTAACACTAAAAACAAATTGTTTGGAAAAGAAATTTTGCTAATAGGTCCTCATACTTATGAAAAATAGTATTTTGTGAAAAATGCTCAGAACTATATGTATGAAAACGTGTGTGTGATATCCCAATAGCTTCAATTTAAAACTAAACTATTTGCCTACATTTTAGCACTAGAGAGAAAATAAAAACTAGCTAATATCCTCACGTAGAATACAATTCTTTGAGTCTTAATATAGCTTGAGTTGGATGAAGCTTCTTATTGCATTTGGTATTCTTGAATGAACGTTGCTTCATCACTATGCCTCCTCCTCGTTTGGATATCATCGTTGTAGCGCATATTCCATCCAATCCTCCATTTATGGCACTAACATGCTTGATATATATATTCACTACATTTTCACTCAATAAACAATTAGTACCGATAATGTTGGTTGTAAAACATCATCAAAACGTAAGGGCTAACATGACTGAGTGGGAGATGTAAGGATGAAATCCTCTGCCGATGCGTTGCCTATTCGAGTAGAACATCTCCACTACGAATGGGTAATGAAGTTGCAGTCGGCTATAGGTTCTCCGGTGATTGACGCATTTAAGCGTCACCGATCATCTTTGACCAGTAGTAGCCAAGTCTTCACAGTCGGCCCCATAGTTTGGGTCCGAGTCGGCGAGCTTGGTTGATGCCATCGTGGGCTTCAAAGCAGCGCCCCTCTGTTTTGACGAGGGTTTGGATGAGGAGGTGGTTTCCACTATCAAGATGTCTTGGTCATCACCCCCTTGAAATTCGTATGGCCCTTCAGTATCCATCGCTTGAGCATGCTCTCGACTTGTTCTCCTTGGCTGATTAAGTCTTTCCATGAGCGAGCTACGACTGTGCCCATATTAGATAGGATGTCGATGGAGAGATTATTCCGGCACATATCCATGAGAGTGGTCTCAGAATCCTGATCACATGTATGCAGCGATCGGTTCCTGAACCTCTTGACAAAGTTGCTTACTGACTCTGTCTTCTTCTTCTTTGCAGCTAGCAGGGTGGTCACAGATACTTCTTTTTCATCGTCAAAGAATCTGGCCATGAAGAGCCGTTCCATGTCCTTCCAGCAAGTGATGGATTCAGGCTCCAATCTGCGAAACCATTCAAAAGAGACCCCTTGAGGGGACCAATGAATAGTCGAGTCATAATGGGATCATTCCACACTATGTCTCTAGTTTGTGCTTAGAAGCAGTAAATGTGCTGGGTAGGAGAACCCTTGCCATCAAACTGCAGGAGGTCCAGTGGCTAAAACTTCGCCGGGTAGGAGACTGTATCCCATTCAATTGGATACGGTCTGACAACCCCCAGCTTTTTCATGTGCTTCTAGAGCTTCAAGGCATCGAGTTGACTTTGGAATTCGTCGAGCCTTTTGTCCCTTGGATTATGACCCAAAGATGACGTTCCTCCAGATGACTCAGATGAGGAGCGAGAAGGAGTAAGCATCCGCTCTTTGTGCTTCTAAGATATACGCGAAGCCCGCGAAGTCCTCTCTTTCATCTTCTTCTTCTCGCTCAGAAGCTGTTCCAACATCTCCTTCAGGGAATCGATGGTTGCTTGTTGCTCGTCGAGTCTCCTGGATATCTCATTAGGGATGTCGGTCATATGCACATTTGCATGCTCGCCCTGAACTGAGCTTGAGGTTTGTGACGTCACCACTACCGAGCAATCATCATCGTTGTCATCAGAGACGGATGCTAAGTGTGTGTAGTCAAACGAAATGGCCACCCCTGTTCGGGTGCGAGCATGTTGGTAGATACCTTCATGCTTAATGGCCTTGGATTTCCCTATCATATTGACAATTGTGATGGGGAGCTCCACATCATCGAAAGCTCGTCTCCTCTGATGATGGCATCTCTGGCAGAGAGGTCTCGGCTTAGGAGACCGTTGAGAAAGCCTCCCGAACACTGATGGCTTTGGCTCCTCAGAACATCGGCAACCCACAAGTGCTGCCTGGATGAGTCTCTCACAATGGCACTAAGGGTTTGCCTCATGAAGAGTGCGTTTGTGAATCAAATGATCCCTAAGATCCCCTGCAGGTTGGTGCTGGCAACCCCCAGCGTCGGAAGGACCAAGTGTGCAATCTCATGGAGGAGACTCAAAGGAGTCAGAATAAGGACTCCTGGGAAATTCCCTAAGTGTCGGATCTAGCTGACCTTGCCGAGATAGGTGAGATCTAGAATATGGGCGAGCTCCAACCGACTGTAGGCGAGCTCGGGTATTTGGGAAACCTTCAGTCAACAGCTGGCGAGGTCTGGTCGACTGGTGGTTCAGGCGAGGTTCAAGGTGAGCCTGAGCCTCAGACGACTGTTGGCGCTCAAATGAAGGAGACTCAGGGGAGTATAAATGGGAATGTTCGCGGGAAAAATTGAGTCTCTCTTCATTGTCGTCATTGCACTCTTAAAATAACAACTTTTTACGTTACAGAAAGATCCGGTCTTTTTATAGATTCGGTTTACAATGAAAATCAAAAGAAAGAAAATTTACAACTTTTCTCTTTTGTCGAACAAATCGCGAGCTCCTGTTATCCGGTCACTCGCTTTCGTGGGTTGTTTGCCTGCGCCGATGGTTGTTCCGTTGACCACCGCGAGATCTGGATCCAAGCAGATCTACGAAGTATTACGGGTATTATCTCACCAAGGAGATAATAGCCAGAGGGATTGTTTCACCAAGGAAACAACCGCTCGAATCTCGGGATCAAAGACCAAGCTTTGATCCGGAGTGTAGCGACGTAGATCTGAGATCTCGATCCTCTCGAACTCCTGCCTTTTGTGGTGCGGGTGCTCGCCAAGAATCAGATCCAAACGTCCAAGTCTTCAAGCCTTCAAAAACTCAAGCACGAGGTCTCAATCCGGCAGAGTTTCGGCTCTCCAAAAGTCCTCCAAAACAATGCCTCACACCCCCTATTTATAGGCAACCAGATCTGTGCATTTTGCACAGATCTGGGCTACCACCTCAGGGTGGCTCGGCACTGGGCCGAGCCACCCCGGGGTGGCTCGGCCACCGAGCCACCCTGGGGAGGCTCGGCTTTGGCCTAGCCACCTCAGGGTGGCTCGGCTTTGGCCGAGCCCCCTTGGAGTGTTTTCCGTCGTTTTCCGTCTTTCGGTTCTTCGTTTGACTTGTCCGTACTTTAATTTGATAGTCCGGGTCTTTATTTGGCAGTAAATCCGCCTCGGTGTTTGAGTACAAATCCATTTTGTTGTTGGACGACTCGTTGACTTTCCGAACCGTTGGATTGGTTCTACACGCGAACGTATTCCGTTGCTTGCGTGCAATTCATTTGATATCATCGCCTCATCGCTCGAACGTCCGTTGATTTGTCGAATTATCGTGCTGAGCTGTGCCGAGGGACCTATAGGCAATTTTATACGCCTACAGATACCCCCTCCAAAGTGTTTCAGCCTCATTCTTTTATAGAAGAGTCTGGAATACTTTGGATATGATTGCCCCTACCCTCCGTCGGTGTAACGGGACCTAGAAATGACCTTCGTTCTGTATTCCTTCACTCCTTCAGGCTATTCGGTGCTTTGTCGAATGTCTGTAAGGATTCCGGTACTGCATTTATTGTCTGACCGTTGTCAGAATTTGAACTTGAAGTCGATTCCTGATTTTCCAATCTTTAGCTCGTGCTTATTGGTTCAACATATAACTGACCCTCGATTGTTGGCGTTGCATCTTTATTTGCGACGCGTTGTCCGGCGTTGTGTTATTGAGTTATCCTTAAGAATATTTTTAGAAAAATATTCTCCAGGAACTTCTCAACAAAAATGGGGAATAGTTTATACTCGTATACCTTATTGGAGTATTTTCGTGCCCAAAATGAGCTGAACCGGCTTGAAAATGAGCCAAAAAAGGCAATAATTTGGCTCAAAAAATCGTCCAACCCTTCCGAATGTGTGGAAGAGGCTGGAATAAACCAAGGATTAAACCCTCGGTCGATTTGAAGTCGTTTCGATGCTTGATTCCGCCCCTTTTAAACTGATTTGGACTGGTCCGGTCTGGTTCAACCTGGTCCGGTCTGGTTCAATACTGGTTCACCTTATAAAAGTGGTCTTTTTTTTCTTTTCTTTCTTCTCCTCTAGGGCCGCCCCCCCCCCCTTTGACCTCTTTTTTGATTTTCTCTTCCCTCGAGCGTCTTTTCTCCTCCAAAACTTGATATTTGTCCTAGATCTAGGCTTCCTTTTGATCTTGGACTAAAGCATCTCCCAAAAACTCCAAACAAAAAGTTTCTCTCAGGCCCCTCGAGCGCGTGATTCAAGTTTCCTTAAAGATCTCATTTTTATTGGATCTCGAGCTTTTCTTCAGGTAAATCCTCCACAATTTTGGCTTATTTTATGCTTAATTCAATTTGTGGATTTGTGTGATCGCATGTGAGGGTTAGAATCATGATTTGGCGCCTCGAGCTTCTCTTTCAGGGGGGTAGAATTGATAAAAAGTGATCTTTTTTCTAGATCTGACCCCTTGATTTATTTTGCAGCTCATTATGTCTCGTGCCTCTAGAGGTCGTTCCCCCGCTACGTCGGCTGATGGCGCGCCTCCTTCTTACGTTGGTGAGCTATTTTTGGCAATATTTGGGAATTTTACAAATTAACCCCTTTTTTCTTGAAAATTTGCAAATTGGTCCTTTTACCCCACGTTGTTCTCCTTGGTGAGGCAATCGGGAAGAGCCTTGATTCTCCTTGGTGAGGATCGATACTTTAAAGATATGTTTTGCTTGGTCAAAACCATATCTCAAAATAAAGGGGGCGATTTGGAGCTGCATTGTGCTTTATAAGGCAGGAGTATATTATCAATATACCCTATCTTGTGATTGCACAATATGGCCAAATCGTCTCACCCTTTATAAGGCAATGACTTTATTTTACCCATTTGTAAAATGAGTTCAATTTCCTTTTATAACTGAGACTAACAAGTGTTTAACTGTTTTATTTCCAGTGGGATATCCTTCTGGTTCGTTTTCATCTCATGCGGTGTATGGGCGTCGTGGCGAGTACTATTCGACTTCCGACGATCTTTCCCCCATCCCAGTTACTCCTCAGTTCACTTCGGGCACATCGACTGAGGTTGCTCAAGTGGTGAGGGAAGGTGGGCATCGAGCTCTCCGACAGTTGATCACCGACGCACCTTTCGTGAAGGACGCCAGTTCTATTCAGCCTCTTCGGAAGACTGACTTTCTATTTGGCGACTCTGTCGAAGATCCGGATGCCGTGTTCATTGAGGCCGAGCAGTGGCTTCATACCCTAGTGAAGGATTTGCTATCAGACGACGATCCTGAGAAGATCGTTCTCTGCATAGAGCTTCGCTCCTTCTTCTCCTTCATGAATGCTATGATTGGCAAGCTCTTCCACGGTGGACTTCTTCTTCGTCAATTGAAGCCTTTCCTTGATTCCAAGGTTAATTTGATAAGGGGAGCAGGATATCTAGATTTGGCACAAGCTATTGTTGATGACCTTGATTGCTTGGAGGAGGAGCTTCAGATGTTTCGTGAGCTCCGAGATGCAGACGCCTCCTCATTTATTGTTGCTGAGCTGGATACCCGTTTACAGTCACTACGCGAGACTCAGATTCTCGCTGAGCTTGAGATTCAGATGCAGCGAGACCGAGTAGATCAAGTTGAGACTGGCCTTGCTACCAGATTATCTTCACTTGCCGAGCTCGACCTTTCTATTTCCTCTTGTGAGACCAAGATAGACCGGCTCAGAAGAGAACTCCGCGAGGAAGAGGAGACTCTGGGCATTCTTCAGATGACGAAAGCACAGGATCAGCAAACCTGCACGGCTTTGTCTGATGAATTGAAGTCCTTGAAGCAGAAGCTAGTCGAGACAGAGGAGACTACTGCGAAGACATCGACCGCCACTGAGGAGTCCATTAGAGCTGAACTTAGACAAGCTTATGATGAGAAGCTTTCTAAGCTCAGTCAGCAGATTTTTGGTCATGGACTTGATGTATGATTTGGTTTGCTGTATACTTTGACTTTTGATTTTCTTAGTGAAACTGGTTTTCATCTTTATCTTTATTATGATTCGTCATTCCGTTTGAAATGATTGACCATAATACTCATAGGATTTTTGGCAAACCCTCAGCCATCAACGGGTTTGATGAGCCTTCACCGACTACCGTTTGAGTCGGGCTAGCATGCGGATTGTTTAAATCCGTTCGCATGTAATGTTGTGCTTAGAGATTGAATTCTCTGAAACTTTGTGCTATGATGTGACTTCGCCATTGTTATGGGAATAGGCTACCCGGCGACACGTGTTAGGTGTTAGCTTTAGGATTTTTGGCTAACCCCCAGCCTTTAACGGATTTGATTAGCCTTTACCGACTACCGTTTGAGTCGGGCTAGCATGCGGATTGTCTAAATCCGTTCCGCACGTGACGTTAAGCTAAAAGAGTTAACTCTTTTAGTGCTACGATATTGAATACGTAGACTTCGTCTTTCTCCTGTGAAAAGACTAAACAGCAACGTGTATGAGACGTTGACTTAGGATTTTTGGCAAATCCTCAGCCTTCAACGGATTTGACGTGCTCTTACCGACTACCGTTTGAGTCGGGCTTACATGCGGATTGTTTTAATCCGTTCCGCATGTGACGTTGCGCTAAAGGAATGAACTCCCTTAGACTTTTTGCTACAACTTCGAATATGTAGACTTCGCCATTGTTATGGGAATAGGCTACCCAGCAACGTGTATTAGACGTTGGCTTATCCCTACTTAGGCTTCGGGATCAAGGTCCCCAGAGTCAGACTCTGGTGTCTTTTTCTACGGATAAAGACCAAACCGGCGACGCGTGTTAGGCGTCGGCATATCCTTTCTTAGGATTAAGGATAAAATTCCCCACGCGTGTGAAGCATGGATTTTGGTGTTATTAATAACAACCTGCCACAATGTTGAATATGTGGACGAGCGTTCTTTCTTAACGGTTAAGAACTAACCGGCAGCGCGTGTTAGGCACTGGCTTATCCTTGCTTAGGTTTCAGGATAAAATACCCCAGAATCGAACTCTGGTGTCTTTTTCTGTGGAAAAAGACTAAGCCGGCAGCGCGTGTTAGGCGCAGACTTATCCCTGCTTAGGATTCGGGATAAACTTCCTAGGATGAATCCTAAATTGATAAATTTTGGAAAAAGAGTTGGTGTGGGAAAGGAATAATTTTATATTCTATTTCCCGGGCAAGGAAGGAAGAATTTTATATTCTATTCCTTGATTCTGGAAAGGAAGAATTTTATATTCTATTTCCAGTGCAAGAAGGAAACTAGAAGTGGGATCTCCACTCCGAGAATCCGGAAGATCTAGATAAACTTACCTTTTATAGGATTGGTTATCTGGTCGAAAGATGGGTTTTTCGTTTATCGAAGTGAAATTTTAACTTTGGTTATAACCATGAGAAGGTTTAACCAAAGAGAAAAGAAAGGGAGTTCTTTTGTTTATCGAAAGGGGACTCCGAACTGAAAGTGGACCTCTTGTTCATGGAAAGAATCAAGAGGGCCAGAAGAACATTTGGATGGACTCACTGTCAACTGGAATTGATCAGTGAGGGATTTTGGTGGTGAACATGAATTTGGGTTATCCTCTAGAATATTAAGTGTAATATTCTTCAAGGAACTTCCCGATAAATGAGTTGTCCTGAATATACTAGGGATAGTACTTTTTCAAAAACTTCCCATTTATTGGCATTAATTGCCTGACACCCTCTAAAGAAATTAGGCGATAAGCGCCGTTTGAATAGACTGTGTCTATTACAAACGGTCCTTCCCACTTAGGTTCGAATTTACCTTTCTTCTTGGAGGTGAGGATTATTGGTCGGCGAGCAGCAAGGACCAGATCTCCTTCCTTGAAGCTTCTTTGGCGGACCCTTTTGTCAAAAGCCCTGGATATTCTTGCCTGGTAGAACTCAATGTGTTGTTGAGCTTCCAAGCGCTTTTCGTCCAACCTCTCGAGCTCTTCGAGACGTTTTTGATGCTGTTCTTCGGTCGTCATCTCCGTTGCGAGAGCGATCCGAAGGGAGGGGATTTGAATCTCCAGCGGTAGCACAGATTCACATCCGTACACCAACGAATATGGGGTGGCTCCCGTGGGTGTGCGAATAGTGGTGCGATAAGCCCAGAGCGCTTCGCCAAGTTTATCGTCCCAATCTCGCTTATTGGCTTTCACGAGTTTTGACAAGATCTTGATGATCGTTTTGTTAAAAGCCTCAGTTAATCCATTATCGGCGGGATAATAAGCCGTTGACGAAACATCTTAAATCTTGAATTTGTCACAGAACCTGATGAAGGCGTTACTTATGAATTGCGGACCGTTGTCATGAATGATCCGCCTCGGCACGCCGTGTCGGTATATGACATGATGCTTGATGAAGTTGATGACATTGTTCGTCTTCACTTCTTTAAGCGGAATGGCTTCAGCCCACTTTGAAAAGTAGTCGGTGATAGCGAGAATAAATCGATCACCTTTGACTGAAGGAGGAAAGACAGGACCGACAATGTCCATACCCCATGTCTCGAATGGCCAGGACGTGGTTGACGTGTGTAACCGCTCCGGTGGTTGGTGCATATAATTTGCATGCACTTGACAAGCGTGACACTCTCGGGCGTACTCGATCGCGTCACGAACCATTGTTGGCCAGAAATATCCCATTCTTCTGATTCGATCATACAACTTGGGACCAGGCTGATGTGCACCGCATTCTCCTTCGTGTGCTTCCTTAAGAACTTCTTTTGCTTCTTCGTTCGAAAGGCATCGGAGAAGCAAATCATCATACCCCCGGCGATATAACGTACGGGTCTCGGTATTGTAAAAGAACCGTGGCGCTCTTCGGCGAATAGATTCTTTTTCTTTTACATCCTCTGGCAAAATGCCATATTGGACGTAATCAATAATGGGAAAGCGCTAATCTCGGGACTCAGACCTGATTTGGGTTGAGTTCACCTCTTTGGCGTTTTCGTTTCTATCATCCTCCTCTTCGATATCCATATCGTATATGGGTATACAGAGTTGGTGTGACCTTACTGTGACTAGCAGTTCAGTTTCGGGCGGTTGCGCGAGTGATACTGTCAGTGCTGCCAGTGCATCCGCATAAGCATTCTGGAGACGCGGGATGTATTCGATATAAAATTCTTCAAAAGAATCTGCCATTCTGACGGCCTCCTGGTGGTACGGAATCAGATCTGGGTTTCTGACTTCATACTCTCCACGAACTTGGTTGACTATCAATTGAGAATCCCCAAAAGCTTCGAGATATTCGACCCCCAGCTCCTTGGCGAAACTGAGTCCAATGAGGAGCGCGTTGTACTCGGCTACGTTATTGGAACATGGATTCGTCAGTGAATAAGCTCGAGGCATCACGTGCTTCCCTGGGGAAACTAAAACAACTCCAACTCCGGAGGAGACTCTAGAACATCCAGGGGTTATTGCCTTATTAACTGCTCTCGAAGCACCATCAAAGTATAATTGCCATACTTGTTGGTGTGATGTCGTGTTAACCTCGTGGGTTTCATCTGGCAAGTCATCATATACCTCAACTGTATCTGTTGTCGGACTTACCGCCAAAAGATCACAAATCGCTTGTCCTTTGACCGACTTCTGCTGTTTGAAGTGCAAATCATACTGGGACAAAAGAAGGGCCCACTTTGCTAACCGCCAATTCATCGAACCCGGTTGAGTCATGAATACCCGTACCGGATTAACATTAGCGATGACGTAAATCGTCTGGCCAACCAAGTAATGTCGCATTTTTTGTACTACGAATACCAATGCGAGACATTCTTTCTCGATCATCGGATATCGAGACTCGGCGCCTATCAAGGTCCGACTTAGGTAATAGATTGCCTGTTCGTGACCATTATCATCATCTTGTGCTAATAAAGCACTTATCGAATGGTTCATCGCCTTGATATAAATCAAGAACGGTTTACCTGATTTTGGTGCAACCAGGACAGGGGGATTCATCAGATATGCCTTGATATCTTCGAATGCTTTTTGGTAGGTGTCGTCCCAAATAAATGACACGCCCTTCTTGTTTAGCTTAGAAAATGGTTGGCACTTCCCGGAAAGATTTGAGATGAACCTCCGGATGTAAGCTAAACGCCCTTGCAATCCTCTGAGTTCTCTTAGATTTCTCGGGGGTTGCAATTCGTGTATTGCCTTCACCTTATCTGGGTCAATGTGTATACCCTTAGTGGTGACGACGAATCCAAGGAATTTTCCGCTGGACATTCCGAGGAAGGATTTCGTGGGATTCATCTTCAGTTGATGACTCCGCATGAGATCAAACATCGTTCTCAAGTCCTTGATGTGATCTTCTTTGTTGCAGCTTTTTACCACTAAATCATCAACGTAGCATTCAACCGTTTTCCTGAGGTGTTTCTGGAAAATCTTAGTCATCGCTCGTTGGTACGTGGCACCTGCGTTCTTCAGACCGAAAGGCATCACCGTATAGCAAAAGATACCGAGGGGCGTTCTGAATGCTGTATGCTTCTCGTCGTCTGGGTGCATCTTGATTTGATTATACCCCGAAAAGCCGTCCATGAAGGACATTCTCTCGAATCCGCATGTATTGTCAATAATGACATCCGTGATCGGGAGAGGAAAATCGTCCTTTGGACATGCTTCATTCAGATTCTTGAAGTCGATGCAAATCCTGATTTTGCCGTTCTTCTTCATGACGGGAACAATGTTAGCTAACCAGTCTGGATGTTGTTCCTCTCGGATAAATCCTGAGTCGATCAACTTCTTAACCTCTGCCTCGATGGCTTCCATAATCTGCGGACGAAACCGTCTTTGCTGTTGTTTGACAGGTTTGGCATCCGGCTTGATGTCGAGGCGGTGCATTGCCACATTGGGGTCGAGCCCTGGCATGTCTTCGTAGTTCCAGGCAAAGACATCAATGTACTCTCTGATGAGGGCAATTAATTCCTCCTTCTCATCTGGGGGAAGACTACCGCTGATGAATATAGGCTTTGGGTTGGCCTCATCGCCCATATTAATCTGGACTACTTCGTCTTCGGTGGGTGGCTCTCTCTGTTAGAACATATCACCATACAGCATGTTTAGGTGATGAACTCATGGGTCCTCCCACGTTGACATTTGATCGTCGTCCTCCAACGTAGATGGATCAGCTATAGTTATGTTCGACATTAAGGTCTTGAACATTTCTCCCAGACTTGTGTCGGAATCCTCAGCTGAAGAATCTGGCAAGTACCCATGCTTAGCTTTGTTAGCAATTTGATCTATGATTTGCCAGCCACATTCGTCATCTGATGAAACATAGCCTAAGCCTCTCTTGTGACGGTAATAGTCCTCTGGTTTCCCCTTTGGTACATATGCTGCTTTGACTGGGATACGTGAACCTCGATCGAAGTATAAACCTTCTCCGAGTGTGAAGTCGTACCCTTGTTTTTCCATGAGCATGCGCGCTTCCGGACTATACTTAGATAAGTGCAGACCAGATTTGTCATCATCCTCATCTTCTCTTAGGAAATGATCTGGCAACGGAAGATTCTCCCCTTTACCGTAAATCACTTCTTTTTGTCCCCCTATTTTGGTAGGAACAATCCGGGTTGTTCCGAAAGAATGCTGGAGACGTTTCTTCGTTACATAAGACGATCGGAGCGGCATATATAAATCAGGATTATCGTATAATCCCTTTATCGCGTCATCAAGAGATAAGGAGTACTCTAAATCATGATTTATTTTAATATCAGCAAGTTGCCAGTTACAACCGCCACCTGATGATTGTTCATCGTCAAGATTGATTATAAAGGGTACAATGTCATTTAAAACAAAACCGCCATTGTAATCGAATCCGGCCTTAGAATCAGCTTCTTCTTCGCTGTCCGTGCCCTGGATCGATGGTTCCGTATCAGATTCGTTACCATAAAGGAGAGAATCTGTGAAGTAATTCTCATACCCTTTGAATGGTTGCTTATCCGCGACCACCGTCCTAACCCTTCCATCAGTGTCGACATATTTCAGACACTGGTGTAAGGTAGAGGGAACTATAACATTACTATGGATCCAAGGCCGACCCAATAGTAAGTTATAGGATGTCTCAGCATCAATCACGTAGCACGTGACCTCCGTCTTTAGATCGCCCATTTGGCACTTTATCCGGATCTTACCCAAAGGCCTTGACCCGCTGGTGTTGAATCCGTAAATGACCGTGCCTGTAGATGCCAACTTGCTGACTGGAATGCCAAGGCTATGCATTAGGCGAAGCGGCATAATACTCACAGCGGAACTCGGATCCACTTGGATTCGATTGACTTCGCTAAAGCCAATGTACCCGACGAAGTACAGGGGCCGATCATGGTTTGAATTCTTCGTCTGCATGTCCTCTTTGGTGAAGGTGATGCAGGGAAGGTTCTTAGCTGCCACATTGCACTGTTGAGCTAAAAGTTCCAATTCTTCAGGCGCCGGCTTGATCCGAGTGAGGAACGCTTCTGAATCAGCCAAGGCCTCCTGCAAGGCTTCTCTAGTTTCCTTAGATAGCCGCAGCAACTCATATAGCGTTATCCGCGCTGGAATATTGGCTAACTGAGCCATAATGTCGAAGACGCGCGGAGTCCTTGAACTTTTCGGTTTATCTTTTCCAATCGGACGACTGAAACGAGACTGCTTCGGATTTTAAACCTCCTCAGGCCTCTTTTCTTTTTGTTTATCTGCCGGCTGTCGTCGAACCTCCTCAACCCGTTTAGGGACCGTAATCACCCCCAGCTCTGTGAGAGTCTTGGCTGGTCCCCGTTTTGTCACCCCCTGCTCAGCTAATTGATCACCAGGAGATGGATATTTGAAGTGATATTCGTTTCCACTCCGGATCGCAAAGACCTCCTATTCTTCGTCGGAAAGTGGGAAAGCGGGGATTCTTTCGTCATCTTCTCCTGGGATGGCAGAGACTCCATAGCAAGACTTCCCTTTCCCCTTTGAGTTCTTCTTGGATGATGATCCGGCCCATTGTTCATCTTCAATCAGGTCGGGGTGCACCCAGAGAATTTCACCGTTTGGGGCTGTGTGTGGCACAAGTCCCTTTTGACGTTGTCCGTGCGAGTCATCATTTACTGTTTTCATCCTGACTTTGGTAACGCGCTTTGGCTCCAACCAAGTTGTAGGCACTGATCCGAAACTGATTGACACCACGTTTGCTCCCACATTTTTGGCCGGCTTCGGGGTTATGACCCCTACGTCGATCAATGCCTGGATCTTGTCCTTGAGGTGGTAGCAAGACTTCGTTGGGTGGTGGACCGCTCTGTGGTACGCGCAATACTTCGGATCCGTCACCTTAGTGGCCCCTTCATGATCTACGATCGCCGGCAGCTGGATTTTGTTGTTCTCTAACAGGTACTTGAAGATGCTGGGAACTTCATCATCCTTGAAGGAGTAGACTTTGGGAAACCTCGGCTCCGAAGACTTTTGCTTCTGAGGCCGTTGTTGCCAATGCGGCTGCGATTGTTGTGGCGCTCGTTGCTGCTGTTGTTGCTGAGGTTGTAATTGAAAAGTTTGGTTAGCATCAACGGCATTAGCATGAGCTTTACCTTTCCCTTTTTGGTTGAAGTTCTGCTTCGGAGGATTTGTTGCCGGTTGGCCTCTCTCCGCCTTCTTTCTTCTGAGGAATCGCTCAGCTTGCTCTCCTCGAACCTTCAAATCCTTCCAGGTCTTGGATGGTACTGTGCCCATTGCTTCCAACACATCCAGCGAAAGGTTGTTGTGGCAGGTCTGGAGGATGAATTCCTCAGTGATCGGGTCCCGGCAATTCATCGCCTTGTTCCGGAACCTCTTGACGAAGGTGTCGACTAGCTCCCCGTCTTTCTGCTTCTCATCGAGCAACGATCTGATAGAGATCTCTGTGTCGTCGTCGAAGAAATTCGTAAGGAACTTAGTCTCCATGTCGTCCCAACTGTTTATGCTTCCTAGCTTGAGGCGGCGATACCAATCGAAGGCGGCTCCGCGAAGAGTGCCAACGAATGATCGCACCATCAGAGGCTAATTACCAGAGATGATTCCCAAGTGCGATTTGAAGTAAATCAAATGCTGAGTGGGTGAACCCATCCCATTAAACGGCGTGAAGTTAATTAGACTGAACTTCACCGGATATGGGATTGATTCCCACTCTCTTGGGTACGGACAAGGAATGCCCATCTTTTTTGTCTCTTGAGCGGAAATCAATGTATTGATTTTGCTCTCGAGATTTTTGATTTTTAGGCTTTCATCTGTGTCTTCACTGGCATTCTCGTTACCACACCCTGGATTGATAGGAGGGTTATTGGTATTACGAGCTTCATTTGTTTCCTCATCTTCCAGGTTGTTCTGGTTATGACGACTTGGTTCGCCTTGTTGGTTCCTCAATGCTTGAATCTGTTGGTCATGCATCTCTCCCATATTCTGCATAGCCATCTGCATTTCGAACCTAAAGCTTTCTTGTTGTTTGGCCATGGAATCTTCGAGCATCTTGGCCACTTGCTCCGCGCTTATCATAAACGACTCGCGGGCTTGTCCTTCACTGGACACGGTGTTATCAGATGCAACTGCTGAGCCAGCATCTGATTCTTCATCTCCCGAAGGTACTCTTGTTCGAACCCTACCATACGTCGCGCGAATGATAGCCCCGGATTGGAGACGAGTTACACGTCGGGGTATTTCTAGAATCGCCTCGGGGTTATCCTGAGCCGATATTCATGTGCTGGTCATATTGGCGGTGACCCTTGAATGTTCACCGTCTTTGACCATCGTTCTTCTTCGTTGGAAACGCCTATGCCTTGGTTTTGGCGTTCCAGTGCTGAATCTTTCGAACACCGAAACTCTCTCGGGGACTGCCTTGACACAGTTGCACTCAGACAGCACGGAGAGAGGGGACTGCCTTGACACAGTGGCGAGGTCCGAGGGCGACGACGTGGTCAAGCTGGGCGAGGCGGTGATGGAGGGGTGGTTGTGCGGGGTGGGCTGAGAGAGGAGGAAAATGAAGTGGTAGAGAGAGAGAGAGAGTACGGAGAGAGAGATGTGATCTGAGTGAGAGAGAGAGAGAGAAAAAATGAGAGAGATATTTAATAGAGGGGAGAGAGAGAATGAGAATGAGAAAGAGAGAGAGGACGTGTGAGTGAGGGTGAGAGAGGGGGGCTTTTGAGGAGTGGGGGAATTACTAGGTGGGGTGTACGGGAAACATGGGGGAGTGTTTTAGGGGAGGTAGGGTAGGGGTGAGAGAATATGATAATGAGAGAGAGATACAGAGTGAAATACCGGTGAGAGGAAAAACACAGGGAAAAATACCCCTTTAAATAATTTAAAAAATATCATAAAATTTATTCAAATAAATATTAAAATTTATGGTCAAAATAGTAATAACAATAACAATAACGAATAATTAACTATTAATTTAAAAATTTTACCGAAACAATTAAATTTATAATTAGCAAAACCATTAAAATAATATAACACCATATTTTTAAATCGTAGAAAATTCTAGAGAAATTAGGAAAATACAAATACTCTTTTAGAAAAATAATATTTAATATTTAAATACCAGAAAATTATTTAAAACCGTATTAGAAATTTACAGTCATTACAAACACAGTCTGTGCAAAAACTTGCACATTCTGAATATATTACGTTCGATCGACCGCACCTAAGCGGTGGTCGATCACACGCCAGACTGAGGCTTGGGAGGCTTCTGGTTTGGTGTTCGGTCGACTGCCGCATATTTGCAGTCGACCACCAATCTGGTAGTTGGCCTGTGCATATTTTTCTTTACTGTTTTGATTTTTCGAGAGAGTTTCTCGATCTTGTACTGTTATATTACGATGCTTAAGAGTTGTTTAACACCTGGGATGTTGGTGAAAACTAGATATTGATACGTACAGCGAGATATGTGCACGTGCATTTAGTTTATGTTGGTTTGACACATGTTAAGTTGATGAAAGTGAATTAATATATGTTAAAGTATTGCTCATCAGTTATTTTTGCTCAGTGTGGGTGTTTATCCCATAATGAGATTTTGGTTGTACCACACTAGGGGTATTTGGTTGTTTTTCTCGTAACGAGACCTCGATTGTACCAAATACTCGAAGGTGATCAGTGTATGTTTTCTAGGTTGGACTGAGGTGCCTAATCACTGTTGTACGACTATCTGGAATCATATCCAGAAATAGAGAGATAAAACTTATTACCATAGACGAATGAGCATATCTAAAAATAGGGAGATAAAATCTATTTGTCGTAAGGACGATTGAGTAAGGGAGTTGAACCCACATATAAATGTGAGAGCCTTTACAAAAGTATTGTTATTTTATGTAGCCGGAATAGGGAGATAAAACCTATTTTCGCAGAGCGATTAAGTAAAAACCTTACAAAAATATCACTATTATACTTGGAGATGCACACACACACACACACATACACACACACACACACACACACACACACACAAAAATATCGCTATATATACTTACAGTTGTAGTTTTGCTCTCATGTTAGATTACCCATGAGTAGGGGACTTCATTTGATATATGGCATACATGATATGGCCCATGATGATTATGAGTTGGGTGATATTCTCTTATTATTACACCGACTAATCGAGGGTAGTTCGAGATGTAACATTGGTTCTATACAGTTGAGGTTTGAAGTATTTTCTTTTGAGTACTCTTTTCATTCATAGAGTTGGAATTGATATTTAGGGATTCACAGTTTGAGACATGGAATATACATGAGAGTTTCTTTATTTGTATTATTTCACTCGATGTACTAGTTCTCGTGTTGTGAATTTCAAAATAACAATCTTTATTTAGAGTTATATGAATGATTTTATACTTATATGTACTAACTCTATTTTCTTATATGCTCCTACCCTTTCCCCTTGGGATTGGTGGAGATAATCTCGCTAGCGCTTTGACACTCGTTGTTTCCCCCTTTCATGCAGCGAGTCTGACGTACGGAGAGTCATAGGCTGATGGGATTGCACCTTAGATTCTATCTAGATATTATTATATTTGTAGTTATTTTAGAACTCCACTTTTAATTTGTTATTGTCAGAATCTAGACTTGTATTTTATTTTGTAGAGGCTGAGTGCCTTAGTGAGATTTTATTTGACTCATTGTGTTGAAATTTATTTCAGACTCAGAGATATTTTTATTCTATTTTAGTTTGGCTCATGTATTGATTATTTTTATACTTCTTCTGTGCATATCTGATTTTGTACTACTCATATTATTTGCTTGTTTTGTATCTTCACCTATTTGTTGATTCCACTAGAGAGATAGTGACTATGATAGTAAAACATGTCGTAGAATGGTGTTTGGTGATTGGCAGGTTTGAGAATCTGGGTTTTATCTTAGACTGTAGCCTTGTATGAATACTGGGGCGTCACATTCTAATTTGTCAATGATTGAACGTAACAATGACATGTAATACTAGAAAATCAAGTTACGGCTTCATTCATGACAACATAAAAAGTATTCTTGAGACCATTAGTACAATTCTGAATGAAGATGCTACTGAGATTCAAAAAAAAAATCGAGAAGTAGCATCATAAGGACACGAAGGCAAAGAGCCATATGTTGATGTTCATGGATGACGATTATGACGCCCCTGTTTTCACACATGACTGCAGTCCAAGGTGAACCCAGAGATGTCAAACCTGCTATACACCCACACTGTGCATCAACATGTTTTACCAATCATAGTAATATCTTCTAGAAGAATCAAATACAAGTGTTGGTACAAAATAGGTAAAATAAGGGAAAGTATACACAATAGACATGATGTAAAAAGATACATCTCATAAATGAAATCATATCTCAACTGAATAAACAGAAAAACATCTGATGTTGAAATAAGAAATGAAGTGTCTCACATGAATCAACTAAAAATGAACTAAGGTACACAACCTTTACAAAATAAAATATAAAAATCTAATGTCTGAATAATAATTATAAATCTACGGTGGAGTCTTAACTACCAAAACTGAGTGGCGGCTACTATGCTAGAAGTTCATGAACCTGTGGCTCTTCGAAGCTCCGAACTACTTGAAAGGAATTGAAAATAACAAAAAGAACAACAACAAGCGCGTAAGAGTGCTATAGTAATATCACATCCATCCGCCCCCTGGGGAAGGGCTGCTAGATAAAGTGGCGGCTCTATATATTAAGCATAGTTTACCTAGATCATTTACCCTGTATCTAAGTAAAATTAATATTTAGAAGCGTACAACACGAGATGTAGTACGTCGAGTGAAATAATCCAAACAAGGAAATCCTCATGTATATACCATATGTTTCAAATTGTAGATAAGTAAATATTAATACCGAATCAGGAATAATAACCTAAATGAAATAAAAAAAATTAGAAACCAATAATACGAGATTGGTACGTTGAGCAAAATAATCCAAACAAGGAAATCTTCATGTATATACCATGTGTCTCAAATTGTGAATCATTAATCATTGATTCTAACTAAGAAATAAAGAAAGCAGTATGGAAAAAAAATAAAGACATCAATATATCATATTTATAATATCTTCCACTATCACTTGGAAGATAAAATAAATATCAGCATAATGATCTCGCATACTTTCAAGGGCAAAGTACCTTGGTCATGTATCTGAGCAATCATTCATGTTCATAATTGGCATCCACCAAAGACTCAGGCTATCAACAATCATCACAATGCAAATCCTTTGCAAGTTATCATTCATCACATTAACATTAGGGACGGACTACCAAGTCGGTATACTAAATGTGTACTCAGCTCATTAGTCTCATCCCATCTCTGTAAATAATAAGAGTGTGGGACGGACTACTAAATAAACATCCAAGAAATACGGCTCACAAGTCTCATCATACCCTAGTGCAGGACAGACTACTAGATAAAGCATCTTACACTCAATTCAATAGCCTGTACAAATGGTATATCGATGCACTACTCTACATAGTACTGAGCGGTGCTCATCAACGATATCCAACATGTATATAAACTGTGTATATATCTTCTATCTCAAGTGTAATCGAAACAATACTTGTCATACTCCCTCTTCGGGATATCCGTGTGTGTGTTACGACACTATACGTGTGTACTCACGACTGTACGTGCATCATCGTGTTGTTCAAACCCCGCGATCATAAATCAAAAGTGAAAGAAATAACAAGAAACAGCCAGACTAGTTGACTAATACCCTTATTAGTCGACTAATCATCTTACTAGATGACTACTAATAGTAGTAGTCGTCTACTAATAGTAGTAGTCGACTACTAATAGTAGTAGTTAACTACTAACAGACTAAAATCAGTCTGTTTGATCTCCTGTACATGTTTCGTATATTGTAATTAACTTTATTCAAAACTTATTTTTATTAACAAGAAGCATAAAACAAGATTTAAACTTGATAATTATTTGACAGAGGTTATCTCCACAATATTTAGGCTCGTAAATTAATCAAATTAGGGTTAACATCCAAATTGAGCATATTTCTCAATTAAAACATGGGTTATTAACATGATTAGCAAAAGCATATTTGCAAATTAACTTAGAACAGATATAATTTTGTTTAATCACGTTTACAAAACTTAGGTATCATAAATCTTGGGTTTTAACATATTTAATTAACAAAAAAACTCATTTAATTACAAAACTAGGGTTTAAACATGATTAGAGCATGATTAACATATTAAAAACAAAATTTATAACAACACTAATGATCATGATCATGAATCTAACATAAACAGCAAGAGAAAGTTTCTGATCTAGCATTGGGTTAAACTTTAACATCAAAAATTAAGCTTTTATCTTATTAGATTTAGATCTAAGCATCATATTAATCATATTACTTCATAAAAACATGATTTAATCTATGGGTATTGTTTGGAGGAAGATGATCTACCTCAACAACGTGCTGTAGCTCCTCAAAAAAGTGTGCAAGATCTCTCCTCAACAAAAAGCCCACGATCTCACCCTTCGCACGCTTATACATCTCGAATCTCCTCGAACAACACCAAAAATAAGATCTAGGGTTTGAGGGTAGAGGGTGACTGTGAACTCACGTGAAAAGTGTGGTAATAGGGATTAAAACATGTATATATACAAAGATATAAGCTTGGGCTCGAATAAAAATGAATCTGATCCAAAACTCATTAGGAATCTGTAAATAGCCCGACTAGTCGACTAATACCATTATTAGTCAACTAATCGCCTTACTAGTCGACTACTAAGGGTAGTAGTCAACTAGACAGACTGAAATCAGTTTGTTGGTGCATGTTTTGTGCATGATCCTCTTCTACACTCACATACATACATTGAATTGATCTTAAATCAATTCCCAGCGTACTCAATCATCCATAAATAATATTTATTACCATATATTCAAATTTACGGGGTTTTACAATGATATTATAAATGTTTCAGAAACTTATTAGATCACACATGAAAAGTGGAAGGACATCAAGGATAAGTACGATAACACTTATGAGGTGAATATACAGTTGTTATTGGATAAGTATAACACATACCAAGTGTAGGAATGTGATAAAGTCATGGAACATGTCAACAAGATGATAGTCATGGCAAAAGATTTAGCATGTGCAGGTTCTAAAATTCCTAAAATGATGCAATTAGTAACTATTTTGAATAGTTGATCAGTTTAATAGGATATGGCTACCACCACTTTGAGGTTGAATGGGAACATAAAAAGGATCTCAGACTTACCAGCTTAGTTAGCAATGGAACAAGGCATACTACACAGTAAGAAGGGTATGCATGTGAACTTCTTGCAAGTTGAAGAATCCAATGTGTGCAACATAAGAATTCACATGGGATGCAAAAAAAATATAATAATAATCACCCGATGGCCGAACAAACCAGGCTTCAAAGGGCTCAATTGAGCTCAACCTTACCTAAGAGGAAGGCCACTAGATCTTGTCATATTTGTGAGAAGTTTGGTCACTTCAAGGCAAACCGCCAATAAATGACAAATAAGAGTGATAAAAATACTCCGAGAAGATAGTATCTAGCAAGAGAGAATTTATCTACGTAATTGAGTGCGATGCTACAATGACTAACATAGATGGTTGGTGTATTGACTTAGGTACTACTCGTCACATTAAGAAGGCTAATGAGGGGTTGGTTCACTTTAAGGTGCTAAAGTAAGGAGAACAACATATTTTCATGGGGAACATTACCAATCTTGATATAGAAGGTATTGATTCCTACAAATTGGATTTTGGAGACAGTGTCATGGTTCTCAAAGATGAATTTTAGGCACCTGGCATAAGGCATAACTTGGTGTCAGGTCCTGTTATGCTAAGAATGATCTAAAGATTAGGTTTTCTAATAGTAGGGTCTAAATTGGCAAAAACAAAAGGATGTTTGTAATGGGTAAATTTATGCCCAAACATGACTTATGTTATCTTCCCATTGTGGAATCTAATTTGATTAATAAGAATGAGGTTTTTAATTATTCCTTCTATTTGTTGTCTAATTTTGATCTTTGGCATATGATATTGGTTCATCCCAGTAATTTCAAAATGAATCAAATTATGAGAATGAACATGTTGCTAACTCTGATAGTCATGAGGATATTGATAGGGTATTAAAGTATACCTCTAAAGTTGTAAGTGCACAACTATCAAGTTATAGTATAAAAAGTTATCGATCCCACGAGGAAGGTGTTTGTAGGAGAAAATCAAAATTGGTTCTTATGTTGTGTGTGTGACAAATAGGGTGATGAGTTGTGGAGAGATAAAGAGAGTGAGAGTGATTGTATGTAAATAATAACAAAATAAGATTGAGTGTGGAGAGATAAAGAGTAGATGTGATATAGGGTAAATGTAAACAAAACTAACAATAAGGAAAGAATGAAAGATGAAGGAAATAACATCAAGAAAAAATAAGAGAAAATTCATGAAATAAGGGAAAGATCAAGAAAGTAAGAGATGAAGGATTTAATTAAAGATATAAGGAATCTAGAATTGAATCCATTAGCTAATCTCACTTATAAAATATAAACCATTCTTTTTTATCACATTCTACTTTAGATTTATTAAGTATAGACTATCAAACCACTTAAGGAAAGCATAACCTATCAAATTATCATCCAAGTAAAATTAATACTCATGAAAAGAATAAAAACTAAATAGTAATTCTTCTACCAATTAGATCTTTAGTTGAATATCCTAAACATGATCATTTTAAGCATAAGAAAATGATTAACAAATCAAAAGAGAAATAAAGTTAGTTTCATGTAATTTTAGAGTTCCCACAAGTATTAGTTTCACATCTTTAAAAAAATGATAATTTCCTACAGGGTTCTAATCTCAAGGCGAATAAAAAAAAGGAAAATAAAAAAAAACAAAAACTAAACCCAAGAGGTTTCTAGCCTCAAGGTGAATAGTATAAGAAAATAAAATCTAAACTACAAAATAAATTACAAGAAATAAATTATAAAATAAATTATAAGAATTTAAAGCAAGAAAGTAAAAACATGAAAGTAAATCTAGTCTATAAGCATAAAAATAAATTTATGGTGAGAGGGTTCTAGCCTCTTGGCAATTTAAACAAGAAAATAAAGTAAAAGTTAAATTTATTAACAAATAGAAAATTTACATCCCAAGAGGGTTCTAGCCTCAAGGTGATAGCAAACCTTCATCTTGATCTTCATCTTCATCTCACCTTCATCTTCATAATCAAACAAAGGGAAGAAAAGAAAAATATGAAGAGGTGAATGTAAAACCCCGTAAAATATGAAAATATTTTGAAAAATAATATTAAATAATTTTTATTATGGTTGATACTAAATCGTGATTGTTTTCATCGACGGCATCCTTGTCTACTCTAGATCAGAGGCTGAACATGAGAAACACCTTCATTTGGCAATACAAACTTTGTAGGAGCACCAGTTGTATACGAAGTTTAGCAAATGCGAGTTTTGGCATTCAGAAATTAAATTTTTAGTCCACATTATTTCTAAGGAGGGTATCATAGTTGATCCATCGAAGGTCGAGGCCGTTATTGATTGGGAGCCGCCGAAGATGGTGACGGAGATTCATAGCTTTTTGGGACTTGTAAGCTATTACAGAAAGTTCAAGATTTCTCCAAGACTGCTACCTCATTGATACACCTTATGAAGAAGGGTGTTCAATTTGTTTAGGGACCAGAATACCAGAGTGCCTTTGTGACCTTTAAGTCAATGTTGACTACGACACCAATGTTGATTATTCCGAGCGGCAATAAGACTTTTGTGGTCTATACAGATGCATTATTGTCGAGATTAGGAGGTGTTTTCATGCAGACTCCGAGAGTAGTGGCGTACATCTTGTTAGATCCTTTGTTTTGATGATGATTTACAAACATCATTATTGGTGCTAATTGTTTATTGAGCTATATTATAGATCACATACATTAGCACCTTTTATGGAGGATTGGATGGAAAATGAGCTATAATGACAATATCTAAGGAGGTGGAGGCAAAGTGATGAAGCAATGGTTTCAAGAGCATCATATGCTTAAAAGCTTCATCTACTCAAGAGCAAATATCAAGACTCTAGTCATGTATTTCTATGTGAGGGATATTTGCTAGTTATTTTTCTCTCTTGTACTTAATGTAGGCAAGTAGTTTGTTGATTACATTTGAAGCTCATGGGATATCACACTTACATACTTTCAAAACTCGTATTTTGGTACTTTTGCTAAAATAATGATTTTCACACATACAAGGATCTTTTTGCAAAATTCATTTTCAAACAAGTTTGTCAAAATGTTTATAAACTATTCCTAAAGTTTTACATTTTTTGGAGTTTATTTACTATTTTTAACAGAGCTTTGAAACTCAATTTAAAAATTGATTCAGGCTAAAAATCTGTTATCAGTCGACTATCCAGTCAACTGATGATGTCAGTCGACAAATGTGTCGACTGATGAAAACATCTGGAATCATCAAAAAGTTTCTGTTCTGTTTTGATCGACTGATCAGACGACTGATGATCAATCAATTGACTGACCAGTTGACTGATGATCAATCAGTCGACAGAAAATGAACGTCAGTCGACTGATGAGCTGGTTTTTGAATACAATGTTCAGCTCATCAATCGACTAATGATTCCCGTCAGTTGACTAATAAGCAGCCTAACAGTTAGTTTTTCTTAGAATCTGTTTCTCGGTTTATGTGGGATTTTCACTGGTTCTTTGGGGTTTTAGCTGTTGTTTTCTCTTCCTATAAATACCCAACAACCACAACTACTTCAACAACCAAGCTTTCATTGCAAATCTCTTCTCTTTAAGTTTATTGTTTTCAAAGAGCTTCAACTATCATTTGCTTTCACTATTTCAAAGCCCACATCCCAAGCTTTAATTGCAATCTCCTCTCTTGCCATAGGGCTACTGTAAAGAGAGAGCTTTTCTTTGATTTACTACTGTTATGAGCTTGATCTCGTGGAGATCTACTGTATGGTTGTGAGATCTCGGTGGAGATAATTGTGTAGAAGAAATTACAGCTTCCAAACCGGGTGTGTAGTGGATTTTTCGTCGAGAGTGGGGAGTGGGGACGTAGGTCAGTGGATCGAACCTCGTGGACATACCGTGTGTCATTAATTGGCTAACTATCTCTATCCCTACTCTCTTTTATTGTCATTGCATTTCATTTTTGTGTGTGGTTTATTGGAATATCTTTTAATTACATATTATTTGTCCATAAACCATATTCAACCCCCCCCCCCTCTAGGGCCTTTTAATTGGTATCAGAGCAAGGTCTCTACTATTGTTATGCTTAAAACCCTTAGAGAAAAGATCATTATTGATGCTTTAATGAATATGCATATGGTAGAAGGTCAATCCACCACTAGGCCACCCCTCTTCACCGGTAGCTGTTAGAACCTAGAGGGGGGGGGGTGATTAGGGTCTTATGCTAATCTAATCCGATTTTATGCTAATTAAAAATAATTAACAAGTTATCCTAGCAAGTATGAAATACAATAAGATAAATAAGCTAGGATAAGCAATATGAACAATGGAATATATCCTAGCAATGAGATATACTATGAGATATATATGCAAGGATATATAAACTAACACAAGGGTGATATAATCAAACTACAAATAAGATAGGACAATATGAAGAGCAATACACAAAGGCGATATAAGATATGAACATAAAAATAAATACGCTAATGCAATAACAAACAAACGATATGATTACGGAGTTCGGTCCCCACGACCTACGTCTCCGCTCCTCACCTCGAGGAGATCTCCACTATCACAACCGGGTTTTCTACGTTTATCGGAACAATGTTCACAATCACTTCAAAATGTCGGTTTTCAACGCTCACTGATCAACGTTCACTTCTCACATTCGGTTTTCAACGCTCACCGATCAACGTTCACTCCTCACATTCGGTTTTCTAGTTCACCGAAAACTTCACAACACACACGGTTTTCTAGCTCACCGAAAACCTTACAACACTCACAATGTAATAACAAATATGTTCTCTTCAATAGATGAGAACTCAATGTAGCTCACTCTCAATTGTTACAACCTCCCACAATCTAATTATACAATGTATGTAAATACAATAAGCTCAATGGTTGTGTGTGTAAGCAATGAGAAAATCAAATCAAATCTAAACTCAATATTAAAACTAGCTTTAAAGAATGATAATCAAATAACTAAACAAATGTAAAGCTAGATAAGAGTTTAGAAAACTTCTCAATAGATAACAAGATGGAGAGATGGAGATTGAAGCCCAAACAAGAAGATGATCTCCTCCACTTATGAAAACTTCTTCACAAACCAAACAAACACTAAAACAGACTTTAAAACCAAACTAAACTTTGGGAAATAATACATGACCAAAAAACCAACTCAGCAACGGCTCTGGAAACTAGTCGTTAGAACTGATTTGACAGTGCGGCGGTCGACCGCGACGGTCAACCGCGAGTAACAAAAAAACAGAACTATGGCTCTAGACAAGCGACGGTCGACCGTGGCGGTCGACCGTGAAAGTTTCTGGACTTGCTACAGTCGACCGCCACGGTCGATCGCGAGCCAACAAAACAAAACCTGAGTCTTGCACTCATGGGCGGTCGACCGTAGCGGTCGATCGCGAAATAATACATGACATTACAGGTTTCAAAATAGTTTGCTGATTTTAAAACACTGTTTAAAATATCAAATAAATTCAGAAAAATATAAAACTTTGGGAAATGATTGTAAACATGATAATACACATGCTACAAAAAAATAGTCCAAAACATGTAAAATATCATTTTTTTGCAAAATAGTCCAAAACATGATAATGTGAACATATGAGTTTTGACATTTTAGCTTAACCACGTTTTGAAACTTTACAAAATGATTTTACAGACTTAAAGAAAGATATAAACTATTGTTATGAGGTCTATAAACAATGAACACAATATTTTTACAAATACAATAGAATATGAAACATATGAGTATGTATATGAATATATATTTGTTTCATATCTATGAAATTAAACCAAAACAACATATCCACATAGAAAACAAACATGTATACATAGTTTTTGGAATTTATTTGTAAAAACTTTGTTTGTGGATAAAACCAAAATCTAAAATGTGTATATATATATGACTATATATATACATAGAAACCAATAAAATGTATGTGTATATGATATTGAGCTTAAGGTACTTAACACACATAATATAAAACCTAAATTATTTACCCAAGCAATCTTGATCTTCAATATAGCTTGACTTGGTAAACCTGCGGATGAAGCTTGAACTTGGATCTTGAACTTGAATTGCATTGCTTCACTCCACAATTCCGCCAACCTCTAATGGATATGATCGTTGAGGCTCTATTCCATCCATCCTCCAACTCGTTGTTTGCCTAGAATAAATACGAAAACACAAACACTAGACAAACAACATTAGAAGTAAATTGTTTGTTAAACATCATCAAAACAAGAAGGCTAACAATCTCCCCCTTTTTGATGATGACAAACAATTTACAAAAAGGATATATGCGTGAAAGGAAATGAATATACATTGTATAATATATCATGCATATAAACAAGAAAGGATATACTCATAATATTTCTCCCCCTTTGACAACATCAAAAAGGGAAAAACAACAAGAATGAAGAGAGCGAAGGCTCCCCCTATCAATAAGCATGGGTGAGTATAACAAAATATATATATATAGGGATTGCTCCCCCTATCAAAATGCCTCATGAATGTATGAAATGAATGCTAAGGCATACATATGTGAGAAAGCATAGATTAAAAAACATGCTAAACATAACTCACATACAAAAAAGATAATGATAACACATATAAATATGTTAATATGAAAGAAGTGTCTCATTAAACAATTTTAAAAACATAGTGTATAAAAATAGATTTATGAAATCGAAAAATAGAACATGAGAATCATGCAAAAAGTTTTCAAATGAAAACAAATCAATCAAATGAAATCATAAATCAAAATTTAAATCATAAAACCAAAACATCATTGATTTAAAAAAAATCGAGAGAGGCAATTATATCTAACTCTTGAGCTAGTATTAACCCATATAAACATTTTAGCATCCGATAAACAAGATTTGGGAATAAACACCCAATAAATCCAGAGGGTTATATGAACACAAACTTCTCATCAAAATCAAAACTAATAATCATGAAAACAAAAGATTTGATAAAAGAAAAATTATTTTCATAACCAAAAGATTTTAAAACATAATTTTCAAAACCAAGAAAAGGAAAAAGTAAAAGTACTAAAATTCTTGGTTTAAAAATCATTTTGACACCCAAGAATTCTTGGTGCCGGATTGGTTAGGGACATGACCCCTATCATTCAAGTTCAAAGCCCTAGGGTTATGAACCATCTTGGGCATATGTGGTGCACGGGATCGGTCATAGCAATAATCACTCAAATGACCCTTCCGATTGCAATATGTATAATGGAAAGGAAGCATTTGCTTATGTTGACCGTTAAAAGGTGCACATAGAACATTTGCAAACAAAGGTAAATTATTTGAAGATTTTTGTAAATGTGAAACATTATCAAAACAAAACTTTCCTAAGTGGCCAAATCCACCACAAACATTACATTTATAAACATGTGGTCTACTAGAAATATTTGGCAAATGAGATTTATTTTTCAAATCAAAATAATATTTGGCCAAATGACCAAAACGACCATAATAATCACATGAATAGACATGAGCATGCTTATGATGAACATGATGAGTATGTGCATGTGTATGTGATGAAGAAGCCTTATGAGATGCACAAGAAGCATTAACCTTAGAAGATTTGTGTGCATCATAACAAAATTTAGCAATGTGGCCTTTACGACCGCAAATTGAGTATTTGTAAACTTTGCTATACAAGTGTGCATAGTGTGTAGGTTATTTTGTAACACTAAGTTTAGCATACTTGTCCATAAGTTTCTTATGGTTATCAATGCATGTATTAAGAGTTGAGTCTAAAGATGAAATACGATTTTTAACAACATACAACTCATCATTTGGCACATATGTATTTTTATTAGAAGTAGAACATAAATAATCATTGCAGTATCATTTTTTATGTTCCTTACTTCTAACATGGCATTATTTTTGTCACGAGTCAAGTTAGCAATATTCAATTTCAAATTATTATTTTTCAAATTTAACATATCATTGTTTTCTTGAAGAGCAATACTTTCTTGAGAAATGATATAAAATTTGGAAGCTAACTTCTCATGATCGGATTTTAAATATTCATGCTTGCTTTGCAAATCAATAAAATTTTTATGCAATATGTTATAGGCATGCAACAATTTTTTACTAGCACAGGCAAGTTCATCACTAGATAAATCATTAGTGGTTTCGAACTCGCAAACATCACTAGGGCTATCGCCTAGTGGTCGTGTGCATGATTCTCCATATGAACTTGAAGCCGGATCCTCCAAGGCTTGTCGGATCGTCTCCAAGTCCCCTTGATGTGCTTCAATAAATTTCTATAAGGTGTAAGCACTATCAAAATGAACAAACTTGTTAGAGAGAGATGAGTTAAAAGCATTTAGCAAGTATTCTAACAAAATATTATTCATGGTAATTATTCTATGATCATTTTTACTCCACTTGGATTTCTCCAAGGTGGGTACAATATAAGCACAATCTATAATTTCCCATAATTCAAAATATTTAGATCTAAAAAATAGCCTAAATCTAACACACCATTGGGCATAGGAGAAATTATCTAAACAAGGAGCAACATTCATGGCATAACCTAAACAAGGTGCACCGTGCATATCCATAATGTATATATATGCAAGCAAAGCAAAAATCAAAAATTGGATTAGCACAAAAAGATAACTTGGATCTTTAACTCAAGGCGATTAGTCCTTAAATCAAAGAGCACCAAGCTCTGATACCAATTGTTAGACCCTAGAGAAGGGGGGGTGATTAGGGTCTTATGCTAATCTAATCCGATTTTATGGCAATTAAAAATAATTAACAAGTTATCCTAGCAAGTATGAAATACAACAAGATAAATAAGCTAGGATAAGCAATATGAACAATGGAATATATCCTAGCAATGAGATAAACTACGAGATATATATGCAAGGATATATAAACTAACACAATGGTGATATAATCAAACTACAAATGAGATAGGGCAATATGAAGAGCAATACACAAAGGCGATATAAGATATGAACATAAAAATAAATGCGCTAATGCAATAACAAACAAACGATATGATTACGGAGTTCAGTCCCCACGACCTACGTCTCCCCTCCTCACCTCGAGGAGATCTCCACTATCACAACAGGGTTTTCTACGTTTACCGAAACAACGTTCACAATCACTTCACAATTTCGGTTTTCAACGCTCACCGATCAACGTTCACTCCTCACATTCAGTTTTCTAGTTCACTGAAAACTTCACAACACACACGGTTTTCTAGCTCACCGAAAACCTTACAACACTGATAATGTAATAACAAATATGTTCTCTTCAATAGATAAAAACTCAATGTAGCTCACTCTCAATTGTTACAACCTCCCACAACCTAATTATACAATGTATGTAAATACAATAAGCTTAATGGTTGTGTGTGTAAGCAATGAGAAAATAAAATCAAATCTAAACTCAATATAAAAACTAGCTTTAAAGAATGATAATCAAATAACTAAGCAAATGTAAAGCTAGATAAGAGTTTAGAAAACTTCTCAATAGATAACAAGATGGAGAGATGGAGATTGAAGCCCAAACAAGAAGATGATCTCCTCCACTTGTGAAAACTTCTTCACAAACCAAACAAACACTAAAACAGACTTTAAAACCAAACTAAACTTGTTTAAAAAAACTTGTTTAAAAAACTTTCTTGGTTGGATTGAGAACTGAGGTATAAGGGGGTATTTATATGAAATCCCAAAGCCAAAAGAAATCTAAGAAAAGACCAAACAACCAACTCAGTAACGGCTCTGAAAACTAGCCGTTAGAACTGATTTGACAGTACGGCGGTCGACCACGGCGGTCGACCGCAAGCAACAAAAAAACAGAACTATGGCTCTGGACAAGCGACGGTCAACCGCGAAAGTTTCTCGACTTGCTACGGACGACCACCACTATCGATCGCGAGCCAACAAAACAAATCCTGAGTCTTGCACTCATGGGCGGTCGACCGTGGCGGTCGACCGCGAACTGATACATGACATTAAAGGTTTTAAAACAGTTTGCTGATTTTAAAACACTGTTTAAAAATATCAAATAAATTCAGAAAAATGTAAAACTTTGGAACATGATTGTAAACATGATAATACACATGCTATAAAAACTGGTTTTTAAAAAGGACTTCCCAAATGTAAAATATCATCATTTTGCAAAATAGTCCAAAACATGAAAATGTGAACATATGAGTTTTGACATTTTAGCTTAACCATGTTTTGAAACTTTACAAAATTATTTTATAGACTTAAAGAAAGATATAAACTATTGTTATGAGGTCTATAAATAATGAACACAAAATTTTCACAAATACAATAGAATATGAAACATATGAGTATGTATATGAATATATATTTGTTTCATATCTATGAAATTAAACCAAAACAACATATCCACATATAAAACAAACATGTATACATAGTTTTTGGAATTTATTTGTAAAAACTT
>BQKN01067398.1:0-18340 GCA_022839385.1 Asparagus kiusianus
CTATTATAGCCTCTTGACCCTAATCACCCCCCCTCTAGGGTCTAACACTTATCAATTCTCATCAATAGAACGATAAGCCTCCAAAATCACTAAAATCATGATCAATTTACTAACTACCCCTAACAGAGTAGTAAATAACCAATTATCAATTCTCTTCAACATAGTGATAAAATTCCCAAACCTTACTTAAGTCACGAGTACCAAAATTTGTCGCCTTTGGTGATAAACATACTTAGCAATTCTCCACAGCGGGACGCTAATTCTCAAAATATTGTTCAAATCACAAGTATCACAAGTCATCGCTCTGATGATAAACTGCTTGGCAAATCTCCCTAGCGAAACACTAAGTCCCTAAAAATCTTGTTCAATATTCTTCTTGTCATGTTAATATCACACCTCTGACGACCAAATCAACTAATCGACTCCTCCCAATAGAGCGACAAGTCCTTAAAATCGTCCCGATCATAATATTCTTCCTGTCACGTTAATATCACACCTCTGACTACCAAATCAACTTATCGACTCTTCCCAATAGAGCGATAGGTTCTCAAAATTACCTCGATTGTAAAATCCTTCCTGTCACGTTAATATCACACCTCTGACGACCAAATCAACTTATCGACTCTCCTTAATAGAGCGATAGGTCCTCAAAATTACCCCGATCGTAATATTCTTCCTGTCACGTTAATATCACACCTCTGATGACCAAATCAACTTATTGACTCTACCTAATAGAGCGATATGTCCTCAAAATTGCCTCGATCGTAATATTCTTCTTATCACGTTAATATTACACCTCTGACAAAATTAACTTATCGACTCTTTTTCAATAGAGTGGTAGGTCCACAAATCTCTGTTATATTAACAATATACCTCTAACAGTTAACCCCCCAATAAACTTGTTAATTCTTTTTCAACAAGAATAGTAAGTTCTCATTATAAAACCCCTAACATGGTAAACTTTTTCCTGAATACCCTTAAGGATAATAAGGAAAATTTCACTCTATTCATACTAAGTTAATATTACACCTCTGGTATCTCTCGGGTAATTTTATTGTTTCAAGTCAGAACAGACACATAGAATAATGGAAAACCCATATCATTTTCTTTTATATAAATATAAATCAAAAGGAAATGATACAAAACAGACTTGTTCTTATTAAAAGAATATTACAAAGTTAGGATTCACTCCATCATCAATTCAAAATAAGTGAGTTGAGCCTTAACTTCAGATAGCTTCTCCTCGTGATTAACCCGCACTATGGCCTCAGCCTTCTCCCGTAATTCACCTTCGATCGGCACGACGATGGTAGCTATCTCCTTCGTAGCTTGCTCCAGGGCCTGAGCCTCCTTGTGATAATTTAAAAGAGTGTCCGCATTCTTAGCACTGAGGGTCTTAAGGATAGCCTCTTCATGAGAGAGTTCAGGCTTCAATCGTATCACTTCAGCTTCAGCTTCAATGAGCTTGGTACGAATGAAGCCCAAAGAAGAAGTTGAGAGCTTCAACTCCTCTTGCCTCTGGGCGCTTTGCTCCCACAGGTGTACAACCTGACACTTTCTCTCGACTAGACCCCGCTCCATCACCTCACGGCGAGCCACTTCTTCAACCTGAAGGTCGGCAAAAGTAGACACGATTTGCGTCTGAATATCCATACGACCCAGAGCCTTGAAGTGTTGTAGCCGTGCTTCTAAATGAGAAATAGTCTCTGAGCAATGTTCAAAGCATTGAGCATCACCCACACTCTTAACTCTGTTCAAGCCCACCTCTAGAAGAGGCCTGAAGGAGCCAAAAGTGTCTTGACCAGCCATTACAACTTCAATTACCTTCTTCGTGAGGCTGTTCAACTACCCCAAAGAAATATGGAGGAAGCAAGGTGCATCTACGGGGCTTAAAACAATCATTGGAGATGGTCCCCTAGTCCCTGAGATAGGCGTGTCAAAGTGAGGGCTGGCAGGTAACCTAGGTGTAGAAGTTACAAAAGCAACAGAAATATCCAAGTGCGAAGGGCTTGATGTCAAAGCCATCATGTTCCTTGTCTGAGATGTATCTAGCACAATGACGATCCCTGTTGGTGCAAGTGAAATCCTCATCAGTGTTGCTGGCAGAGTCGTTGCTAAGCTTGGCTGGGGTTGTTCTTGCTGAGGAGTCACTGCCTGTATAAGTGGCTGCTCAGCGGGAGGAGTTTCAGCAACGGTCTCGAGAGTGGGTGAACCTACTTTCAAAAATAGTTGGAATACAGAAGGGAGATACAGAGAAATTCGAAATAAACTAGCATTACTAGTGACAGAAAAAGGCACAAGAGTGGACGCTTTATCTGATGTGGTCTTATGGACGTCATCAAAAGTGGTGATATCGTTTGAATCATGTTCTTCATTCCCATCACCACCATCTATGTCAATCTCAGCACCATCATCCCTATCCTCTGTAGAGGAAGCTTCATAATCTACCCTTTCCTCGTCATCATGCTCAGAGGAACTAATGGCCACAGCTAGTCTAACCAAGAGACCTGTTGTCTGGCTAAGCCTTGATTCACCAACCTGCAGTATTAATATAGAAGGATAGGGAGAGTGTTTCTCCTCATGCTCCCTTGGTGCTGATACTAGAGCTTGGGGAGAGCCTATTACCGGCCTCGATTCAGCATCCACAGCCATCAATTCTTCTTCTTCCTCACCAGGAGGATAATAAGAAGAAGTCTTACTGGACAAAGCAGGGCCACTTGAACGAATCCCATGCCTATGTGGAAGTCCCGCAATAGATGGCTCTTGATGTTCTTTTTCTTCCAGAGCCTTGAAAGCATCGGCCATCAATTTTGGCTTCTGCTGACCTTTAGCAGGAAGGGATTCGACCATCAACTTTTGACATGTCCATTTCTCATACTGGCCAACCTCTTCTACCACTAGAGATCTTTTCTCAGCAGCTATTATCGCAGGAGCATCAGCCACTTGGGGTTCTTCCACCCGAACAGGTTCGGCTGCTTGTTCCTCCTCTGATTCTGCAGATGAGTCCTCTAAAGATAAGTACTCATCAATCCCTCTCAGACGAGATGTCTTAGACCCCCTCCTCAAAGCATACATACGTCTGATCTCTTTCAGACAAGACGTATTCAAGTTATATTCCGGATTCCGGGAGGTAGAAGAATACCAATTGTGGAAACCTATAGAGGTATAAGAATTGGGTGTTTTGTGGGGAAGCTTGAAAATGGCCTTTGTACAACCGGCCACCGAATAGTACCAAGCCCTGGCTCCCTCATATAGATTGCCCATGATTGCAAGCTGAGGTCGAGGATTCCTAATATATAGCTGGTCATATCCAAATTGAAGAGCAAATCTGTATGGCTAATAGGGCTCAATAAAGCACTTGCCACCCTGCCTGAAAATCAAGCAGCCTGGCCTGATATTGAGGAGCTAACGAAAAACACCATCACTCAACTGAGTGAATCCGTTGGGGCCTGCTATGTCCTGAAATGTTGCTCCATATACTCCACCTTCCAAATCGGGGAAGCAACGAAAAATGTGATAATGGGTCTCCCTGGTCAAGATCTAACAAATTCTGACCATATAAGTCCCCTCCCACTTTGTAGATTTCAGTCGTTGCACAAGTGAGATGAATGAGTCACCTCGAGAAGAAGTCGCACTCATCAATGAGGGACAATATGACACATACCATGCCATTAAATAAGTGTATGGCATTAGCACTCGAGGATTAGGAGTCTTGAAAATTTTGCCCTCCTTAGACTCTACCTCTAGGACTTGGAAAAAATCCAAAGCCAACTACATCAGCCCACTCTGTAGACAACACACCATGGCTGAAAGGAGATTCAACGGCTTCCCATGAGCCAAAAGAACTATGGGATAAATTACCTCTGCAACCAGGGCGTCAATCAGCCTAGTAGGGACGACGCACTACTTCAACCACAACAATAAGAATCCTGCCATTCACGCAGTGTCAGAGATGGGGATCTGAGCTTGATAATGAAAGCTCTCAAACTCTGTGTAAGTAGGAAAAATATCCTCTCTAGCCTCATTTGTGTAGTGCGAAGTGGCAACATTAATCCGGGCCTGGATTTCCTTTGGAGTACTTGCAGCCAACCTAGTCACTGGGGCTTCTTTCTTCGTCAGATTTTGAAATAAGTACTCCACCAAAGAGACTTGTTTCACACCACCTCCTCATGCCCCTATTTGTTGAGTACATATATGGAAGTGGCACATGACTTCCCAAAGGGTGGAATAGACTTCAGGGCTGGTCTTCCTCAGAATCTTCAGTTCTGTTGAGCCGAGAATGAATTCTTCATAGGGCAAATCCCCAAAAGGCAAACCTGAGATGTCATACATCTCATCGAGAGTGAAACCAAAGTCCTCAACTGGTGTAAAGAAGGTGCAGGTCTCAGGATTGTATCGCCCTAAGATGGAGAAGAAATGGTAGTTACTTTGGGCAATCCCATACTTGGTAGCCATCATTGGAGTCTTCAAGCCAGCTCGAGTGAGAGGAGCATCCAATTCCTCTAAAACAAACTTAGTCATGCGGGTCCACCATCCCGTCACTGAAGAATGAACCCAACCAGGGGATCTAAACACTTGAGTAGGGAACTCCCCTTTCGCAGCCATGAATCTTTTGACAAAGGTATTGGCCCAGCTAGCCACCTCACCAACTAGGTATTCTTTAGTAAACATGCCCGGTCTCAAAGCCGTCACCTGCCTATTATTGCCCACTGTGCGAACACCCTGGAACGTTAAAGTTCTGATAGCAACTTCGTCTTGTTCTTTGACAAGATTCTAATCCATATGACGAGGAATTGAAGCACATTAGAAATATGACATTGAGAATATCCTCTCCATATTAGACAGAAAGAGATGGCGGTCTCCAACCTTCCTCAGCCATTTATAGTCCCCATCATAAGCGACTCCTGCTTCAAAATCGATAAAGTCTCCAAAAAGAGAGCCCTGTTTAACGAACGACTTCCTACTCAGGTTCTCGAACCTAGCATCCGTGACCAACGTTCGCAGAGTTTCAGAAGAAGCCCGAGTGATTGCCTCGACGAGTTCCTTGTCAGTCATACGGAAGACAGGAAGCTCCTGACGTAGATTAAAAATCATATTTACATCCACGCCACCTTCATGGCCAAAATGATAGGAGAAAGGGAGAGACTCATTGGTGTAACATACTGCAAATGAAGAAAATAACCAGTCAGTACAGAAGCAAAATTAAAAAGACTCAATTCAAACGTAGAAGTTAAATGCTGTGTTAGTAAATTCAAACACAGACATCGAATCCTGTGTTATCCAAGTTAAACACAGAAGTCAAAATCTGCGTTGGTAAAACACAGAAGTCAAAATCCATGTTGGTAAAACGCAGAAGTCAAAATCTGTGTTAGTAAAGTGCAGAAGTCAAAATCTGTGTTAGCAAATTTAAACATAGAAGTCAACATCTGTGTTAGTAAACTCAAACGCATTATTAATTATAACCTGCTTGTACTCATCCAAGAGGCTGCATAGTACTCATCCAAGAGCCACTTTCAAGGCTCAGGAAATTCTAGAAACTTTGACGGTCGACCGTGGGAATTTTCAATCTGACGGTCGATCGTGGCGCTCGATCGCGAAAGTTGCTGATGGCTCCGCAAGGAAAATCAAAGGCGCAATCGATCGCGGCGGTCGACCGTAAACCGACATATGAGAAAACATGTTTTAAAGTTGATTTTTTGATTTTAAAACCCTGTTTAAAAATATTAAATAAATTCTAAAAAATATAAAACTTTGGGGAATGATTGTAGACATGATAATAAACATGCTACAAAGACTTGTTTTTAAAAAGGACCCCCCAAATGAAAAATATCATCATTTTACAAAATAGTCCAAAACATGAAAATGTAAACATATGAGTTTTGACATTTTAGCTTAACCATATTTTGAAACAATACAACATGATTTTATAGACTTAAAGAAAGATGTAAACTATTGTTATAAAGACTATAAACAATGAATATAGTATTATCACAAATATAATAGAATATGAAACATATGAGTATGAATATGAATATATATTTGTTTCATATCTATGAAATTAAACCAAACCAATTTATCCACGTAAAAACAAATATGTATGAATATAATTCATATGCTAGTAAAAACTTTGTTTGTGGATAAACAAAAAGTCAAAATGTGTATATATATAACTATATATATACATAGAAACCAATAAAATGTGTGTGTATATGATATTGAGCTTAAAGTACTTAACACACATAATGTAAACTCCTAAACTAATTATACCCAAGCTTGTGATCTTCAACGAAGCTCTATCTTGGTACACTCGCGGATGAAGCTTAAACTTGAATCTTTAACTTGAATTGCTAGGCTTCAACCAATATTCCACCAACCTCCATCTGATATGATCGTTATGGCGTAATCCATCCAACCTCCAACATATTGTTTGCCTAGAATAAATATAAAACACAAACACTAAACAAACAATATTAGATGTAAATTGTTTGTAAATCATCATCAAAACAAGAAGGCCAACAATCTCCCACTTTTTGATGATGACAAACAATTTACAAAAAGGATATATGCATGAAAGGAAATGAATATACAAAGTATAATATATCATGCATATAAACAAAAAAGAATATACTCACAATATTTCCCCCCTTTGACAACATCAAAAAGGGGATAACAAAAGAATGAAGAGAGCGAAAGCTCCCCCTACTAATATGCATGAGAGAGTATAAAAATATAGGAATTGCTCCCCCTATTAAAATGCCATATGGAGTGAATGCAATAAAGATCATGGCAAGACATGTGAGCAAGCAAAAATTTGCTAAACAACTCACATGCAAGAGAACTGTAAGAACACATGTGTATATATAACATCATGAAGGGTGTTACAAAGATTTCAAGATGTATATATACAAACCAAACATTTATCATACTTGCCCCAAAGATATGAAATGAGGATCCAAAAAGACATCATTAAAAAAAGTGTTTATGAAGGAGGATCCGTAAAGGAAAATAATTTGCTTATATGTAGGGAAAAAACATGTTAGCAATAAGTTCCTTAGTATGAATAACAAGTTTAACGTGGTTGCTAACTACCAAAGTTCTTCTGTTGGTGGTCAGGGCTTATGACAGGGCAACAATAAAAAATAACGGAAGTGAAGCTGTTACCAATTTGGACACAACTACTTATGATGGTGAAATACTTCCTCAAACCAATAATAGTGGTATTACCGGTTCATATATCTTACTCCTATCATAAATAGGAATATTACTTCTATCATCGTTATTTTGAGCAGAAATATATATTGGCTATATTATGACTGCTCATGTTTTAGGTGGCTAAGTTTTAGCCTTATAAATTATCCAGGCACAAATAGCACTGAATAATGTGGATGTTGCGGTAGAAAGTTTCAAAAAAGAACTAGAATTGGAGCCAAATGATGGTGAGATCTCTTCATAAATTTAACTTTTTTTATTTCTTGAGCATGTTTCTACCATACTGATGTGCTGCGATCTGTCTTAAAAATATATGTTTGTTTGAAGGAAAAATAAAGGAGGAACTTGCTGCTGCGAACAAGAAGGTAAGTAGAATTATGAGGCCATTTGACTGCATCTTCAATTACTTGAGTATTTTTTATAATATTTGTGTGTGTGGCATACATTTTGTTTACTCTTGCTTGCATAATTTTTTTCTTCAGCTCAATTAGCACTTGTTAATCTTGTTAAATATTAAATTCATACATCAGAAAAAATATACAGAGATATTTATTAGCTATCTAAAATTGGTAGTTGTAATAGGATAGCAGGGAAAGATGCAAGTGAAGGATTTTCAAACATCTATAATTATATTATTAATAAAAAATTATCCAACAAAATTTACGCACGTGCAACAAGTTCTCTATGGCTAAATCTTAGCATATACAAAACACACACAAAAGATTTACAAATAAGATATTGCTTGATTTTAATAAGAAATTTAATAGATCAAAGCACATTTAGAAATTATTTGCAAAATACTAGTTTTCAGATGATACTGAATGTAGAGTAGTTATTCAAAGCATACATTAACGATGACACATAAACTAAAACCTAAAACATTAAACATCAAACATGTTATTTTCAAACCCATAATTAAGCCAAAGATGCAGTTTACACTCTTTCTTCTTTCTATGCATTGTAATAATAATATAACACTCAGACTTGTGCTCCTTTTTGCTTATAATTGCTTGATTTCTTGAGCCTTACCCTGTTTATTTTATTATACATTGTAGGAGCGGTTGAAGAAGCTAAAATAAGAACATGGAAAAGTTCAACTTGGCAACATCACTGTGGATATGGGGCTCATCTCAACATATTACAGATATGTCAATTTTATGTTTCCTATGTGGCTATGTGGGCAACACACCTATTACTGGCACATAGCCGATAGTGTGTGGATAATGTTAATTGATCTCAAGTCGTTGAATTTTGATAGGTTATAGGTGGAATGAGAGGAATGACTGGATTATTGTGAGAAACATCACTACTTGATCCTGATGACGTGAGTTTGATTGTAATAATATGCTATGTATTGAAGACAAGTGCTATTTTTTTTAAAAAATATTGCCAAAAGAATGAAACTTTGATACAACATCAGCAGTCTTTTGGTGTGCTTCCTTCTAGAATGTCTGAGCCTGGCCAAAATATTTAAATAGATTACGCAAAGTTTATCTTTTCAGGGGGCTTTCTATCCCAGAATGCCAGAAAGTATTACCTGCTACAAGCGATGGGAAGGAGCCATTGCCCGAGTGTCTTGTGTGACTTCTTTTGACTGGAAAGGTGATTATTGACTTGCTTCTATTATAATCACGATGAAATTTTTCATGTATTTTCCCTAATTATTGCCAGTGTTTGTTTGCCATTTTTGGTGATGTTTTACATGATATCATATTGTGTTCGGAGAAAGATGCAATAGTAGAATGCACCTTAAGCAAGGTAATTTCTCGAATAATTTATATTCATTTACTTATTTATTGTTAACGCTAACTTTCATAATTACCCCTACCAAGTGTAATTTGCATAAATAAAATGCATATTAGAAGCTTACGTGTCAAGAGAAAAAAAATTGGCGGCAGATGTGGTAACTAGAATAAAGGAGTAGGGGTAATTTAGGAAATGAGGTTTTCGTATATGAATAATAAAGTTAATCTGTTTTAAATTGCTTTTGTAAATCTTTTGTGTGTGTATTGTGTATGCTGAGATTTAGTCAAAAATAACAGGTTGCATGTGTACTCTCACTAATCAATCACTAAATGTAATTTTATTGTTCAAATGTTGAATTTTTAGCTTATGTCTATATGTTTCATCCATCACTTACATTCAATAATTTAATAACAATTCTTTCCCTAAATAAAATTATAAATTTAAAATTTAAAATAAATAATAATAATTACCACATGCATTACATGTGCAATCCAACTAGTAACTCTAAAAGAGTAACCCCTGACAAGGATCTCAATAGTCTCGGGACTCTCCCTCAAACCCCACTCAAGCTCACCACCTGACTTGACTGTCAGAGGTACCACAGGGGAAACAAGCCCCGCCCTCTTACGGATCCATTCTTATTATTTATGTAGAAAGATCAGGAATTCCAATCTAAGGATCGGGCATAAAGTCGGAGGAGGAGTCGGCCCCATCTCTCATCCTCTCAACCTTCGTCATCAACGGATAACTCTCATCGACTGTGTGATCTTAGACATCAACAAATGTTATGGTTCTTGTAATGATGTTATAGAAATTTACTATTACTTTTTTTACCACGACACAGAGATAGAAGAATTTTTTTTTGAACATTTAGATACTTTGGAAAATTCAAGTTTTGAGGACAAAACTTCTTTTGAGGGGTAAAATATGTAATATCCCTAATTTTTCCTGGTGATAATAAGTTTAAGTTATTATTTGTTTAAATAGATATCCAAACAATAGAGTTAATAATATTATTTTGTAAATTGAAGTTCATAAGAGGACGTTTATGTTGATTATCATATCTCCTTGATATTATTTTGATGATAACAATTTATACAATGTGTGTTATACAAATGCACTAACTCTTATATGCAGCTTTCAATATCAAAATATGAACAAGTGCAAGTTGAGATTCAAGGCATTATGAAGTAAAAAAGATGAAGAACATATAAGATAATGTATTTTATATTTTCTTTACTTAGAATTATTGTACAAGCCTTGATCACTCACACACACACACATAAATATTAGAACACACTAACACAAGCTTAGTGTGTTGGTTAACTATAGAAATCCCCTATGTTAACCATTAGAGTTATAATTAATAATAGAGTGTCAAAACATTGAATTTTTATCATTTTCTAACTCTTAGTAGTCGACTAATTAGAATAATAGTCGACTACTCATGTTTTTGTCTTAAATATATGTTTCTGTAAATTTACAGTATAGTCGACTAATATGGATAATAGTCGACTACTCAAGTTTATGATAGAAACATAAGTTTCTGTTATTTTACAGAATAGTCGACTAATTATCATTATAGTCGACTACTGAAGGCAAATTTTATTTTCTAAGTTTCAGTCAAATTACAGTATAGTCAACTAATGAACTTTATAGTCGACTACTGAGAAATTTTCTGAATACATAGAGTCTGTTTAAACTCAGTGTAATCGACTAATCAGTCTTGTAGTCGACTACAGATACAGTTTTTTCAGAATTTAAAGTTTGAATATATGACTGTTTATAGCCGTTTTTAAACGTTTTTAGAGTTCAAAAACTTTTCTTTTCAATGGCTATAAATAGGTTATTTGTTCAGAAAAAAATGCAGACCTTAAGATACCCATAAGCTTTTATCTTTGTGCAATTTTTCAAGTGAAAAATATTCAGACTGTAAGAAAAAGAAAAGTTTCTGAAATTGCCTTTGAACATCATTCAAATACTTATTGTTTAGGCAATTTACAGAAGTTAGAATCATTCCTAAGCCACTACTACACTACACTACAAATCAAGGCTTATAGGAATTGAAATTGTTGCTTCAAAAAAGTTCTCTCAAGTTGTGAGAGGTGTTAATCTATTGGTTTAGAGATTTGTGTGCAAATTGGCAAGGTGTTTGTCAAATTAGAGTTACAATTTGCAGGAACTTACAAATTGGTCAGGTTTGCTTTTGATTTTGTAAGTTTATTCAAAATCATAGTGGAAACTCTCAAGCGGGATTTGCTTGGGGACTGGATGTACACCGGATTGGTGGAACAAGTATAAACCTTTGTGTTTGTGATTGTGAATATCTGAGATTGCTATTTTTCTTTGCAATTTATAATCTACTTTGCATAAATTTTAAAAAAACACTATTCACCCCCCCTCTAGTGTTCTAGTATATCTATTTCAGATCCTACAGTTTATGCAAAGAAAGTATAATAGCTATGAAAGAACAATAGCTATGGTGACATATTGTTACTTATTTAGGGGTTTGTTACAATTAGATTTTTGTTAAGGGGTTTGTTGGAACTAGAAACCCTTATAAAACGAAGGAAGAAAACCCTAGCATTGTGTTTGCATAAGCCGCACAAAAAGATTGCTAAAAGAGAGCCGAACATCCTAGGGAATAATCCAACTCCTTGTTCTCAATTCTCTTGGTTCTTACCGCTCCCAATGCCCTAGCTCTTCGTTCCTCTCCGTGGAAACACCCAAATAAATAATTTTGAGCCTGACTAGTGGCCTTGTGCTCTTATCAATTGATCTTAAGTTCTCACCGCTTGATCTAGACCCACCGCCTCCTCTTTCTTCATAAAGAGCTTGATGCTGACCTACAACCTCGGCCTTCGCTCCTCCATTTACTCTATTCACGGGTAGCCTTTGACTTACACGAGCTCTTTCTCAGCTGCTCATATATATATATGGGAAAATTTGCAAAATAGACCGTTTTTATAAAGTAATTAGCGAAATAGACCGTTTTTAACAGTAATTAGCAAAATAGACCGTTTTTTGGCAAAAGAGGTCGATTTTGAAAAAGGGTTCAGAAAACATACGGGACTACTAGTCCCGTATGTTTAAAGCTAACTAATCTACAGTCAAATACACTCAGAAATTATACGGGATTACTAGTCCCGTATATTTTGTGTGCACAAACCACAACGTACGGGACTAGTAGTCCCGTATTTTTTGTAGTAGCTAAAACCACTGCCCAGCAAATCCACGGGACTACTAGTCCCGTGGATTTCGCAGAGCATATGAAGCCACTGCCCAGCAAATCCACGGGACTACTAGTCCCGTGGATTTCGCAGAGCATATAAAGCCACTGCCCAGCAAATCCACGGGACTACTAGTCCCGTGGATTTGCTGGGCAGGTTCAAACGTACACCAAACATGCATGGGCCTCATTTATCGATTACAACCAAAATTATCGCCAAAAAGATATCATTTACAATATCACAACACAAATCTCATCACAGAGTATATCACCACACAAATCCGACGTAATCAACAACATCACAACACAAATCCAACGGAATACACATCACATCCAAAATCCGACAAAAATACACATCACAAATCCATACGATAATATATATCAGTCTAAGCTAAACAAATCCAAATGTCTCAAGTCGACCCATACGATAATATGTAGTTTAAGATAAATAAATCCATACGACAATATATATCTTAGTGGAAAAACTAACAAATAAAAAATCCACCCCTCCCCCGTCGTCTCTCTCTTCGCACTCGTTGAGATCGTCGGCGTCCTCCTTCGACTTGAGCTTGAATGTGCTCGCTCTCCGGTTGTGTGTGGGGCTGTGATGGACCGGCTTGCTGTGACGGACCGGCTTGCTGTGACGGACCGGCTTCATCGTCGTGCGTGCAAGGTCTACCGCGCCTACGTCGGTGTACATATAGAGTATCGTCAAGATCCACCTGCTCACGACCGTCATGTCGATCCTCATAAGTTTGTTGAAAAGCTTTACGAACTCTCGCCACTATCCGATGCAATATCGATACATGTACTGAATCTCCTGTGGCGGTAGCTATGCCCTCATTTGCAATCCCCTCGACCTCATCCATAGCATCTATCTACAATTACATAAAAATATTGACATTAAAAACCATAAGCTAAGAAGAGATTGACATTCTATGATAATTTTGACAATTTAACTTACCCATCGTCTCTCGTCTACCCCTCTTGGTACATATCAGGACTGTTGGGAGCGAATCTCGATTTCGTCGACTGGAGGCGTAGTTTGAGTGATTATCCAACGTCTGGTAATCCCCCAATACTATTTAATGTAATCAACTTCTTCCATCGGAGGATAAATTGGATCGACAATAAGTTGATGCCGATCATTCCACCGAGCTATGTATGATTGATGCGTGCGCTGCCAGTCAATCTGATGTCCACCTTTAGTCGCCTTTCTCTCTATTTTTTCGACATATTGTGGAGCATGTTGCGCGAATCCAAACTGTCTAAACACGCGATCGGGTACATGCATCTCCACAATCTCGAAACAAACGAGAGGAACTCTGGCCCTCCATATGCCGTGACCCTCCATACAAATCAACGGTAGACGAGGTAGGTGAGGGGTGTATGGCTGCCACTCGAACTGTAAAAAAAATCCAAATGTTAATATCTCTTTGAAATATATTGATATCATAGAGATACTTCAATTCAAATTCGATACCTGAAAAATTTTCATCCGGTCGAGCTCCCCTCTGTAAAAATCTAATTGCCTAGCCGGGGTCTCATCATAAGCTTTTGTGACATTCCATCTGCAAGAAATGTTTCCTTGTTCAAAATGTTAAATTTAAAATTAAATACAAATGAGATTCAATTTGACGCTTTTTACCTGCAGCCTAGTGGAATATGTCCATCTAACTCTCGGATCTCACATAATCGTGGTTTCAAAACCAATCTTTCTCATGCCCAAACTTGTAGCAATGTTAAACAACCCTTGAGCTCCTTATTCTGCATTAAAGCAACTTTTGACATTTCTCGATATAGGTATGCTAAAACAGCACTACCCCAGGATAATGTCCCGCACACGTCGAAGTCTTCGATAAGTGGCAACCACCTAGCGCGAGTTCAAATACGTTAGTCATGTATACTAAAAATAGTGAGCAAAAATCAATACTTAATGTTTACTTACCTCAAATGGACTTTATGTTTACTTGAATCGGGAAAAAGAAGCGTCCCGATCATGTGCATAATATATGCTCTCGCATGCTGTTGGATCATCACTTCAGGTGCATCTTGTGGCAACGGGTTTCCAAAACTCTCCTTAAGCCACTTCAATCTAATATACCCTCCAGGCAAGGACTCCGGAGATATTCCTAACAAATTATCACATACTCTTCGCCAAACATGCCTATCAGTCCCCGTGATACAAGGGCCATCAATGCGGAGACCTAGGATCACTGCTACATCCTGGAGAGTAATAGTTGTCTCGCCGACACGTAGATGGAAAGTATTAGTCTCCGGCCTCCATCTATCCATCAACGCGTTAAGCAGTGCCCAATCGAGCTTCATCCATTTCAATTTTGAGCAAGTAAGAAAACCGGCTTGGGATACTAGGGCAATGATGCGAGGATCATCAAGTGGCCAGCGCGTATGTCCAAGGCTATGATCAATCATAACCAGCTCTTGTCCTCTCTGCACATAAATGAATACAAAGATTATAAAAATGAATAAGTAATATGTGACTGTAAATATGTTATCATTACCGAAGTAAATAATATGCTCTCCGAACGGTGGCGTGACTGATCATAAAGGACTTCATCATTATCCGGTCCGGGAAGCATCGTGAATATACCTGCACATATAACGGTAACTTAATGAGTTTCTACCAAATCAAATACATATGAACAATGTATCTACTTGCTAAATCAATAACATATAATGATGACATATCATTAGAAAATATTTTACTTACAAATTAATTGCTATCTACTTGCTCTTGATGGACAACGAGACCTATTATGTCCTCATTGATTACATTGTCCACATCGGATTCGTGACGCTACTCCTTCACGACCTTGATCCATGGTAGATCTAATGCGTACGGATTTTGGTCGTCCAGCTTGTCTTTTGTGCTTAGGTGGTAATATATACGGTATATATACATTCGGCCAATAGCGAGTATCATCGGGAGGGTGAAAACTCTCCTTATAAGCCCGCTGATAATGATTTGTTGAATACCAAGCTGAGCAATACCGGTCATAAGGCAATCGAGCACCACCATCTTGATTGGAACTAGCCGCTAAAACGTGTTGACATGGGATTTTCTGTAATTGTGGTATACTACAAGTACAACTGCACTCCTGATCGTCGAGATGAACTGTGTATGTACCATCACAATCTTTAACCTCCCACTCATTGTTGTTGAATTGTTCAATTCTACATGTTCTCATAGCCACAATCCTTTTCTGCAAAATAATCTCATTTTTTGGAGTGTACTTACTCGTCCAATTTGCACTATCACTGCGCCTCTTATTAAAATATGCGTTCAATCTATAAAACGTCCTTGCAACTAAGGCTTGAATTGGCATAGCACGGGCACCCTTAAGTACGCCGTTGAAACTTTCGGAACAATTTGTTGTCATCATACAATATCGCACTCCACCATCTTTACATAATGCCCATCGATCTTCGTATTGCGGCTTCAAGTTTTGTTCAATCCAATTGTGGGCTTCAAGTGATATGGATTTAATTTTCTCTCTACAATGCTCATATACCAGTGAGTCAGTTGCACAACCGGCTTGCCATAATAGATTTTGTAAATTGACCTCTCCATGTTTTTTCTTAAAATTAGCTCTTATATGCCGCAAGCAATATCGGTGATGATGTGGTGCACTCCACCCCTCGTGCAAGGCTCGTGGAATTCCTTTCATCCGGTCAGAAATAAAGGTAATAACTCGTGGACTTTGAACAATCGGAATATATTTGTAAATACATTGAAAAAACCACTTCCAACTCGATGTATCCTCCACCTCCACAACTGCAAAAGCTATAGGAAATAGCCCACCGTTTGCATCTACACCGGTCGCAACCAAGAGCACTCCTTTGTACTTGCCATATAAATGTGTTCCATCGATACTTAAGAGCGGACGACAAAAAGAGAACCCTCTGATAGCGGGCCCAAATGCCCAAAAAACACGTATGAACGCATGGACTTCTGGTGCGACCTCCTTAGACACTATGTCATATTTGGTACCCGGATTTTTCCGCTTAATTGCAAAAAGGTAATGCGGAAGTAATTGGTAAGATTCCTCCCAATCTCCAAAGATTTTAGTCAACGCCTTCCTCCGTGCATCATATGCTTTAAACTTGGATATTGTTATTCTTTTCATGTCATATACCCTTGTAATTATCTGTCCTGGAGTAAGATCAAGTTCCCGCCTAACTTCAGGCATAATTAGCTTTGCGATATAAGAGGAAGTCAAAGTCTTATGATCATAAGTTGTAGTCGAATTAGAACATGTATGGAGTCCGTAATAACTAGAGATTATAAATTGGCCAAGTGATTTTTTCCTAATAGATGCATTAAGCTTCCATGGACACTTTGAATTTCTATCATCTGCAGCACTTGTATTCTCTCCTTGACCTCTCTCATTAAAGTAACACTTTACATGATAGCTAGTTGTGTTGCTTTTAACCGTCTTGAATTTGACTCGGTTTTTGATTGTCCATTCACGTATAGCGAAAATTAATGTTTCCTTGTTCTCGAAAAGATCTCCTTTCTTGAAAGTAAAGTCCTCGGATGGATCAAAATTAGGGCCAGGATCGACGAACTCAGCTTGCGAGGCATTTATCCACTCATCATTTTGAAACTCTTCTGGCAACGGCTCTTCAGACTCTACATAGTCGTTATTTACGCAATATTCATCCATCCAACTTACGTCATCATTGGTCTCTCCAATTGCATACTGCATACTATCAAGACGTTCATCCTCTTCAGCATCTTCAGTATCATCATCGGCATCTACATCCTCATCATTATCCTCTGCTATTGTAGAACCCCCTGGTAAATCAACTGAAACATGACCCGGCGAGTTGTGGAACACGTCATTTGACATTGCACTCGACTCATTTTTTACGCGCATGGCACTTTGAGATAACGAGATTTGGTTATCAAGCATGCGGGAGAACTCTCCACGAGCATATGAAACTTCAGCGACCGAAGACACTGGAATATTTTCAATAAACAACTCGATTGATATTTGTTTTTCCGCAAGCTGTATCATGTTATTCAATTCTTCATCATTGGTGATCTCTACAGCAATTGTTCTTTGATCATTTATTGGACAATTACAGAAGATCTTAATGGAATTTTCGATGTGATTAATTCCAGTAACTCTGTATATTTGTGCCACCAATCTATCAAAGTTGTAATTTCTTGACAACATGAACATTTTCCTAGAGCCTCCATCGTATATAGGCATATTATTCATTCCAACGCTCAGTTTTCCATTGAATAAGCAGATAATCGGTACTCCGTTCACCATTTTAACTGAAGCATTAAAATTCATCATATAATAATTATATTTTTTTCCAGACATTTTTCTAGACCATAATCATATATTTCTTCTAGATAGATATACAACATTAACTAAACAATACATATAAATTTATGGAAAAATTAAAATTTGTACCTTGATTAAATCTCAGATCTCCTCGGCCTCGCAGAGAATCGATGGCGTCGGCGTCAGATTTGAGGGAGGAAGAGGTGAGTTGGGTTTGGAGGAGAGAGATAGGGATTGTTGGGTTTTGGGATAGATGGAGATTGGGTTTGGGAGAGAATGAGAGCTTTGATCGGCTTGGGAGAGAATGAGAGCTCGGGAAAGGGAGAGGGGGAGATCTAGAGTTGGAGCTCAGGAGAGAGAGAGAGAGGGGATCGGAAGTGGGTGCTCGGGAGAGAGAGAGGGAGATGGCGAGAGAAAAAAACGAAGGGGAAAATGTGCCCTAGTTCGGGTGTATATATAATCTGTAATTATACGGGACTAGTAGTCCCGTATAAGTTGTAGACGTGTTTTACTGCTCGCCAAATCCACGGGACTACTAGTCCCGTGTATTTGCTGTGCATAAGCTTGGCTGCCTCTGAAATTCGTACGGGACTACTAGTCCCGTACGTTTTGATTTGTGGAGACAAAATATACGGGACTAGTAAGCCCGTATATTTTCTGAGTGCATTTAACGGTAGATTAAACATACGGGACTAGTAGTCCCGTATGTTTTCTGAACCCTTTTTCAAAATCGACCTCTTTTGCCAAAAAACGGTCTATTTTGCTAATTACTTATAAAAACGGTCTATTTTGCTAATTACTTTATAAAAACGGTCTATTTTGCAAATTTTTCCTA
>BQKN01067399.1:318-16344 GCA_022839385.1 Asparagus kiusianus
AGGATGGTGGGTCCTCAAAGTCGTTCCAATCACGACATTCCCTGTCACGTTAAACATTAAACCTCTGACACAATCTACTTACCAATCCCCTCCATAAGAGTGGTAAGTTCCCCACAGTCACTCCCATCGTGACAAAACCCCCGTCAGGTTAATGATCACCTCTGATGGTTGGCACCGTTATTCCAGCGAATAACATAGCCTAAGTAATAGCCTACCACGCGACGTGTTATTACTTCTGTCAAATAGTCACACTCCTACGTCCCTGAACTATTTGGCCTATTCCAGCTATCCTAACATTCCCTTAGGGTAACTGATGGGTAGCGGCCTACCACGTGAGGGCCTCTACAACGATCAAACGTCATATTCATACATCCCTGACGATTCGATTGTTATCTGTCGCCGCCTATGCAGACGACGACGACTGTCAAGAGCAGTTCGGCAGACGACAACTCTGCCAATTCCTCAAGCGACAGCTTGCCGAATGGCAAGTTGAAGTTGAGTCCTTCAGTCGGCCGTAGGGAGCGAACGATTGTTCTCCACTGCCAGCCGAGGGTTGCTCTCTTGATCCTATTGGAGCTACAACGCGAAAATCGGAGTCAACCCGATCCCACGCTGTGAGCAACCGAGAGCAGAACAAGAGTCCGAAATGACTAAGTTCAGAACAGAATAGTCAGAAGCTTACCAAGTTCAACTCAAATACCAGAACAACACAAACAAAAAGAAAAGGAAACTATGCATACGAAACAACAATAAGCAAAGGCTTAAGGCCATTACGGGCCAAAGTTTACAAGCATAAGTTTTTCAAGTTGTGGTGCTTGGAGCACCAACTGAGTTGACAAAACAACAAAAAAAGAGGGGGGGGGGGGAAGACCTAAACGGCGCAAGCATTATAGGAATTTCAGAAGGCTGAAGGAGCCGATATTAGCTTTGAGTGCAGCCCGCTCCGCCGCACGACGGGTCCTCGCCTTCTCCTTCCGCTCCTGCTGCCACCTGGCCAGGGCCGCCTTGCTATCCTCCTCCTCCTGGCGGAGAAGCTGCAGCGCCCTTTCCGCCTCCCGCGCGGCCTCGCCGAGCCTCCCCAACTCGCGCGAACGCTCCTGCAGCTTCGCTTCGCCACGAAGAGTGCCGGCGTCCTCGTGGAAAGCCCGGTCCAAGTAAGCGTCCATCCGGTCCGTTACCGTTTGGTGCCGCTTTCTCAGGTGTCTGAGCTCAGCCTCCTTCGCCTGGATACGCTTCGCCCGCTCGTTGCGCCCAAGCAGGAAGTGCAGTGGGGGAGGCGATGACTCATTGGAAAGATCTTCATGAGCCAGTTCCTCGAGGCGGTACATCCACCCCTCCACGAGCTCAAGCTCTCGCTCACATCGCTGTGTGAGCGAGTCATCGCCCGCACGACGGACCGCCTCCAGACGCCTCTCTACAAGGGGGAGCGAATCGTAGTATCGCTCACCGCCTATGCTGACAGAGAGGGCGCACCCGTGCACCAGATCCACCAACTCTTTGAGCGGCACGAAAGCGGGGTGAGCCACAGGGTCCGGAATAGGGTATTCCTGGACCGGGCTCGCCGGGGTAGCAGATGGAGCGCCAACGTTCACGACGGTGGCGGAGGAGCCGACACCTTCGGCATCACTATGATCGGAAGAGGAGGCCATGAAGGAGAGAGGTTTTCTTTTCTTTTCTAGCAAATTTCGCTCGAAGCAGTCAGAACTCTGCTAGAGGAGGGCGGGTGCGGAAATATATTCAAAAAGATCCAACGGCTGAGATTCATCGCCCTAAGTCATCAAGTAGCCCGAGCGCCCCGCGACGCTTCGAACTCAACGCCAATAAAGGCTACTCTCGAGACACCAAACCGACCGATCGGATTGAGCGAGAGGCGGAACGTTCAGTCGCTTCACCAATAAATGAGCATTAATGCGCCTGAAGAGTCTTGGTTGGCAAGCACTTGGGTCCACCGACCGACACGTGGCTCGAGTTTCGCCTTCAGATTGGATCTTCGACGGATTAGACGAACTCGCCACCATCCGAATTTCGCCTGTAGTACAAACTCACCAACATTGGAGGTTCGCCTATGATTCAGATTCGCCAGCAGTCGAAATTTACCTCACAGCGAACTCGCCGACGGTTTGGTGCGTCGTTCCCAACGAATTCGCCATCCTTGGGGAAGAGCCATACTCAAGCAGAGTCTGCGCCCAAGGGAGGCAACCTGAGATCACTGATGGCCATGCCAGGGAAATATTAAAGGGGTTATATCCAAAAGGAACACGATGGGGAAGAACACAAACTGCGTCAAATGCTTCTAGACAGTACATTTGAACAAAGTTATGTTTTTGCAAATCGCGAAAGTCATAATATTACGTTCAAAGGAGCAAAACATGCACCCAGTGTTTAAGGTAACACATCTAAACAAAGTCATGACTTCACGAGTCATGGCATAGTTTCAAAAGCAAGACAAATAAACAGAGTGTCTTAAGCATGAATACATAACGGAAATTTCAATCAAACACACTAAAAGTGGAGATCTCCTCTTTGACCAAGGCCACCTTCCTTGCGTGGTCCTCACGAGCCTTGTCCTCGGCCGCCTTCCTGATGCGATCCTCCAAGCTCGATCTGGCGGCGGCATCCTTCTCACGCAAGGCTTGAAGACATTGAGTTTCCTCCTCAGCTTTTTTGCTGACCTTGACAACATCGGATTGGAGCTCCTTCCAATTCGTCTCCGCCTGCCTCAATTCGGCTCTCAGGCGAGCCATGGTGCGATTGAGGTCGATAACTTGATCCCCCAACTGTTGTTGTTGGCTCGCCCAGAAGTTGGTGATGGATTCCGAGTCAGCAATTTCTTTGGAGCGGACCTCCTGTTCCTGGGCCTCCAGACGTCGGAGATGAGCCAAACAAGACTCCACGTCCGGGCCCTCCCGCAGCAATGCCTCTAGCCCTGTCATACGCGACTCCAGAAGACGAAGCTCTCGCATACAACGGGTGAAAAGCCGATTTTCGCCCGATCGTCGAATGTCTACCGCACGGTCCAGGAGAGATTGCTTGAAACTGGCAAAACTACCCAAGCCGAGATCGACAAAAGAAATTACCTGTCTCACGGCGTTCTCGAACTCCTCGACGCGGGCCTGCCAAGACGAGGAGCCAGGGGGAGTAGGTTTTTGACCAGGGGCGAGCGCCGCAATTGGGGGAACCTCGAGACAAGGTTCCATTCCTGGTTGCGGAGCGGAACCTTGGGCAGGAGGAGCCTCCGGGCTCTCGGGCTCATCATCGGATATCAAGATAGGTTCCGCCTCATGCTCCTCCGGAAGCGGTGCATCATCGTGGGCTAAGAAGCACAATGAGGGCATGGAGGGGGGATCTAAGCAAGAGATACCTATCCATGTCTAAACAGGGTTTGAACTGGGAACATACCTTCGGCAGCGGCCGTCCTGACCGCACCCGAGGGAGACGCCTCCTTCCTCCTCTTGGAAGTAACCCTCTTCGTCTTCGGTGCCATCTGGGAGACACAAGGTAATCAGGATCTCTTCTAAGAGGAACGATGAGAAAGCCTTGGCTTTTCTTGACGAAGGGAAAAGGTACTAAAATACCCCGACCCTAGACGGTTATATGCAGTTCGATTGGACCCTTCAGTCCCGAACAGTTAAGAGAGAAGCCGAATATCCCGCATCCTATATGAATGATTGAGATTCGGCAGTTTCGGAGCATGATCTCTAATCAACGGCCCAGATCGGGCGTGGAGGACGAAGAGACCCATCGCACTGCTGCAATTAAGGCAAGACGGCGCACCCACGCCTCCGTAACTGACATACACGTGGGCGGACACACGACCCGCTAAAAGCGGAGTCCACCTGTATCTAGAATCACCGTTAACGGAGCAACTGCGAGTTCATCAATTTGCAAGATTCGCCAGCAGGCGAAACGGGTCTGTAGCTGGAATCCGCCAAGGGAAATTTCCCTCAAACATTGACATCAATTAGTCTATACTAAATATAGTATGCACACAAGCCATAATCGCCAGAAACAAAAGGATGATTTCATTCAAGGAAAAGGAGTCCTATTACAACTCAAAAATTAAAAGGCGAATTACAAGGATTTCAACTGCCGTTCCGCCTCGCGAACCTTTTCAGCATGGCGGAGTTCAAGCCTCCGTAAGACCTCTCGGCGAATCTCTTCCTCAGTGCACGAGATCAAGTCTTGAATGGCCACCTGGACTTCCTTGAGGGCTCGAGCCTTCTCCCCAACCGAGTCAGTAGTCAACTGCCGACGGGACTCAACGCCCTCCAACTCCTTTGCCACCTGATCAAGGGCCTCCCCTTGAACAGCCAGAGAAGCCTGCGCGTCAGCTATGACCCGTTTCAGCCTCTCCACTTCAAAGGAAAGTCGGGAGAACCGGCTATCAACCGTCTCTTGCTCGCGAGCCACCCGCGCATCCTCGGCCTGGGCCTGCTCCAGCTCCGCTGACAACTTTAACTCTAGCGTCAGACTCTCGTTCAGGCGGCGATCCCGATCTTCCAGGGTTACTCGAACTTCGTGAGAGGCGAGATCAAAGAGGTTGGAACTCTCCGCACGAAGAGTGAGCAGCTGCTGAACCGCCACCTCCACTGCGTTCAGGCGCTGAAAGTAGGGTCTCGCCGCGGTGATGCCAAGCCTCTTACGCAAGAAGGACGCGTCGTCCTCAAGGACTTCCTTGAATTCTTCGAAGGGACAATTCCCCTCCAAGACCTGCCGAGTGCAGTGAGCCAGAGTGTCTTCGAAATTGGCCACAGCTCGCTCCACCTGCCTCTTTCGCCAACATTCCATAGGAGAGAGAGCGACATCTTCGACAGAGGATGAAGCCACGATCGGAGCACCGGTGGTCACGATCGCAGAAGTGGCGACTGGCGCTGCCGGAGCCGGAACAATCGCTGGCGCCGCCAGAATGGCAGTGGCAGAGTCGCAAGTCACCACAGGTGAGGAGCTGACCATTAATCCAACGGGAGTTCCCCCTTGAGCAGGAGACTCTCGCGCTGAGCGCTCACCCCCGACCGGTGTCTCCTCGGAAGTGGGGATTCCCCCTTGTCGATTCGCAGGAACCGCCACCTCCTCCTCACTTGATAGCGCCTCGTGAATGGAGGCGTTGTCATCCGTCTCAGATTCGCCAGAAGGACCCTCCCAAGAGGGAGGATCCTTCTTGCCAGCACTTTCATGGGAGGGGCCAACTGCGGATACAAAGAAAATGATAACAATTAGTATCCCCTTGGCCTAAAAGGGTCGACAACAATGAAACTCATGCTTACCTGAACCCCCTGGTTCTCTTTCATCTCCACTCCCCTCCTCTTCATCAGAAGGGATAGGGATCACTTTCTCAACTGCACGAATTTGATATGAACAATCAGAAAATACGAATCTAACTTCGTACACGAGGACATCGTATCGAAAGATTACCTCTCGGTACAGGTGCAGGAGTCATTGAGACCCCCGCCTGTGGCTCCACACCCGATGAAGGAAGCGTATCCTTCGAAATCGCCGGAGCCACCTGCGGCGCAGTAGAAGGAGCAGATTGAGCAATTTCCGCCCCAGAGACAGCACCTGCCCGACCAGCCGCCGCTCCAGTGGTCACCGTAGTCTCCTCGCCACGGGCCCTCTTGGCCACTTCCACTCTAGAGCTCTCCGCCGCTTCTCGCTGCCGTTTTGAGAGCAACGAACTACTTGGAGATAACAGGGGCACTCCCATACGCCCAGCAATCGCACTACGGGCTTGCTCCAGGCGCTTGCTCACCCGGGTTAACTCAACAGGCTCCCTCCGCTCGCCTTGGGAATCTAAAGGAAGACTGGGAGGAGGAGCTCGTGTTTCGAGTGCTTCGGGTTCGTCTAGACCCACACCCTCACCCTCAGAATCTCCTGCAGGGTCCTCCATGAACAGCTCCCTAGCCGTTGCACGGCCCCTTCGCCTCGAAGGTCGAGGAGCTACTCTTGGGTGACGTCTATGCTCCGCCAGGCACGAACTCTGGAACCGGAAGTCGGTAGGATCGGCGCTGGCGCCCCGATACCACCGGCAATACGAGAACGTATGGTGCAAGTCGCGATCCTTTAAGGGTAACTCAAAGCGAGCATCGGTGCCGCCAGCATGAGTCCAGAACCATCCGCGAGCTCCATCCACCAGCCCTCCTTCAAACCGCAGTTGGGGATTGACGTTGCCCACGTACAATTGGTCATACCCAAACTGGCAGGCGAACCTGCAGGGGATGTACGGCTCGAGATAGCACGACGAGCCCGTTCTCAGAACGTGATACCCTGGCCGGATGCTTACCAACCAGCGAAAGGCGCCGCGAGGGAGGGTTGTGTAGTGGTCCGCCGTCGGCGCATCCCTGAGAGATTCTCCGTATCCGCCCCCGCTGAAATAGGGGAAGGAACGGCGAAAGTTGTAATTCCCAAAGTGGGAGAGCACCTTCCTTGCATCAGGGATGTCCTTGCACTTCCAGGAGCACTTCTCCAAGCGCTGGACGAACGGGACAAACTTATCACCTTGGAGCGCCGCTGGAGCACTCATCAAGCACTCACAGTGGTATACGAACCACGCCATCAGATAGGTATACGGCAGCCCCACCCTAGGGTTGGGAGTCCTGATGACCTCTCCTTCTCCCTCATCAACAGTCGACACGCGGCAGAACTGAGCCGTCAGGGTGCGGAGCCCCCGATGGATGCACGCTATCGTCGCCGATACCAGGGAATAAGACTTCCCGTGAGCTAAGCAAACCGCCGGGTACACGACCTCGACGGGAAGAGCCTCGAAGGAGTGAGTGGGGATTACGCACCTCTTCAACCATAACATGAGGTACCCCGCAAGCAGCGCCTTCCCAGAGATTGGTGACTCCGCCTGATGATGGAACGAGTGAAGGACCGTACCAGATTTAAATCCGCCCTCGTCACGATCGAGAGTCACGGTGCCCCCTTCTGCGGCTATCCTCGCCTCCACTTCGGACTGGTCGCATGCGCCTAATGGGAGGGCAGGCTGCCCCTTGACGTCGTTCCCCGGGAACAGATAATCAGCCTAGTTCTTGTGGCTGATCCCCTTCTTCTTCCCTTTATGATCTGCTGCCCCCAAGGTGCTGAGGCAGATGTGGTAGTGGCAGAGTAGCTCCCACAAAGTCTCGACCGCCGAGGGCGAATGGCTTAACAGCTGATCGATCTCAGCTTGATCGGGGACGTACTCCTCGTAAGGAAAGTCTCCCAGGGGCAGACCCGACACGTCATGCATCTCATGAGAGGTGATGCCAAGCTCACCGTTGGGGGTGAAGAATGTGCCGCTTTCCGCACAATACAGCTCCAGAATGCTGTGGAACTGAGAAGCGTTGATCCGCAAGCCGTGCCGCGTGGCTTCGATGGCCGCGTACAACTCCGTGTTCTTGAGATCGGCGTTCTCAGCCAGAACACGGTCAGTGATCTTGGACCACCAAGTGTCGCTGCCGGGTGCAGAATAGACCCACCCCGGAGCTCTGAAATCCTTTGGTGGAAAACTCCCTCCGACCCGAAAGAAACGATGACGAAAGGTCTCCGCCGCTGATATCGACTCCCCCACAGGCAGTTCAGCGGACATTAAGCCAGGACGCAGACCCGTCACGCGCTTACATGAGCCATCCACTCCATATCCAGCGGTAGAGCCCGTGAAAACGCCACAGGTGACCCCGTCTTGAGTGGGGGTCAGCTCCCAGTTCATCGTCCGAGGAACCGCGAGGGATCGCAGCTCAACGATCGAGAACCCCCTCGACATACTGGGGAGGTAGTAGTGAGTCCCTTCTACCGTGTGGAACCACATGCTCTCCTTGAGCAACAAGGCAGAGGGGTCGGTCGTGGCGTCACCGAACAAGAATTGAGGTTTCGGCAGCTCTGCCCTGGCGTCATCCGTCAATGCCGCGTCGGTCGTCAACTCGCGTAGCGTCAGGTGGTGACCATCCGTGACCCTCTTTATCAAGCCGTTCGGCTTGTCGGCGGCGAAAACGGGTAATGGAGCCAAGGAGGGAAATCTAGGGGGTGCCATGTAGTTCGTACCACCGGCGTGGCCAATGGCCACACCCTCCGGGAAAGCCTCATCAGAAAAAGTCGCTGCAAGAAAGGAAAATCAATTAAGACAAATCCGCCATCGAACAGGGGCGAGCGGGATCGCCTGTCGAAAAGGGGAACCCACTTCGAACTCGCCTATCGTAATGGGAGTTCGCCTCTCTTCCTCTAAGGGCAAATAGGGCTAACTTTGCCCCAAATTGGGGGAAGTTACTGAAAGGCGGCGGGATTCCAGGGCAATGAGCAGCGCTCATCTCCCCAAATCCGACGCCTAGGGCCTACACAAGGTCACCCAACAAGCCTATCGACATACCTGAGCGCGACGCTGGAGCATCGACGGGCATGCCGGCGGATAGACGATCGGAGTAACCTCCAGGACCTGCACCTCTCACTTTGCGCTTCCTAAGTTTTGGAGCCATTGAAAGATGGGGCGGGAATTCTTGTCTTAGAAGTTTCTTTCGAGATTCAAGAGCGCGATGAATCCCAAAGGAGGAAAACAGCGGGTTTAAAAAGGGGGAGTTGTCCACGTGGCCGCGATCGCCCTCGAAAGGCGGATCCCCCACGAACGGGAAACGTGGCCACGATCAAATTCGACGGTCCAGATCACCCTCATCAACGGTTGCATCCAACGGTTGAATTCGAAAACCACAGCCACGATCAGAACGAGGCACATGGAGCGGAGCCAAACTGACGAATCATGATAATACCACACCGCCTTAGCTGGAAAGGCACGAAACCCGTGGGTGAACACATGGCCTACCCACATTAGGCCTAATCTCGCCCAAAGAAAGGGTCTCAATGGCGAAAACTTGAATGAAATCCGCAAGTCTTTCAAAATTTCGCCAACGAGTCCTAATTTCGCCTGCGCGACTCACACACCTTTGAAGAAAAGGGCGATTTGCCCAAAATCTAGAAACTGGCGAAGTGATTTCGTTTACATCCGCGCCCCAGGCGACTAAGGGTCAGAGTAGAAATCTTAGCACTAAGCCTAAGAGAAACTACTCGATAACTTATCATACTGAGGGGAATAGTATGGCTAGCCCGATTCAAACGGTAATCGGTAAAGGCAGATCAAACCCGTTGATAGCTGAGGGTTTGCTAAAAATCCTAATGCACCTGGTCCAAAACGTCTTTATTCAAAGTATTCCAGACCACACGTAAGTCGGTTTTGGTCTGAAAACTTTGAAGGGGGTCTTGTAGACGGTAAAAATTACCGCGGCGGATTAAGTGAACGAATTCGCCCACAGAACAGGACCACCCCCTCTTAGGCCACTAAGCGGATTCGCTGGCACGCGACTACCCCACGTTGGCCGCATACTCCAAATCGCGAGCAAGGCAAATCCGTCTTCACTAATTGAATCCGCCCACAAGGGAGATACTCAAATCCGCCTTCGTGTGCCGAAGCCACTTGCAGGGAGCCACGTCTGCCTACGTAAGCCGAAAGCTAGGTTTCCAGGGACAAGCCTTCTCTGCCTCCCACGATGCAAGGTAAGGAGGTACAGTGCCCCAAGTTCGTCAGACGGCAGTCCGTAATTCAAGCGAACGAGACGGGCGCCGAACCGGCCTGTAGGCTCATAAATGCAGGTCGCTTCACCCGTCAGAATGGGAGGCCAAAGCCATGACGCGCCGAAAGCTATCCGGAGCTTGCTCAGGCGCGCAACGTCCATTCTCCCGCCCCTATTCAGACATAGGGTGAAGGGAGGAAGGGTACAGCACCTCAGGACCGCCGGATGGTCACTCGGTACCTCGCCGCACAAGTGAGCGGACGGTTGCCAGAGCCGTCTGCGTCCACATAAATGCAGCGTACCGCGCTCCAAGCGAAAGGTTAGAGCCACCAGCGTTCGACGAGCTGTCCAGGTCCACTCAAGTGTCCGGCAGTCGCCGTCACGAGTGCGAGGAAGGACTTTCCCGCTCCTACACGACGTGACACGACATGTAATCCCAAAAGACAACCGTTTGTTATACAGGGGACAATAGGATGTCCTTGAACAGTGTATGGTCACATCCTATGGTTCAAGGGACAGCAAAAAAAACGGTCCCCCTCCCACTTAAAAAAAGGCTCCTTGCAGCAGCAAAAAAAAAGGAGGAGGGGGGGGGGAGAAGAAAGGAGATCGATCAATCAGAAGATCGAACAATCGTAGAGAATCGGAAAATCTCCAAGCTCCGAGCTCCGATCGCCGGCGAACTAGAGGATTCGAACTCTTTCACCCAGAGCTTCTACTGAGTACTGAAGCTCTCCAACAACCTCGGTCGAACCATCCAAGGGAAGCAGACCCGGCGCGAGCACCGGGCAAAGCATCCTGTAGCTACCGTAAAGTCCCCACAAATATAAATAAGGAGGGCATTCCCTCTGCTTTTGTTGTAATTCAGATTGATTTAGTTTGTAATAAGCTTTCTTATAAATACAAACGAAATCCCTCCCCTTTCCCGGGAAAATCAGAAATTTACACCTACAGAAGATGGCGACCACAGTGGGAGAAGCTGTTTCTTCAAACGAAATGGTGGTAGCTCAGTTCGACGAGGTTGTTGTTGGGACGATAGTGGAGTCCCTAGAAATCGAGTTCGATCAGGCCAAGTACGAAGAGTACTTGTCTTCCTCCTCTTCCGATGGTGAAGCGTCCCGCAAGCGCCACAGAGCCCTGCACGGGAGCCGGCCTTAGACGGCCAAAGCTCCCGCATCAGAAAGCTCTACCGGAGTCCCGATAGGGAAGTCCACCCCAAACGCTCTCGAGGCCAAGTCCCATATCGAGAGCAGGGGGGAAGGGTCTACTAAATGGGTCGCCAAACGACCTTCAGTAGCACATGTCCCGAAAGAGACACCAGTTCGTTCCGGCACAAGCCACCCCGCCGCTGCTCACGCAAGTTCCCCCTCCGCTGGGAGAACTAACCAACAGCAACGGTGGGCGCTTGTCGGGCAGAAAGCCCAAACCTCCGCTTCACACAACGGCCTGAACCACCATACAGGCCCGAGAAGCGAAAGACGAGAGGGTAACTCGCCCAATATCGGGAGGCCCTCCAAATCAGGGGCGCCAACCGAGAAGGATGGGACCACCCGCTCAGGTGGACTTCGCTTTTCAGGTCATATCCCTGACGCGAACGAACCACCCCAAGTGAGTGGGCCTATCCAAAAAGGTGAATCCTCGAAAGCTGGCGAGCCTCGCCATGAGATCTTGGCGAATAAGCGCAAAGGCAAGGAAATAGGCGACGCGTCGCGAGCCCGTTCGTTCAAACAAAGGGCTGAGACTCGCCTACACGCTAGAGTTCGCCCAAGCGCGAAAACTCGCCCGTCAAGGCGAAACCGCCTAACTCCGACGCCGCAACTTTCCACCCATTGTGCACCAGAGGACGCACCCGAAGGCCTCTCGTGTACTCACCCGAGTAATCCTTCCGATGCTGGGGGTTGTCACCAACCACCCACGGAAGATCTACGAGAATATTTAATTCGCAAGCGCACCATACACGAGGTGAACCCTCAGTGCCACTGCGAAAGACTCATTCACACAGTGCTCGCCGACTGCCAATACGTAGGAACGGCGAAACCTTCCGTGTTTGAGAGAATTTCTCGACAACCCTCTCGACAGAGGACCTCTCGTCGGAGGCGTCGTCACCAAAAGAGACGCGCTAGTGACGACCCAGAGCTCTCGTCCGTCACAATCAACATGACGGACAAGGGCAAGACGGCATTTTCCGATTCCCCAGATTCAGAGTCCATTCTGGGACTCGATCCTTGGTTCGCCCAACACCAGCAAGAGGGCATATACCAGCGTACCCGTAGTCGCAGAAGGATGAGGAGCGGGATTGACTACTCCGCCGTAGCACCTCCCTCCTACCGCGAGGACGAGGTTCACTCGGCAGCGGCCACGTCTCAAACTTCGCACTCAAGTCAGGACGCGAGGGCGCGGGTGCACATGGCTGACCTTACCCATGACCAGACGGTCGCTCAAAAGCTCGAAGAGCAACAGGCGACCATCGACTCTCTGCGGGAGATGATGGAACAGCTTCTGAACAAGAAGAAGAAGAAGAAAAGAATCCAACGCCCCTTACCTCGGCAAACAGGGGATAGAGAATGGGTACCTCCTCACCGTCCGGCGATGGAAACAGAAGATGACGATAATCGACAATCCGATTATTCTTCCAAGACGTCGCTAGGGACGTCGCACACCGGGGATGGCTCCCGTGACAAGAGGTTCGATGAGTTCCAGGACCAGCTCAACGCGCTGAAGCTTCAGCAAAACATGAACAAGCTGGGGGTGGTCCGCCCCTACCCTGTCGAATGGGACACGGTCCCATACCCAGCAAAGTTCAAGCCGATCAGCTTGGTGCAGTTTGACGGCAAGGGCTCGCCCTCACAGCACATCTACTACTTCATGGCACAAACCGGATTCCTTACTGGAAACGACGCCATTCTCACGCGACTCTTCATAGGCACCCTCAAGGGGGTGGCCTTTGAATGGTTCCGCAAGCTGGAACCCGGCACCATCAAAGCATGGGCCGACGTCGAAAAGCTCTTTTTAGCCCGCTTCTTCGACGACGACACCGAAGTATCAATGGCCACTCTCCTCGCAGAAAAACAACGAAAGTCGGAGTCGGTCAATGACTTCGTGAAGAGATTCCGGAACCGATCGGTCCACTGTCGGGATCAAGTTTCCGAGGCGACATTGATTGAGATGTGTCGCAACAACCTATCGATCCACATCCTATCCAAAATAGGCGCGGTGGAGACCCGGACATGGAAAGAACTTGTTCGTCAAGGCGAACAAGTAGAAAACATGATCAAGAGGCTGGAGGCCGAAGAACCCCAGCCCAAGAAAGGAGCTGCAGAACCAGCTGCGCCAAAGAATCCCCCTCGAACAAGAGGAAAGGAGATCATGGCTATTGACTCTGCTCCAGCGCCAAAGACTGCTCCAAGATCGAAGCCTAGGCAATTTGAGCAACGCCCCCCGCGGCAGTATGACTTCAAAGAGGACCAGGTGGTAGCAACGCTCGATACTCTGCTCAAGAGTGGTCGAATCAAGCTGCCTGAGGCCACAAAGCCTGAAGAGGCGGACAAAACCGGTGACCCAACCTACTGCGCATATCACCGGTTCCTTGGTCACCACACGACCAAATGCTACGTCCTCAAAGACAAGCTCCAGGCTCTCTACGACGCGGGGGTCTTGAAGAAGGAGAAGGTCCAGAAGCAGCTGACCACAAACATGATCACCCTTAGCTTCGGGACAAACCTCCCAGAGGTCCAAGCTCCAGCGGGGGTAGTTCCTATCCCCAAAGCGATTCTGAAGATCACCAACGACGATCCTCACAACCAGCGAGAGAAGGGCTTGGTTCCACAGACTCTACCCTCGGGGCAGATAATGTGGGTTCACCCCGACCTCCTCAACGATGAACAGTGGACTACAAAGTCTCCGAAGGAGCCCAAGAGAAAACACTGTAACGTCATCTATGCAACCCCAGACACAGATGACATAGTAGTAGCCTCCTTGACCGATTCCGAAGAGGACGCCAATGTTTTCGCCACGAGGGCAGGAAGGGAATTCACCAAAGAATATCCCGCGAGGATGGAGAACACGGCAAGACCTCCCGCGAGGCCAGCCACCATAACCCCTCCCAATCCAGATGCGCCCAGCTCAAGCCGCCAACCTTTCCGGGTCAACGTGCTCGCACAACTGAAAAGCATCCCGGCGCGAATCACCATGTACGACCTCCTTAGACTATCCAGGTCTACTCGGGAGGCCCTACAGGAGGCGTTGGCAGATTCAGAGGCTTTCTCCACCCATTTCTTAAAAGAGACGGAGGCGGAACAAGAATGTGCAAATTGTTGCCAGGTCTCGGATAGACGGGTCCCGTGCATCACCTTCACTCCTGAAGATATGCTCATCAAGAGTACGACTCACGATCGACCACTGTACTTCACGGGTTATGTCGGATCGGCGAGAGTGGATCGGATCCAAGTCGACCCGGGCTCCGTACTGAGCATCGTGCCTCTGAAATTGATCAAGCATTTGGGGATACCGCCGAAGCGTCTGTCCTCAACCACCACAACCATCTTTGGCTTTAACGCCACAGGGACGCGGCCGCTGGGCAAAATCCGCCTGAAATGCCGCATAGGCGACATGAAGACAGAGGTGACCTGCTATGTCATCGATGCCGAGCCTTCCTACAACATGCTCCTAGGACGCCCGTGGATCCATGGCAATCGAATAGTCCCATCCACTCTGCACCAATGTTTGAAGTACGTGGACGACTACGAGCGCGTGAAGACGGTGGTGGCCGACAGACAACCCTTCAAAGGCGTCGAAAACTATTTCACCGACTCTCTGCTATATCAAGACCCCGTCGAACCGTCCAAGGGAAGCAGACCCGGCGCGAGCACCGGGCAAAGCATCCTGTAGCTACCGTAAAGTCTCCACAAATATAAACAAGGAGGGCATTCCCTCTGCTTCTGTTGTAATTCAGATTGATTTAGTTTGTAATAAGCTTTCTTATAAATACAAACGAAATCCCTCCCCTTTCCCGGAAAAATCAGAAATTTACACCTACAGAAGATGGCAACCTACAGAAGATGGCGCCTCCCGATCATCGATTACGTCCTTTACGGCGTATTGCCCGAGGATGCAAAGGAGCGAGAGTCAGTCCGGAGACGTGCTACGAGATTCTACTACGACTCGACCACCAAGACGTTGTATCGAAGGTCATACGACGGTTTGTTGCTTCGATGTCTCTCGAAAGCAGAAGCACAGGAGGCTCTACGCGAGGCCCACGACGGCATCGGCGGAGCTCACCAGCCCGGACCCAAACTTTGGGATCGCCTACGAAGGACTGGTTACTTCTGGCCTGGGATGGTTCAAGACGTCGTCGCCTACGCAAAGCGCTGCCACGAATGCCAGATTCACGCCAACTACATGCATCAGCCGCCTGAAGACCTACACCCAACAAAGGCTTCGTGGCCTTTCGAGGCGTGGGGGATGGACATAGTCGGACCAATATCCCCGCCATCGGCGAGAGGTCATCGCTTCATTCTCGCGATCACCGACTACTTCTCTAAATGGGCCGAAGCGGTCCCCTTGAGAGAAGTCAAGACCAACGACGTGATTAAGTTTATCAAACACCACGTCATTTACCGGTATGGCGTGCCACGACGTATCATTCATGACAATGGTACCCAGTTTGTCAGTCATGCATTCACCAGATTCTGCGACAAGTTCCGAATGCAGAACCTCTCTTCCATGGCCTACAACCCATCAGCAAATGGCTTGGCCGAAGCCTTCAACAAAACGATCATCAAGATTTTGACCAAGTTGACCTCAACCAGCAAACGCGACTGGAACGAGAAGCTTGGCGAAAGCTTGTGGGCGTATCGCACAATGGTTCGCACACCGACTGGCCACACGCCTTACTCTTTGGTATACGGCTGCGAGGCCGTATTGCCATTAGAGATTCAGATACCTTCCCTCCGCGTCGCCCTGGCAACGGGAATGACGGTGGAGGACAACCACCGACAACGACTCGCCGAGCTCGAGGCGTTGGACGACAAACGGTTAGAAGCTCAACAGCACATTGAGTTCTACCAAGCGCGGATGGCTAAGGCTTTCGACAAGAAAGTCAAGCGCCGAGCCTTCAAGGAAGGAGAGCTGGTGTTAGCTGTTCGCCGACCAATGATTCTCACCTCCAAGAAGAAAGGTAAATTCCAATCCAAATGGGAAGGGCCATTCGTAATAGAAACAGTCTATTCGAGTGGCGCCTATCGCCTCGTCAAGCCAAACGACGACAAGATCATGATGCCTATCAACGGCAAATACTTGAAGAAGTACTACCCTTAATTCTTCTTCACAAACTCCCACGAGTACATGAGTATAAACTGGTTCTCAAACCCTCCAACTGGTATACGAGGCTAAACTGTCCCCACTCTACCCGCTATGGCGAAAGCCTCTGGCGGAATTCAGTTCGCCTATCCTCTCCAATAGGATGGCGGATCCACTAAAGTCGTTCATATCACGACAAAAC
>BQKN01067400.1:0-12202 GCA_022839385.1 Asparagus kiusianus
TATTATGGTATCAAAGCCATTTATATCCATATATACCCTACTCAATTATTAAACATTCAACAAAAACATTATCCTTCAATGGTCCCCATCGATCACCAATTATCTCAACACGTGAATTAACTCCTGCAACTATGTGATTTTGTCATGGAGAGGATTGGGGGGTGGGGAACATTGAGGGATAGGGTTTTGGTTGACTGGTTAATATTTGCCGGAGTTGATTCTCTTATGGATAGTGTTAAATTAAGTAGTAGGTTAAGTATTGGGTAGTGGGTTAATGGAACGTTACCCATTAACCTTAACCCTATTGTATGGCTATATATATCTCTCTTATGATCTCAATAAAGATTGATTAGGGTTTTATCTATTCTCTACATGGTATCAGAGCCATATTCCCTTCCAAACCCTAGCCGCCGCCCTCATCTCCCAAAACCCTAGCCGCCCCGCTGCCACGCTGCCCCCTGCTGTCGCACCCCCCCTGCCGTACCCCCTCCTTCCCCTGCTGCTGCACCGCCCCCCCTGCTGCCGCACCGCCCCCCCTGCTGCCGCACCGCCCTCCTTCCCCCTGCCGCCGCCCCTACTGCCGCACCCCCCTGCTGCCGCACCCCCCCTGCTGCCGCACCGCCCCCCCCCATCCTGTCGACCCTCGAGTTGGCATGGATTCCCTTGACTCAGTCCTCGAACTGATGACAGGAAGAGTTTATATCTCACATCGATGAGATATATAACTGTTTTTGGTTCTTGTTTCCTCTGAGAAACGAGAATTTGTTTGAAATCATACTCTTGTTGTGCAGCAGAGGTGCTGCCGAAATTTTCACTGCACACAACAAGGGTTGGAAGAGAAGGTTTGACTGGAGCCTTTGTGCAAACAGAAGCCACGGCTCTCTCCTACATCAGGCTGACATTTCATTATCCTGCTCCGGATCTCTACTACTGACTACTATCTGTCTACCTTTGTTGAAATATGACTACTACTTCGATGTCTGATATCTCATCATCTACTACTCCTATTGTTGCTGGAGAAACCTCTGCGCCAAAAGTAGTCTTGGGGACTACAATTAAGTTGAATGGTACTAACTATCTGCTCTGGGCACAAGCTTTCCGGATCTTCATTGGCGCTCAGAGCAAACTGCCTCATCTTCTGGCATCTTCACCACCACCCTCTAATCCCACCTACAACTCATGGCTCTCATCTGATTACTGTGTTATGACTTGGCTTCTCAACAGTATGGAAGCACAAATCAGTAGCAGTGTTATGTTTTTAACCACTGCAAAGGAAATGTGGGACAGCCTAAAGATTATGTACGGAAATGAGAAGAATGTTTCCCGTGTTTTTGAGATTTATGAGAGACTATTTGCGATCAAACAGGGCGATAAGACAATTCCCGAGTTCTTTGGTGAGTTGAAGGGACTGATAGACGAACTAGAAATGCATCAGCCTGCAGTAGCTGATGCGGCGACATTGTTGGGGTATCGCCGCGATCTGGCTGTCTCCAAGTTTCTTTCTGGACTGCACCCTAATTTACAGTCTCAGGTACGGGGAAAAATATTAGGTGGCGATACGATTCCCTCACTGACTGCTACATTCTCCAGAGTCATGCAGGTCTCTACTGGTGTTACTTCTGCTACTACTGCACCTTCTCCACATTCAGTGGATCAATCTGCCATGTTCTCTAGTCGAGGCAGAGGCCGCGGTCGTGGTCGTGGTCGTGGTCGTGAGTCTGTGGGAGGACGTGGCTCCTTTGGTGGGCGACATGGTGATTCTGATAGGGGTTCACGTCAGTGTAGTCACTGTGGGAGGACCAATCATATTTCTGAGAAGTGCTGGGAGAAGTTTGGCCGTCCTCAATGGGCCCAAGTAGCCGATGCCGAGTCGACTCATTCACCTGTTTCTACTACTACTCCTAATAATCTAGCTGCTACTATTCCTACTGTTCAGATCTCTCAGGCAGATTATGAGAGGTTACGCCAGCTAGAGCTCTCTCAAAACAGTCATTCGGCTACTCATGCATCCTCTTCAGGTATGGATGCTTACATAGCTTCTCCTCATGAACCATGGGTACTAGATTCTGGAGCCTCATCCCATATGACAGGTATAAAGGATCGCTTTGACACTTTACATTTTTCTGATAAGTTTCCCTCCATTCGCATCGCTGATGGTACACTCTCTCCAGTTCTTGGTGCTGGAGTAGTTCACGCTACTTCATCCTTGAAACTCACTGATGTGTTATATGCTCCTAAATTCCCTGTTAGCTTATTATCCATTAGCAAGTTTACAAAGCAAAATAATTGTAAAGTCACATTCTTTCTATCTTATTGTGTTTTTCAGGACCTAGCAACTGGGATGACGATTGGTTCGGGGCATGAGAGAGGAGGTATGTACTATTTGGACGATAGTGTGCCGGGTGCTGGTCTTGTTGCAGCACAGCCTGATTCTACCTTACTATGGCACTGGCGTCTGGGTCATCCTTCCCTTCAAAAACTTAAATCAGTAGTTACTGTTCAGTCTTCTCTTTCTTCTTTAGGTTGTGAGTCATGTGAACTGGGTAAGCACCATCGTACTTCTTTTCAGAGTCGTGTCGATAAACGCAGTAGTTTTGCGTTTGAGTTAGTTCATTCTGATGTCTGGGGTCCTTGTCGTGTTCCCTCTGTGAAGGGCTTTCGATATTTCATTATTTTTGTTGATGATTTCTCTCGCATGACTTGGCTATATTTGTTGAAAGAGAGGTCTGAAGTCTCGCATGTTATTGAACTTTTTTATAATGAAATAAAAACCCAGTTCTCTACTTCTGTTCGTATTCTTCGTACTGATAATGCTTTGGAATATATGAAAAATGACGTTTCTAAATTTTGTGCTCTTAATGGTATTATTCATCAAACTTCTTGCTCTCACACTTCACAACAAAATGGAGTTGCTGAGAGGAAGCATAGACATATTCTGGATGTTGCTAGAACGCTGATGATACATATGAATATTCCAAAGTACTTGTGGTCTGATGCTGTCCTCACTGCCTGTTATTTGATTAATCGAATGCCTTCCTCTGTTCTTTATGGTTTGTTACCATTCCACTGTCTTTATCCTGCTAAAAAACGTTTTTCTGTGATTCCTCGAGTTTTTGGTTGTACGTGTTTTGTTCAGGATTTGACTGCTGGGTTGGATAAATTATCTCCTAGGTCCATTAAGTGTGTGTTTGTTGGATACTCACGTACTCAAAAAGGGTATAGGTGCTATCATCCAAACACCAGGAGATATTTTGTTTCTGCTGATGTTACCTTCTTTGAGTCTGTCCCATATTTTTCTTCTGGTTCCACTACCTCTATCAGTCCATAGGTACCTCTACCATCTACAGCTCCCACTACTATTCCGGTATCTGCTCCTGTGGCTGCTGCACCACAGCCCCTACTGACGTACTCTCGTCGTCCTAAAGTACATACGCCTGTCTCTGTTCCTACTGACTCCTCTTCTCCAGCTGCAGGTCCATCTCATGTCGAGCCCCATATCTCTTCTGACTTAGATGTTCCTATTGCTCTTCGTAAAGGTAAACGGTCTTGCCCAAAATATCCTCTCTCTCTTTTTGTCTCTTATGACCGTCTCACCCCATCCTTTCGTCAGTTTGCTTTGTCCTTGTCCACTATATCTTTACCCAGGTCACATGAGGAAGCTTTGTTAGTACCCGCCTGGAAACAGGCTATGGATGAGGAGATGAATGCACTGCTTTCTAGAGGGACTTGGGATATGGTATCTCTCCCTACTGGAGCAACTGTGGTTGGCTGCAGATGGGTGTATACCTTGAAATATCATCCTGATGGGTCTGTTGATAGATATAAAGCTCGCCTAGTTGCTAAAGGATATACTCAGACATATGGTATTGATTATTTTGAGACGTTTTCTCCTGTTGCGCGTCTAAACTCCATTCGTATTCTCTTCTCTCTGGCTGTTAATCTGGATTGGCCCATGCATCAACTAGATGTGAAGAATGCTTTTCTTTATGGTGATTTGGACGAGGAGGTTTATATGGAGCAACCTCCTGGGTATGTTGCTCAGGGGGAGAATATTGTCTGCAGATTGAGAAAGGCCATCTATGGTTTAAAACAGAGTCCGCGAGCTTGGTTTGATAAATTCAGCAAGGTTATTTCTAGTGTTGGTTTCCAACGCTGTCATTCTGATCACTCTGTCTTTCTTCGACGCACAACAACTGATTTGGTTATTTTAGCCGTTTATGTTGATGATATTCTGCTCACTGGGAGTGATTCTGTTGCCTTAATAGAGACCAAGGAGTATCTAAACCGTCATTTTGTCACTAAGGACATGGGAAAACCAAAATATTTTCTTGGGATTGAAGTTGCATATCAAAGGCATGGCCTGTTGTTGTCCCAAAGGAAGTATGTGCTAGATTTACTAGAAGAAGCAGGTCTCTCGGGATGCAAACCTTCAAACACTCCAATGGAGGCAAATATTGATTTGTGGCGTGATGATACCTCTTTACTAGAAGATGCTGGACAATACAGGAGACTGATTGGTAAGCTAATCTATTTGACAGTTACCAGACCTGATATTACTTTTGCAGTGGGTGTACTGAGTAGATTTATGCACAAACCTAGAGAAGTTCATTGGACAGCTGCCCTAAAAATTTTGGCATATATCAAGAGTTGCCCTGGTAAGGGATTGCTATATAAGAAGCATGGGCATACTCGCATTTCTGCTTTCTCTGATGCTGGCTATGCAGGAGATATGGGAGACCGAAAGTCAACCTCAGGTTTCTGTACTTTTATTGGAGGTAATCTTGTCACTTGGAGAAGCAAGAAACAAGATGTAGTATCGCGGTCTAGTGCAGAGGCCGAATACAGAGCAATGGCTCACACTGCTTGTGAGATGGTGTGGCTACGAAAGTTTATGACAGAACTTGGTCTTGTTCAACCTGGACCCATGCCTATGCATTGTGACAACCAATCTGCCATTTACATTGCACAGAATCCTGTATTTCATGAGAGGACAAAACATATTGAAGTTGACTGCAATTTTGTCAGAGATGCTTGGGAGAAGAAGATAGTATCTCTCATATTCACTCCGTCCTCACAACAACTTGCTGATATTCTTACCAAGGCTACATCTTCAAAGGTGTTCTCTACTATATGTGACAAGCTGGGCATGATAGATATATATGCTCCAGCTTGAGGGGGAGTGTTAAATTAAGTAGTAGGTTAAGTATTGGGTAGTGGGTTAATGGAACGTTACCCATTAACCTTAACCCTATTGTATGGCTATATATATCTCTCTTATGATCTCAATAAAGATTGATTAGGGTTTTATCTATTCTCTACAGATAGAATTGGGAGGTGGGAACCACCGGAGGGTATGGTTTTTACTTGAATGGTTAAGATTTAGGGAGGGCATGTCATTCAACCAAAACCCTATCCTCCAGTGGTTCCCACCCTAAATTCCCTCCGTGAGTAGGCTAACATTTGCAGAGTAGACCCGCCGCAACAACCGCAGATCTCTCCAACTGCAGCGCTTATAGCAGCGACACCGCTAACCCTCTGAACTCGATCTAGCGCCCACGGCATCGATATTGCCAGACCATCGATCTCCAACTATAACTCTCATGGCAATGACACCACGTACTAGACCATCTCCAACAGTAGTTTCCACGGTGGTGACATCAACGGACCAGACTATAGTGCCCCCGGTAGTGCCAATGTTGGACCATCTCCAATTGCACTACCCACGACGATGACATCGACAAACCCTGTCCAAGCTCTCACTAGACTGCACTGTGACCTCAGTATCTCATTTAGCCCTCATTGAACAAACGCAATGACCTCACCACTTACAATTCCAACCTATGTGCTCCAAGGCCCTTGCCAAACTACACTAACAATAACCTATGTTCATCTTATTCAAACTCTCAGTTCTCTTCCCACCATGAGTTTGACGGAGAGTCTTAAATATTATAGTTAGGCACTATTGTATTTTTTTTATTTAGCCCAACATCAATTAGGATACTAGACTACCTACTCTTCTTGTGTATTTAAACTCCTCAATGCAATGAACAATTAATATATCAAACTTTCTCTACATCTATTAGATCATGATCTTAGAACATTAATAAAAACTAGGCTTAATTGCACTTAATTGTCATATATCATTTCATTTGACCTTGCACATAAGTGACCTCTTTTTTCAAACCGAGTAAAAGAATGCGCCAAAGCATTTAAGTGTTGTTGATAAAGTCTCAAAATTTTAAAATGTTGCACATTGATTCACTCATGTGTACCCGATGTTGCATATATTTACCCCAAAGTTTATAAATAGCCTCACTTAAACACCACAAAGTTTCTACGGATTTCACTTTAGCACCCTTTGTTATACAAGGTAGAGAAAATATAATGACATCTTGATTTTTTTAACTATAGAATATTCATTTGCAAATATTCGAAACTGTGGGGCATCTAAGTGCAAGTTCGGAGAAACTATAGGCCATTTAAGTGCAATAAAGCCTAAAAATTGTCACTTGCTCTTCATATACAAATCAGAGATATGCATAATTCGTAGGGGAAATTGACATGATAGTGCTGGGTGAGGCAAGGAAGAGGAGATGAGAGGAAAGAAAGAGATGAGAGACATAGACATTCTAACGATATTGATTGAAGTTGAAGTAGATGATGCGAACGATGGAGTATAAGTAGACATGCGACTTGTGTACAACAGAGCGGTCATAATTGATGTAGGGCATTGGCGGGGAATCTGCATAGTCGAAGTTTTGGGGTTGGTTTTCAATTAGGGCCGTTGGTACATTTCCATAAAAAAAAAAGAAAACACAAAACCATGATAAAAACCATTTCAGAACATTTCAGAGGGTTCCTCATATTTGATTTCTTTGGTTTATTTCACCATGAAATCATAGGCTGAAAAGAATTGTTTTCCATTTCTCGGGTTTGTTTCAACATTCAAAAATCAAGAAATCTGACCCATTTCAGACACTTTAGTCCCTTCGGGTCTCGAAAAGGTGAGTGGGACAATATTTTATTACTCATTAAATACATTTCTCACCCATTTCATTCACTTTGGGTCTGAAATGGGTTTTCTACAAATTCTGATGTTGCAGCACATTTCACCCCTCTATTTTTGTAAACCACTCAATGAACCAAACGCTGGAAATGGAGGTAGAAATAAAAAACTGGCATGGCTCTGTTGTCAGATTTCAAAAGATCCATTTCTTTTTCTTTTCGAGCAAACAAACAGCCCCAATGAAGATTGAAACTTTAAGAAAATAAGAAAAAGGAATAAAACACTAGCAATTAACCCTCAAACTAAAATAAATTACAAGGAGTGCCATCGCAACTCCTTATCAACTTCTGACGAAGAAGTAGTTACACTAAGATATCATACTCCCTTTAAAAGCACGAGTTCGGTAAAATCTTTCTATGGTCAATATTACCCTTCACTATTTTAAATATTTTATTTATATCTTAATCTATCTTAATCATAATTATATCCTATCCTAATCCTATGTGAACTATATATAGCTTAACAATTTAAAAAAATAATATTAATAAAATATATAAAACATATTTATAGTATTAGTTTGTTAAGATAAATAAATTATATGTAGTTAACGTACTATAATACATATACTATTATAAAAAAAACCTAAAAAGTTTAAAAACTACACAAAATACCCTGAAAAGTTTAAAATGATATTAAAAATTATTTCTAAAATTATTTCTAAAATTCTTGCTAACAGGATTAAGTCTATTATGGGGTATCTAGTAAATGAGGCACAAAGTGCCTTTGTGAAAGGAAGACAAATCATAAGCAATATTCTCCTTATCTCCTTATTTGTTCATTTTGGGGATGGAGTACTTATCCAGGAATCTGTCCAAGCTTAAAGATGACAGGTCTTTTAAATTTCACCCTAGGTGTGGTGAGCTTAAGATTACACACCTTATCTTTGCTGATGATCTTTTGCTCTTTTCTAAAGGAGACATTCTTTCAGTGAGCAAGCTATTCAATTGTTTCAGAGAATTCAGTAATGTCTCAGGTCTGGAAACAAATGTTGATAAGTGCAAAATCTTTTACGGAGGTGTTGATGTCAATTTTAAAAACACTGTCAGAAACATCTTGAATTTCCCTGAGGGTACATTGCCTATAAAATATCTTGGTGTCCCTATGATATGTAAGAGGCTGTCTTTTGTGGATTGCTCTCCTCTCCTAAACAAAGTCTATGATCAATTTCAGGCCTGCATGAAAAATGGACTGTCTTATGCAGGAAGACTACAAATTATCAAGAGTATAATGCTTGGTATTCAAATATACTGGACATCTAATTACCTCTTACCAGTGAGAGTTCTTAAGAAGCTTGATGAGATGAGTAGGAAATTCTTGTGGGGCAGTTCTGAGCAGGCTCAAAAATTTCCTCTCATTTCTTGGGAGAGAGTTTGCCTGAGCAAGAGAAATGGTGGTCTGGGTATATATTCTGCTCTAATCTGGAATTTTGCTTCTATTTTGAGAACCCTTTGGCATATACATATTAATAAGGAAAGCTTGTGGATAAAGTGGATACATAGTACATATTTAAAACAATGTGATGTCTGGTCAGTTCAAGGAAAAAATGGGAACTCTTGGCTATGGAAACAGATTCTGAAGACTAGAGACAATGCTCTGAGGATTTTTAATGGAGCTGAAAACCTGAAGCTACTCATCCAATCCTGTTGTAAGGATTCAGTTGTAAGTATATCAGCTCTCTATTATGCTCTTTCTCCTTCTTCAACTTCAGTACCTTGGCACAATACAATTTGGGAGAACACCAATAACCCCAGGCATTCGTTCATCAGCTGGTTGGCTATCCAAAATAGATTGCTAACTCAAGACAAACTAAGAGTGTGTTTGGTAACCAAAGTGTTTTTTTTTTGTTGTGTTTTTTTAGAAAACACCATACCATGGTGTTTATTTTTCAAACGTGTTTTCAAAACACCATTTTACATATTTTATCCAAGTAAGAATCTCCTTCTGGATTTTCTCTTTCATGTAATTCAATGAACATTATACGTGAAATTTCGATATGACATGTTTACTCTAAAATTAACAACAAAATACAGAAATTATAATTCTATGACCAAATATTAGAGCAATAGAATGAAACCTCATACTATGTAAGATCTAAAATTACGAAAGAAATTTAGAATCCCATGTTCAAAAAAACAATAACCATCATTGCATGAAAAATAGTAAAAATCTTCATCTGGGTTTTCTTGTTTCCGTGATTTGTAAGAAATACAGTAAAATTTCATTTTAATATGCATACTCTAAAAATAATACAGAGTTGTTTATCCATTCTAAGCAAGCCAAAAATTATCTCTGTATAATTCAGAACAATATAGGCACACCAATGGCTCAAAAAAATTTAAAAAAAATAAAAACTATACAAAAGAATGAAGAACAGGGGAAAAGTAAGCGAAAACCAATATTAGGGCAAGGAGAATATACCTTGATCTTGATCGAAATTGTTGGAGGAGGCGTCGGAGGTGGCGAATCAACCAGAGCAGCGACCAGGAGGCGGCGGCGGCGACGTGGAGGCGGCAGCGGCGAATATCGCAGGCCCTGGCGACGTCGGAGGCTGCGGCGATGGGTCGGAGGCGGTGTAGACGGGTCGGAGGCGGCGGCGATTTGGAGTGGCGGCGAAGGTGTTAGGGTTGATGGAGAGAAAAGGGATCGGGTTGGTTTGGGGAAAATAAGACACGGAAATATTAAAATAGCTTTTGGGTGTTTTGAGAAACCCGTTTATCTTCTGCATTTTGTGAAGGGGCAACCTAAAAAAACACCTCAGTTCCCAAACATGTTTCAGTGTTTTTTTATAAAAAATAAACAAAAACGGGAAAAACAGAATGGTTACCAAACGCTCCCTAAGTAATTGGGGGGTTGTATCTAATAACAGCTGCTGCTTGTGCTGTACTTCCAGACATGAAAGTAAGGATCATCTCTTTTTTGACTGCCCTTTTTCAATGAATGTTTGGACCAAGGTCATGGAATTGTTACAATTCAAGTGGAGGTCATGTGTATGGGATCAAATAAGTGACTGGTACTGCTTCAGGTTGAGAGGGAGAGGCTTCAAGAAGAAAATCAAAAGAATGGCTCTCACCTCTTCAATTTACAGCATATGGATAGAGAGGAATGCCAGAATTTTCAAATCAAAATGCAAGTCAGCTGATCAGGTTTTCAAGGAGATAAAGTTTAACATTTTTTCCAGCGTACTCAATGGTTCTTTCTCGGAAATTAACAGAGCATGGCTGTGTTCTGTGTGATTTGAGTTTTGTGATTTTTTGATATTTTTTTTTCATGTATTCTCAGTTGCTGAGCATCTTGCTGCGCTGATCTTTCAATTTGGAAAATGAATAAAACTTTTCATTTACTAAAAAAAAAGTTTAAAATGATGAAAACTATCCCGATGTCTAAAAACTTAAAACAACAAACATGAAATTAAGAAATTAACTACAGTTTGTGAAGAATTTAAAATTTACAGTTAACATCTCAATATCTCAAAATTATATTAACACACTCAAAAGTTCAAATTACAAACAAGCACCGGAAATTCTAAAATTTTAAAACTTGCAAAAAACATAGATGAATTCAAGGGATTACTATAATGCACTTGAAAATTTCTAACTTTTCAAAACTTAAAACCACAAACATGAAATCAAGAAATTAACAGACTTCAAAGAATTTAAAATTTTTAATTAATACACTCAATGTCCTAAAAATTATAGAAACACCCTCAAAAGTTTAAATTATGAAAAACAACCCTAAAATTCTAAAAAAAATAAAATTTGGAGAAACTATAATAGCTTAGCATCAATTGATTATAATTTAGAAACATTGATCTCCGATGTTGATAATATTTATAGGGTATAATAACGTAAAAAATTACATATGGAGAAACTATCAGAATGTTCAGAGATATCATTCAAAAGAATCAAGCTATTTCTATTAAAAATGAGAAAGTGACAGAAATAAATCAAAAAAGCACCGACTGAGTTCCATTGAAGAATAATTTAATAACTTTATCTCAATCAAAGAGAAATTCTTCATATATAAAAGATACAAGAAAAATCAGTAAGTATTCATAAATTTCATACTTTGTTTTTCAAATACTAAAGAAAAGAAATATTAATACTATAATCTAAGATAAATTGGTAATGAAAAATTTAGGTATTTAGTTTAGATCTTTGTGAAAAATGACAGGGATAAAGAAAATATAACATTATTTATATATTAAAGTACGAGTTCGAAAAAAACTTTCTATGATCAATATTACCCTTCACTATTTTAAATATTTAATTTATATCTTAATCTATCTTAATCATAATTATATCTTATCCTAATCCTACGTGAAATATCTATAGCTTAACAATTTTAAAAAAAATATTAATAAAATATATAAAAATATATTTATAGTATTAGTTTGTTAAGATATAGAAATTATATGTAGCTAACGTACTATAATTCATAAAGTATGGCAAAAAACCTAAAAACTTTAAAATTATAGAAAATACCCTAAAAAGTTTAAAATTATAAAAACTATCTCAACGTCTAAAAACTTAAAACAATAAACATAAAATTAAGAAATTAGCAGTAATTTGTAAAGAATTTAAAATTTAGGATTAACATTTTAATATCTCAAAATTATAGAAACACCCTTAAAAGTTCAAATTACAAACAAGCACCTGAAACTCTAAAATTTAAAATTCAAGAGTTTCTGACATTTCAAAACTTAAAACAATAAACATGAAATCGAGAAATTAACAGCATCCTTCAAAGAATTTAAAATTTTTAATTAACATCATCAATGTCCCAAAAATTATTGAAACACCCTCAAAAGTTTAAATTATAAAAAACAACCCTAAAATTCTAAAAATTTTAAAATTTGGAGAAACTATAATAGCTTAGCATCAATTGATTATAATTTAGAAACATTAATCTCCATTGTTAATAATATTTATAGGGTATAATAATGCAAGAAATTATATATGGAGAAACTATCAAAATATTCAGAGATATCATTTGAAAAGAATAAAGCTATTTCCATTACAAATGAGAAAGTGACAAAAAAAACACCGACTGAGTTCCATTGAAGAATAATTTAACAACTTTATCTCAATTAAAGAAGAATTCTTCATGGAAGATATAAGAAAAATTAGTAAGTATTCA
>BQKN01067405.1:6143-16809 GCA_022839385.1 Asparagus kiusianus
ATTTGTTCTTAATTACTTTTCTCGATATGGATATTTGTTCTTAATTAAGTAAAAGTCTGAAGCTCTTGAAAAGTTCGAAAATATTAAGACTTAAGTTGAGAAATAATTGGCAAAAGTTGTCAAGATTGTTAGATCTAATCGAGACGGTGAGTATTTTGGCAAATATGGTAGTACAAGACAGCATAAAGGTACATATAAAAATTTTATAACCAACCGCTTGAAATTTTCAAAAATTATAAATATCCCCTTTAAAATTTTAAAACAGCCATTTGAATTTTTTTTACAGCTTGCCCCCATAAAAGTTGCAAAAGTAATAAATATGAAATTTTCAATAATATAAATAACTTCTTAAATATTTTACAAACAATCCCTTGAAAGTTTGTAGAATTACAAACACTTTGGGAGAATTTATAAAAAGCCCCTGTAGCTTTTGTAAATTATAAATAGCCCCATAAAAACTTTACAAAACATTTCCCTAAAAACTTTACAACCATCCATTGAAGTTACAAAAATTACAAATACCCTCAAAATCTTACCAATTTCACCCAAATAAATTCTAAGATTATAATCACCCCCTCTAATTTAACATATTTCATTATAATACATTAATATGGGGAGAATGTGAGGTGAGAGGATATAATAGTATTGGGAAGTCCTATGTCCGGAATGCTGGGGGATAGTGGCACTCTTTACTATCCATTTTGGGATTAGTGGAAAATACTAATCTCAGACGAACCAAACACGAATACTGATTTAAATCTCAAAACATTAAACTCCCAGTCGTCGTTTAGTTCTTACAAATTATAAATTTTTATTTAGATTTGTAACGGACAGATAGATGGTTAAGCTATCTAAGTTTGAATTTCAAACATAATATTTTGATTTATTTGAGGAAAATCCTACCACTCAAACTAGCTACTTTAACTACTAATAAAAAAAACTATATTCTCTTCTTCTCATAACATAGCAAAGAAGAAGTACTCATTGTTTATGCATTCTTAAACATTTAAAGTATTACTTCAAAGATGATATGTAACTTATAATCGATAAAGATATAATAAAATCATCTCTCTTATTATACCAAGATATTAACGTGTTTATTGAGCTTATAAACCAATATATGTAAACCAAAGAAATTAAAACAATCCAATATGAGCATGGGCTTGATACTTATTTAAGAAAAATTCCTCAAGGGCCCAAAATATGGGACCAATAGGGGGGACACGTGATGTATCCCCCTCCTATTGGAGAATGAGGTGGCCATCAGATGACCAACTCATTATCCAATAGGAGGGGGACACATCACTTGTCCCCCCTATTGGTCCCATAATTTGGGTCCCTGTCGCAAAGCTCCTTATTTAATGTGAAGCCAAACCATCTAAGAATTCATTGCATTGGGAACTAAACCATACTGATAAGAGAATTGTAGAAATGATGCGTCATCAATAATAACGTTTCGACATTTTTGACACAAATAATTAGAGGAGACGTTATTGCACTACAAATTGATGAAGGTCCTTAAGTCCATAAAATGATTAACAATGAGAAAAAAAATTAAGTCCAATTCTATATATACAATCTAAAAGTCTGCATGTTTGACCTTACATAATTTGGTAATATATGATTGACGTGCTCAACTCCAGTAAAATATTCACATTTTGCCTCTTGGTATTGGAAATGTCGGAACCATCGTGTAATATGTGAAACTATTTACAATCTTTTTGTAAACTTTCAGGTATTATGAGATGAGGGTGGCATTTGGCCTCCCCCTCATTATCTCTCCATTCACACCCTATTATGGTGGTGTAACACCCCATTAAGTGGGGGTGACTCTTGGGTACTCAACCTATTCACATTGACTATCTATAAATATATATCATTGGCCTTTGGCCTATGTATGGGTTTCAAACACGTTATCAGCACGAAGTGTTCTTGACTCCCTGAGCCATAAAAAAAATTCCCTTCCTCTTTTGCGCATTGAGATCTGGTTCGTTGCAGCGGGAGCGTTCGACGGATCATCGCAAGGAGGCAGCGTTCTACGGATCTTTAGTATTGATCGTCCCTAGATCTTTGATCTAGAGGTAATTACTATAATCCGTAGAATAATATATGGTAGCTGGAAAATTAACAAAAAAAAAGGTTACTGTTCACCGAGGGTTACTGTTCACTCGGGAATTTTTCTGTTTATTAAGCAATTTTATTGTTGTTCATCTAATCTAATTGCTTTCATTATTTGTTGGCATAACTAGTAATTAATACTATTAGTTAATTGCTATTCAAAAAAAAAATAGAAATGTTTATGTGCTCATGTTGATGAAACTGGCGAGAAGTTCTGCGGCTTCTGCTAGTTTGTAAAAATTCATATATTGTGTTAAATTTGCACATTTACGCTGATAGCACTTCCTATTACCATGAATATTATTTGGTTTTGCTTAGTATTAACGGAAGTGACCATTGCTAGGGAAATGCTCTTAAATTACATATTCTTGAGAAGAAAACAGTAACACCAACACCAAGGTATTATTGTATATGTCCAGTTAACATGACATAAAATCATTTTTGGCCCCTTTAGTTTTAAGTGCTATTCTTTAAACACATATACATTTTTCTAATGGAATGCTAAACCCTTGGTTGTTTCAGAGTTTCCATTCAGGGCACTTGCAATATTTTTTTAATCATCACTTGTTATATTCAAAGTTCAAACTCACAATTTCTACATGATATTAAAAGTATTAAGTAGACAGTATCGCATAGAAAAAAAAAGTCTAAAAAAATTCAAAGAAATTCACTGAGGATTCATTTCCTAAACTTGGCACACAGTCCAGGAAGCCTGACGCTTCTAAGACCATTTCTTGGAACACCAAGACTTTGTCTCATTATGATTCGCGTACTAGTCAATGTGAAGATGAGATCCTGAAGATTCTTCATCTTCAGAATACAGTACATTTACTTCCGGATAAATTCACTGATAACTAGAAGATTGTCAGATCACACGTCCCTGCTGTCAACACGCCAGCTAGGATTGACATCCCCAAAGATGGATGCAATACGCCGGCAGCAGAAACGGCTGTACCTCAATTGAAAAGAGGACGCCCACCAGGTTCGAAGGACAAAGTCCCTCGTAAAAGAAAAAATCCTGGAGAAATAAAGATGAACCCAACACAGGATACTGAGCTCAGACCAGCTTCCTCTCCCCTCCTAGATTCCCCTGAAGAGGAACAAATAGGAAAAACATCATTAAATTTTGTACGTACTGAGGAGGTACTGGATAGAAAAAGCACAGTCGTCGACGACGACTTTGCGTTCGATATTGCCGTTCACGTCACTGAATACGACGATGACATCGAACCACGGTCTCTAGCGGAATGTAAACGCAGAGACGATTGGCCAAAGTGGAACGAGGCAATAAGAGTAGAGCTGGACTCACTCTTGAAACGCGAAGTCTTTGGACCAGTAGTCCAAACACCTGAAGGTGTAAAACCTGTGGGATATAAGTGGGTCTTCATCAGAAAAAGAAATGAACACAACGAGGTTGTGCGCTACAAAGCACGGCTTGTAGCACAAGGTTTTTCCCAAAGACCGGGAATAGACTATGAAAAAACATATTCTCCGGTTATGGATGGGAATACCTTCCGATTCCTAATAAGCCTCTCATCTCTGGAAGGCCTAGAAATGCAGCTCATGGACGTTGTGACTGCATATCTATATGATAATATAGATAAAGATATCTATATGAAACTCCCTGAAGGATATAATATTCCACCAGAGATAGCAGATAGACCTCGGGACGTCTATTCTGTTAGGCTTCAAAGATCATTATATGGTCTTAAGCAATCGAGGAAAATGTGGTATAACAGACTAAGTGAGTTCCTTGCTATGCAAGGATTCACAAATGATAAAGTCTGCCCGTGTATCTTTATAAAAAGATCGGGAACATGATTCATTATAGTCGCCGTCTATGTCGACGACTTAAATCTCATTGGATCTCCTGCAGAGATAGCTGGGATATCTGAAAGCCTTAAGAATACTTTTGAAATGAAAGACCTAGGCAAAACAAAGTATTGTCTTGGCTTACAGATCGAACACCTTAAGGGTGGTATCCTGTTACACCAATCCACATATACACGGAAATTACTTAAAAAATTCCGAATGGATAAATGTCATCCTCTTAGTACACCAATGATTGTTCGATCATTGGATGTAAAGAACGACCCCTTCCGTCCGCTGGAAGAGGGGGAGGAAATGCTAGGTCCTGAAGTACCTTACCTCAGTGCCATCGGAGCACTATTATATCTGGCTAACTGTACGCGTCCCGATATAGCGTTTTCAGTTAACCTACTAGCCAGATACAGTGCAGCGCCCACAAAGCGCCACTGGAATGGAGTTAAGCATCTTCTGCGCTACCTCCAAGGGTCTATAGACCTGGGATTATATTTCCCGAAGGGTGGGTCTCCCACCTTAATTGGTTATTCAGATGCAGGTTACAGGTCTGATCCCCACACCGAGAAATCACAAAACCGGATTTGTGTTTACATTAGGTGGTACGGCCATCTCCTGGAGGTCTGTCAAGCAAACCACTGTAGCAATCTCATCCAACCATTCTGAACTCCTCGCGATCCATGAAACCAGCAAAGAATGTGTTTGGCTTCGTTCTGTCATTCAACACATCTTGGTATCTACCGGCCTGAAGACTGGTGACCTTGAGCCAACTACTATATTTGAAGACAATGCAGCCTGCGTTACTCAACTCCAGTCTGGCTTCATCAAGGGTGACAAGACGAAGCACATATCTCCCAAGTTTTTCTGGACGCACGATCTTCAAGAGGAGGAGCAAGTTAAAGTACAGCAGATCCAATCATGTAATAATTTAGCTGACTTGCTTACTAAGGCTCTGCCTAGATGTACTTTTGTAAAACTTGTAAAAGGAATAGGGATGAGACATCTGAAAGACCTACAAACCTGAAGCTTGTATGGTTCAGGGGGAGTAACCTATGGGTTGTACTCTTTTTCCTTAGACTGATGGTTTTTTCCCACTGGGTTTTCCACAGCTAAGGTTTTAACGAGGCAAACAAGTTTACTCTGGATCCAGAAGTATCCACCCCATTAGCTTTACAAACCCTGAAGTGTTCATAAGTTAAACCCAAGGTAATGGATGGATAAGGGGGAGTATTATGAGATGAGGGTGGCCTTTGGCCTCCCCCTCATTATCCCTCCATTCACACCCCATTATGGTGGTGTAACACCCCATTAAGTGAGGGTGACTCTTAGGTACTCAACCTATTCACATTGACTATCTATAAATATACATCATAGGCCTTTGGCCTATGTATGGGTTTCAAACATCAAGCACGTTATAGTAAAATTCCTAATGAAGAGAGACATTTGATATGCAAATAAACTGATTAAAAACCCAAGAAACTAAACCATGGAACTCGGAATTGTATTTTTATTACATCCTTCAAAAAAAGAACTTTCAATTACACTAAGCTGCATTATAAACTTACAATCATACTCAATTAATAAAAAAAAATCAGTACACGCGGAGGACGGAAATTCAAGGCGACAGACATGAGAGCCTCCGCAAATACTGGAAACTTGCTCACAACTCTTCTTCGAAGGATGCACTGTTGACTGCAGTATGAAAAAGTAATTAGCTTGCAAGAAACCCGAGTAATCTGAATCAGCGGCATTTCAATTGGTTGCTGGAGGGATACTGGTCCATGTAGTTGTAAACTCCTCTGCAACAAAATCTACAAATTCATGTAGATGTCTCTGGTTTGTTGATCCGCGTGACCCCAATTCCAAGCCTTGCCTACTGATAGCGCTAGACTAACAAAGTTCTTTAACCCGGTACTATGAAACTTATTGCATTTGTGATAAACCTGAAGAGACGAAACCAAGCAAAATGAGTCGAACATGAACTACAGCTAGGAGACCTACACAAGTCCCCAGCTACATGCTTTAAAAAAAAAACTCAACTAAATCAGAGTAGACATACACTTACCAGTAAAAAAAAAATTGTTTTTGCACTTACCAGACTTACCTATCAGACTGTCACCAATTGGGAGATGCAACCAATTGCAATTAAAGGCAAAAAAAGAGAAATGCTGAGAAAGTACGGCTGCAAAAATAAATAAATACACAAGCACAGGATTTTTGTAATGAAGGGTAAGAGCATAAGATGTATAAGAGATGAAGGAGCATGTTTGTATGGAAAATCTTCTTAAAATGGACAATTGGTTAGGAAAATTCAACAAAATAACTGAGGTAATATTTTCCACCAACATTTAAGTTTTGATGAATTAACTAAATTACAAGATTAATAAAAAAACAACCATTAAATTCTCAAGCATTTGAAAATTGTGTTAGTATCTGATATTATGTTTTAAGTGTATGAATGTGCATTAAGTGTCATTAGAAGAGTGTGAAACATGGTTTAATGAAATTTCTCCTGTTTCAAATTCGGTCAGTCAAACTCCTAAAAAAGCAATCTTCAATATTAAGTAATGCACATGACATGTCAATAGGTGCCATCTGCCATATGAGAAGGGCTTCAAAACTGTGTTCAGTTAGTGAATATCATAACAAAGTACCTTATTTAAGAAAATAATTGTTGATAACTACAAAAGTAGAAACCTGACAGCTATCTTCTCCTCAAAGTACATGCAGAAGTATCAACCACACTGATTCAATTTAACAGTCTTCACACCAACAAAAAAGTTCACTTCTCAGTCATTCTTTTTCTTAAATATAATACTGTCTAGGTGTTTATCAATATGTTTCTAAAAAAAAAAAAAAAGCAATTCAGTATATGAAACTGGTGAGCAATCTTTCTCAATAGAAGTAGATAGGACCTCACTTTTCATTCCTTAATGCAGGGGAAAAGAGAAGAAAAACCTGCATGCCCACACAGACATACAGAAACACATGTACAAAGACACACATGCACGCACACAAACATCCAGCAGCTAATAGTACAAAAGGAAGAGCAACAAACTCTGTAAAAGAGAAATTTAACATAAAACCTGCACTAGTACACCACAAAATACCCAGAAACTAAAGTAATAATGAGAGCAGAAATGAACTCACACGAACCCCTCAGTAAGATACAATCCTGTTGAACAAGTTTACAGAAAATCAGCACCATAACAACAAAAGTAAACCAAAACAATTAGAAAAAAGAATAAGAATAACACACCTTGAAATAGGCACACACTCACACCAAAAACCAAAAATAGCCCAAATTTTAACCGTCAAAAGATACATACAAGCATAACACACACATGCACACACCAAGCCATACCCACACACAAGAAAGCCAACCCCTCTAATTTTCACTTGCCGAGGTCATCTACCACCATTGGGATAACGAACTAATGCAATCAAATAATGTAGATACTTTTGCTGCTGGGAAACAAACTCGCACTGCAGAATTAGCATTGGAAATATGACCTGCAGGGATATATATAAATGAACAAGCAAAGATGTAGATGTCTGTCCGTGTCAAGCAGGATATACACTACTGAGCATGTTGACACTGCAAATCTTTCTAAAATCAGGACACTTGGGTTAGGATAAATTACCAAGAAAATATGTGTCAGAAAATATGAGAGGTGTCAGAAGGTGTCGTGAGCGTAAAGAAAATTTATGAGCCATGCCAAAAATTTCACAGTACCTTTTTTTTCTGGAATTCAAATATTGAGATCTAGAATGTACGAAACACTTCAAAAGCATATGATATGTGCTAGAAGTATGTGATGTGTGTCAAAAACTACCCTGTCTCATATGCGTGACCAAGTTCGATCGATTGAGTTCTGGCAATGGGCGGTTTGTGCACTACCGAGCACAAGGAATGGGTGAGTGGAAACATGGGTGTGCATGGATGATTAATGGTGCATGCATGAGTGACTGTGTGACCAACGGGTGCTTGAGTAGGACATGCACGATCGATGGCCGATGCATACATGACTGAGGGTGCGGTGCGAGGGCAGCAATGGCCTGGTTTGATCGGCGGGTCTGTGGCAATGGGGCTTACACAACTGATAAGGGGTGCATGCACGACTACGAGTGTGGCGTGAGCGTAGTAGTGACACGGCTAAACTACTGGCATGTTAATAAATAAACAAGCAAAAAATGTGTGTATGTGTGCGCGTGTATGCGCGCATGGTGTGTGTGTGTGCGCGTGGTGCGTGTGAGTGTGGGTGTGTGCGTGCACGCGCACATGTGATTACCTGATGTGCGCATGATACGAACCGCTGAAGAGAGCTCTAGATGTGGGCTTGGGAACTGGGGGGAAAATGTTCCACAATCTCAGCGTTGAGTCGATGCCCCCTGAAGCCGATGCAACCGTGGTGCCATCTGGGCTCAAAGCTAAGTATGGGGCGACGTGACCCACAAGCTCTCCTGTCCTAACACAGGATGGGTAGTCCCAGAGAGTCATGTGATCCTGATCGGTACCGCTGCACGAGCTCAAAAACTGCTCGCTGTTCTTGCTCCACATCAGAGCACAGACTCGGGTGCTGCCGGTCTTCACCGACCTCACACAAGCACCGGTTTGCGTGCTCCAGAACCTGATCGATCCGTTGCTCTTGCCGTCCCCTCCAACACCTCCCCCTGTGGCCAGCAAGCAACCCTTGAAAGGGCACCAGTCAAGGGCCCTGACAGAAGCATCTCTAGCAGCAACCTTGAAACGAAAAGCCCACTGATTCTGATTGCGAGCATCCCATACATGAACCAGGCTGTCGCTGCCTCCGCTCGCTAGTTGCTTGAAGCTTGCGTGATCAGGTGACCATTTGAGCCCGCAAATGTCGCCGGGACCGTGTCCTCGGTAGCTTTGAACAACGTGGGCTGCAGACGGCATCCTGGGATCGCTGTTGACAACTCTGCCGTCTGAGCCTCCTGAGGTCAGTATGTTGTCACATTTCCAAGCTAGAGACCCGACTCGAGATGATCTCCAGTGCACATTTCTCAAAGTCCTCGTCGGGCACTTTCGTTCGACATCCCATATGTAAATCAGCGAATCGTGCATTCCAACGGCGAGGTGGCGGCCGTCGGGAGCCCAGCTGAGGCTCGAAATTGAACTGCCCATGTAGTCGAAGACGACCTCATGAGCGGAGGTGCCAGGGTTCAGAGAGTGCACGACGTCGTCGAGGACGATCGCTAGGTTGCGGCTAGGGCTCCAATCGAGGAGGTTTAGATGATCGCCGTCCTGGAGACCAGGCGCGTCGAGAATCTGACCGGCACTGATGATACTTTCCACTGGTTCTTGCTCTCTGCGACATCTTTTTCTCTGATTGTTGGCGCCATTGCCGCCGTCGTCGTTGATGTTGAGAAAGAGATCGTCAAGAATCTGCCGATAGCGCCCCCATCTCGAAGGCGCGGTGGAGCTCGCCGGCGTGATGGGGAAATCAAGAACAGGGAGTTCTCTGTCCCTACGTCTCCCCGGATGGCGGCGTCGACGATCAAAAAGATCCATCCTTTTCCGGGTTAGGGTTGCGGATTGGGCGGTGGCGGGAACTTTTTTCAAGGAAAAAGAGGGGACTGGGGAAGAGAATCAGTCAGCCCGAGATATTGAGTCAGGTGGAGAATCAAAGGAGTTAACTTTCGAATTTGAGAGAGCTAGGGTTTGCGAATTCACCAGCGATGATATCCAAGAATTTGAGACGGAGAGAAAGAGAGAGTTGAGATTAGCGTTAGGTTTAAGCTAAGATTTTAAAATAGAACGCGGGGGTCTGTTCGCTGATATTGCACAGGTCGGTGGCGGCGGGTACGATCCGGGTCGGAACGGGTTAATTTCTTGCGCCCGTTTCAGATGCCGCTAATTCCTAGCGCCCCGTTATATTTAAGGCTCCATTACAGATAAAAGCCTAAACATTCTCTAAATTTTCACATAAATACCCAAGCTTTAAAACTCTTCATACAAAAAATCCCACCGTTCAAAAAAAAAAATCCCACACTGTTGTTACAAACTCTCTCTTTGCCCAAATTCTCACTGCATTCAGCTAAAATTAAATCTCGAACTAGTAAGTTGAAGGCACAGTGTAATTTTAGATCTTCAATGAGGTGATTTTTTTGAGAATTTTCATTACTCTATGTGAGGGTTTGATTTGACTTAGATAAATGCTTTTGTAAGGAACTTTGGTCGAAAATATTTATTATAATTTTGAGAAATGACTTGCCCTGTTGATGATTGTCGTCTATTAAAGAGTGTTATGTTGATTGTTTTCCTTCATTACTTTTGGTTTGGATGGTGATTTTGCAACTAAACCGGGGAGAAAATTGTGAAATTAGGTCAAATTTGGGGAGAAAACAACTTCATATGAGGCATGGATGATGTTTACAAAATTAAATTAAATCAACTTTCAGGGTAAAGAAGGAGCTAAATTTGCTAGAAATATTTGCTCACCTTCTTAGTTGCCCATGTCAATACACTACTGGACAAAGACATTTTGGTGACGGACAAATCCGTCGCCAATGGCCTAAAATTCGGCGAAATGTTTTAGCGACGGAAAAAAAATCAAATTCTGTCGCTGAAATACCGTCTGCACATTGAGGGTCCCTAATAAAATTTTTGTCGATGGATTTTCCGTCGCTAAAGGTTAGCGACGGGAAATTAGTGACGGTTTTTCCGTCGTACTATTTTTTATAAAATAAAAAAAGGATATTT
>BQKN01067411.1:0-41320 GCA_022839385.1 Asparagus kiusianus
TGTAACAGATATCAAAGTAATGAAAACATCAACTTTTACCGGAAACAGCCTCCTCTTGACGGGCTCTCTTAGCCGCCTCCGCCCTAGAACTGTCGACCGCGGCCTCCCGTTGTCGCTTAGAAAGAAGAGAGCTGCTAGGAACCAAGAGCGGCATCCCTAATCGCCCCGCGATTGCTCCCCGAGCCTGTTCCAGGCGTTCACTCGCCTGAGCCAACTCATCTGACCCTCCCGACACGTCGATGGGATCCGATGGAGGAGGAGGGGATGGAGCACGAGCCGTAGATTCCCCCAAGTTTCCCAAGCCAGCGTGAGGATCCTCGGCCTCCTCTTCAGAGACACCCCCGAACCATTCCTCTACAGCCTGGCGACCTTTTCACCTTGAGGAGTGAGTGGCTGCCCTCGGGCAACGCCCATGCTCTGCCAAACAAGAGCTTTGAAACCGGAAGCCCTCATAGTTCGTGCTGGCCCCTCTATACCACCGACAATAAAGGAGCGTATGGCGAAGGTCGCGATCCTTAGCCGGCAACTCAAAATGCGCATTTGTGCAACCAGCATAGGTCCAGAACCACCCTCACGCACCATCAACCAACCCTCCTTCGTAATCAAAATGAGGGTTGATGTTCCCGACATAAAGTTAGTCATACCTAAACTGGCGGGCAAACCTACAAGGGAAATAAGGCTTGAGGTAACACGCGGAGCCGGTTCGCAAGACGTGATACACGGACCGGATGTTAACTAACCACCGGAAGGCGCTTCAAGAGAGGACGGTGTTATGGGCCACCGTTGACACGTCCTGAAGCGACTCACCATAGCCGCCCCCAGTAAAGTAAAGAAAGAATTGCCGAAAGTTGTAATGACCGAAGTAAGACAACGTCTTCCTCATGTCAGGGATGTCTTTATACTTCCAAGAGCATTTTTCCAGACGCTGGACAAACGGAACAGATCCCCCTCCCTGTAGAGCTGCTGGAGCACTCATTAAACACTCACAGTGGTATACGAACCACGTCATCAAATAAGTGTACGACAGACCCACTCGCGGATTAGGAGTCTTAGCAACTTCGCCCTCACCCTCGTCGATATACGACACGCGGAAAAACTGGTTCGTCAGTATGTGAAGCCCCCTTTGAATACAGGTTATCGTTGCCGACACCAACGCATACGGCCTCCCATAGGCCAAGCTTACCGTAAGGTAAACCACTTCCACCGGGAGCACCTCGAAGGAATGGGTGGGAACCACGCACCTCTTCAACCACAGCATGAGGTATCCCGCGAGCAGAGCCTTTGCAGATATGGGAGACTTTGCCTGGTGATGGAACGACTGGAAAGTCATCCTGAATGGGAACCCGCCCTCGTTATGCTCAAGGGTTATGGAGGACTCCCCCTTGGCCATTCGACTCTCTACCTCGGCCTGGTCACACTCACCCAATGGTAAAGTAGGCATCCCCTTGATATCATTCCCGGGGAATAAGTAGTCGGCCCAGTTTTTATGACTAATCCCGGGAGCCCTCTTCTTCTTGCCCTTATGGTCCACTGCACCCAAGGTGTCGAGACATATGTGGTAGTGGCCGAGCAACTCCCATAAGGTCTCGACCATCAGGGGAAACTAACCCGAAAGATAATCGATCTCGTCCTGACCCGGTACATACTCCTCATAGGGGAAGCTCCCCAAAGGTAGCCCCGACATATCGTACATCTCGTGGAGGGTTATGCCAAGCTTGCCGTTAGGGGTAAAGAATGTACCGCTATCCGGATAGTAGAGTTCCAAGATGCTGTGGAACTGTAGGGCATTGATCTTCAGGCCATGCTGGGTGGCTCGGATAGCTGCAAACAGCTTCGAGTCCGTAAGATCAGAGTTCTTCATTAAGATGTACTCGGTAATCTTAGACCACCACGTACCACTACCAGGCGCAAAATGAATCCATCCCGGAGCCCTGAAGTCCTTCGAAGGAAATTGTCCCCCTGCTTGGAAGAAACGGTGGCGGAAAATCTCCGCCACTACGGTGATCTCCCCCATAAGCCATTCATTATTCAGCAAGCCGGGACGCAAGGCAACCACGCGCTTACAAGAGCTGTCGACCCCGTACCCAATGGATGACCCTGTGAAGACACCACAAACTACCCCATCCTGGGTAGGAGTGAGATCCCAGTTCATCGATCTCGGGACCGCGAGCGACCGCAACTCGACTATCGAAAACCCCCTCGGCATACTGGGAAGGTAGTAATGGACCCCATCCACGACACGAAGCTATTTACTCTCTCCAAGCAGTAAAGCTGAAGGGTCAGGCGCGGCATCGCCAAACATGAACTGGGGTTTTTTCAACTCCGCCCTGGCCATGTCTATCAACGATGCATCAGTAATCAGCTCACGCAGCGTGAGCTGATGCCCATCAGCCACTCTCTTGACCAACTCCGCCGGCTTATCAGCAGCAAAAACGGGTACTGGATCAAGAAGAGGGAATCGGGATGGCACTGTGAAGCCTGAGCCACCGGCAAGACCAATGGCAACACCCTTCAGAAGGGCTTCATCAGAAAAAGGGGCTGCAAAACAGGGTCAAAGGATGAGAATGAAAACGGCAATTGGGATCAGAAAACCTCTTAGTCTTTCGAGCAGGTGAATTTCTTCAAACAGATCTCGCCTGGTGAGACTAAGCCCGCTTGACAAAAGCGGAATCCGCTTGATAAAAGATAAGACTGTCTGAACTGGATTCGTCTAACAAGGCCAAATCAGTCCGAAAAGGGGGAAATTCACCCAAATCATGAAAATTGCCAAGAATAACAAAACCCGTAGAAGAAGACGAGCAAACAGTGCACGTCTTCTCAGTCTAGCATCATTCATCGATGCGAAGTCGTTGGACTTACCCGAATGCACTCCAGAGACGCCGCAGCCGCGCTAGTGGCAGCATCGCTAGAGGAACCGCCTGGGCCCTTTCTCCTCGAAACGCACTTCTTAGACTTTGGCGCCATATCATAAAGTCGGGAAAGAAACCTAAGCTTTTCTCTTTGAAAAGTTTGAGCGAGCGAAAATTCTTAAGCACAGTAATCCCCAAAAGAAGGGGACAAAACCTATTTAAAGGCGAAACGCTTGCGGTTGAAAGGCGAAGCCATGATCGAATTCGACGGCCCAGATCGCTCTCGAGGGATGAGGTGGGGGTAGTTGAGGAACGTGGCCATGATTGAAATCAACAGCCCAAATCGCTCTCAAACAGTTTGTTTTTTGATGGTTACAGAGCAACCGTCGAAACAGGGAACGGGTCGAGTGAATCAAAACCCGGAATCCACACCGAAATTCACAGCCGGATCTAACGGTTGAAGATCAAAAAGTACGGCCATGATCCGTCATCGAGCGAGGCGCGTAGAAACGACGCCGCCTTGTAAAATCACATTTAATGTGACCTGACGAACCCGCGTAGCCTTAGCCGGAAAGCACAAAGCACAAGGCTTTGCTGATGAACACGTGGCTCGCCTTCCACCAAGTTGAATTTCGCCTGAAGAAAGAATTTTGCCTGTGAACAGATGGCAAGCTCGCACTTTAGATTTTCAAATCTCGCCCGTAAAGCGAAGTTCACCTGCAAAATGCTTAATTCGCCTCACCAGCATAAATGGGCCTTGCCCAAACAGCTCATTTGTTGGGCCTAGTTCTCCTCTGAGGGAGAATCTTGAGTGGTCCGACTCATCTAAGTCTCGAACCATCGATGGAAGGGTCTCACTCATGCAATCTGACTCACTAAATGACGTAGCTCATGGATGCACCCTTCGGGCGCACTCACGGGTAGTGATTGTTTAGTCAAAATCGTTACGATACAGCCGAACTACGACCTAACAGTTACGATTAACTCTAACCCACGCCTCAAACGGCTAAAGGTTAGAGGAGAAATCTTAGCATTAAACCTAAGAGAAACTACTCGACAACTCATCATACTGAGGGGAATAGTATGACTAGCCCGATTCAAACGGTGATCGGTAAAGGTAAATCAAACCCGTTGATAGCTGAGGGTTTGCTAAAAATCCTAAAGAAAGCCAAATTCACCCTAACTCATCAAGAACTTCTTTATTCAAAGTGTTCCAGACCACACACAAATTGGTTTAGGTCTGAAAACTTTGAAGGGGGACTTGTAGACGGTAAAAATTACCTTGGAAGATGAAACACGAGATTCGCCTACGTATTCAAGCCGTCCGCACAGCTTGGAAATTAAGCTCACCTAAAGAGTGACCATAGACCCGCCTGTATGAAACTCGCCTCGCCGACACGAGTCAAGAGTCAAACTCGCCTGCAAACGGCAAGCCCTCCAAACTCACCAGAGTACTTGGTAGCCGCTATACCACGTACAGGGATGAGCCTTTCCACTTCCCATGACGTGAAGGGAAGGAGCATAGTACTCCGAACCCATCAAGTAGCCGCTCACAGTATGAGGGGTTTGGTCAAATCCATGCAGCCGCCGAGTCCGCCTGCATGAAACTCGCATCGCCCGCACGAGTCAAGAGCCAAACTCGCCTGCAAATGGCAAGCCCGCCAAACTCGCTAGAGTACTTGGCAGCCGCTATATCACGTATAGGGATGTGTCTTCCCACTTCCCATGATGTGAAGGGAAGGAGCACAGTACTCCGAACCCATCAAGTAGTCGCTCACAGTACGAGGGGTTTGGTCAAATCCATGCAGTCGCCGAGTCCGCCTGCATGAAACTCGCCTTGCCCGCACGAGTCAAGAGCAAATTCACCTACAAACGGCAACCTCGTCAAACTCGCCAGAGTACTTGGCAGCTGCTATACCACGTATAGGGATGGGCCTTCCCACTTCCCATGACGTGAAGGGAAGGAGCACAGTACTCCGAGCCCATCAAGTAGCCGCTCACAGTATGAGTGATTAGTCCAATCCATGCAGTCATCAAGACCCGCCTGCATAAAGCTCGCCTCACCTGCACGAGTCAAGAGCTGAATTCACCTACAAAGGACAACCTCGCCAAACTTGCCAGAGTACTTGGCAGCCGCTATACCACGTACTGGGATGAGCCTTCCCACTTCCCATGACGTGAAGAGAAGGAGCATAGTACTCTAAACCCATCAAGTAGCTGCTCACAGTATGAGGGGTTTGGTCAAATCCATGCAGTCTCTGAGTCCGCCTGCATGAAACTCACCTCGCCCGCACGAGTCAAGAGCCAAACTCACCTACAAATAGCAAGCTCGCCAAACTCACCAGAGTATTAGGCAACTGCTATCCCTCGTATAAGGATGGGCCTTCCCACTCCCACACGATGTGATGTGAAGCACAGTGCTCTGAGCCCCTCAAGTGGCCGCTCATGGTGTAGGTGAGCGGCAAGATATCTCCCAATAGTACATGGTCATATCCCATGATTCAAGGAACAACCACGCCGTTTCTCCTCTATTTAAAAACTTCTTCCGGCCATGGAGAAGAGGTTGAGTGGTTCAGCGGTTCAGCAGTTCAGCGGGCCAGCAGTTCAGTAAGGGCAGAAGTTCGATTAACTCATAATTAATTGATCTATCAGCTGAACCACAACTCTTAACCCTAAAAGGAGTTGATGACAAGCTCTTTGCATAACCTTTGCATTGTAGCATCTCCTCCTAGCTTCGGGCCCTGATCGCCATCGAACTTGAAAACTCGAACTCAGCTAGCACGAGCTTCTACTGCGTACTGAAGCTCACCAGCAATGTCGGTCGAATCGTCCAAGGGAAGCAGACTCGGTGTGAGAATCGAGCGAGGCATCCTATAGCTACCAAAGTCCCCACGTTAAACAAGGAGGGTCTTCCCTCCGCTTCTGTTGTAATTTTGATTCGTTAGTTTGTAATAAGCTATTCTTATTAATACAAATGAAATCCCTGTTTCAGGAGATCAAAATTTACACCTACAGGTTTCAGGAGGGATTGGAATATTAATAGTAAGGAAAAATTCTGAAAATAGACCTCTTTTGCTAAATATTTAGCAAAATCGACCGTTTTGCTAAATATTTAGCAAAATCGACCTCTTTTTGGCCAACAGGCCAAAAAGAGGTCGATTTTCAAAAACCTGGCCTGAAAACATACGGGACTACTAGTCCCGTATGTTTTCAGTGCACTAATTAGAGATTAGAAAACATACGGGACTATTAGTCCCGTATGTTTTCTGTCAGTTTCTCGTGGCTCACCAAAATGTACGGGACTACTAGTCCCGTACATTTTACAGAGACATTTGGCCTCGGGAATCAAATATACGGGACTATTAGTCCCGTATATTTTGCAGAGCAATTTTGATCTGCCCAGCAAAAATACGGGACTACTAGTCCCGTATAAATGTCGACTTATAAATCCCCTCTGCCCTAAATTCCGTTCATCCCCTTTAGAATCTCAATCTCTCTCCGCCTTCTCTCTCCACCTTCACTCCCGTATAAATGTCGACTTATAAATTGTCGTATGGATTTATTGATGCATTTGGATTTATTCTACTTAAGCTACATATTATCGTATGGTTAGACTTAATGCAGTTGGAATTATTTTGTGCTAATGTGAATTTTGGTTGACTTTTGGATGTGATGTTGTGATGATGTATTGTTTTGTGATAATGTGTAATTTTTAGAGGGTTGTATGCTCAGCTAGAGGGTCATGCATGTTTTGTGCATGTTTTGCCTCTGCAAATTATACGGGACTAATAGTCCCGTATATTTGATTGCAGAACCATCCTCTGCCCTGCAAAATATACGGGACTAGTAGTCCCGTATTTTTGCTGGGCAGATCAAAATTGCTCTGCAAAATATACGAGACTAATAGTCCCGTATATTTGATTGCCGAGGCAAACTGACAGAAAACATACGGGACTAATAGTCCCGTATGTTTTCTAATCTCTAATTAGTGCACTGAAAACATACGGGATTAGTAGTCCCGTATGTTTTCAGGCCAGGTTTATGAAAATCGACCTCTTTTTGGCCTGTTGGCCAAAAAGAGGTCGATTTTGCTAAATATTTAGCAAAACGGTCGATTTTGCTAAATATTTAGCAGAAGAGGTCTATTTTCAGAATTTTTCCACCAACCTCTTGAAGTGTTTGAGTCCTAAGAGTATTTCTCTAGATCCAAACCATTTCCAGCATTAGGCACTACATGAAAAGAAAATGATATATTATAATTATGTCAACTTATCAGCATGATGTGTGCCTAAATGCAAAAAATAACACACATGTTGAACATTTTGTTGAACATCACGAAAGTAATACCTTTTCACTTGCCAATAACTATAACTCAAGCCTACACGAAACCTCTATAATACCCCCTTATCCTCCAACATATATAAAGACAATGAGACAAAACACAACACATAAAAGAAAATAACAAATTAACCTAATATGAACATTGTAAGCATTACATAACAAGATGACATGTTATTAAGACAGAGCTCATTGCTTTTGTAGTGGATTAAAGGTTTTTTCTATTCCCCCAACAGCACAGTATCAAGTCTATCACAAAACAATCTTAACAATATGATGCACTTCAATCAATCCAACATTCTACTTGCTGTAAATATATACCAGTTACAAGCTACTTACTTTAAAAAATATTGTGCACATTTATAGTTTATCATTCTACTTGACACCCTTCACTACTTGCACTTAATGCTGGCTTTGAATGAAATGCATCAAAAATAACCAACCATGACCTAGATTTTCTTTCATTTGAATTGTTAGCTACAAGTGATCACACATAACCGAAATGATATCAGTAGCTCGATGCATCTTTCAACAAAACCACTTTTAGCTAAAAAATACCGTATTGTTAATTACATGCTTACAATTGGGAAAATACAAAAAATGTGATGAATTACCATGTGATTCAACAAATAATATCAATGGAAATCATCAAAACAGCCTATCATTAACCACTTCATAGTTAATAAAAATTACATGCTTACAATTTCATCTAATTATCTTCCAACTCTTTCTGTCCTCTTGAGAAAAATTATGTTTTGAACATGAGAACTCCAAACATTAAGATTTTAGGCATTGATCTTCTTGAAATTATGCATTTTTAACATGGGACTTAAGAGTCAAACAAGAAAACATTATAAAAATAGGAATTACATTAGAGCAAAATTGGATAATTAAACATTATAAAAAATAGGCATCACAACCAAATACATTGCACTTGTATTTATCTCAAATTCAAAACATACATCTTGTTGATCTAAAAATTCCCCTATTTATACTGGAATAAATAAGCCTATGCTATTAATACTATCTCAAATTCCCCTATTCGCCCACATGAGCAAGTAGACGAGATCCGTCAATGGGCGCAAACTCGCCCGAGCACGGCAACTCGCCTGTTAAGGCGAACCCGCCCAACTCCAACACCTAAACACCTGTCTCGGAGTGCACAAGGGGGTTCATCTAAACCCCGATCATGCAGCCATCTAGCTGAACCCTCTAGCCTCGGCGGCTATCACCGACCGCCCGCAGAAGATCTCCGAGGGTACATAACTCGCAAACGCACTATGCAAGAGGTGAATCCGCAATGTCATTGCGAGAGACTCATTCAGGCAATACTCACTAACTGCCAGTGTGTGGAAACAGCGAGGCCCTCGGTATTCGAGAGACTCGCTCAACGGCCCTCCAAGCCGAGATCTTCAAGTCAGAGGCAACGTCGCAGGAAGAGGCTCACCACTGATGATCTAGAGCTCCCGTCCGCTACAATCAACATGATGGACAAGGGTAAGGCCATGCTTTCTAGTTCTCTATATTCAGACTCCTTCCTTGGGCATAATCCTCCGCTTGTTCAACGTGGACAAGATGGTATATACCAACGTACCCACAGTCGCACAGGGGTGAGCATTGGGTTCGATTGCTCAGCTTTAGCACCTCCCTCTGACGATAGAGACGAGGCTTGCTCAGCGACAACCACCTCCCAAACATCACACTCAAGTCAGGACGCATTAGCAAGGGTACATGTGACCGACGCCCCGAATGAGCAGACGGTGGCCAAGAAGTTCGAAGAGCAACAAGCAACCATCGACTCCTTAAGGGAAATGTTGGAGCAGCTTCTGAACAGGAAGAAGAAGAAGAAGAGAGCCCATCGTACCCTACCGCGGCCAACGGGGAGTAAGGAATGGGTACCTCCTCTTCATCCAACAACTGAAATGGAGGATAATGCCAGTCCATAGTCCGACTACTCTTCCAAAATGTCGCTAGGGACGTCACACACTAGGGGTAGCGCCCGCGACAAGAGGTTCGATGATTTCTAAAACCAGCTTAATGCCTTGAAGCTCCAGCAAAACATGAACAAGCTGGGGGTAGTCCGACCCTATCCTGTCGAGTGGGATACAATCCTATACCCAGCAAAGTTTAAGCCGATTAGCTTGGTACAGTTTGATGGCAAGGGCTCGCCCTCACAGCACATCTACTATTTTATGGCGTAGACTGGGTTCCTCACAGGGAATGATGCCATCCTTACCCGTTTGTTCATAAGCACCCTTAAGGGGGTAGCATTTGAATGGTTCCGCAAGTTAGAACTCGGCTCTATCAAGTCATGGGCTGACGCGGAAAGACTCTTCTTTGCCTGCTTCTTCGACGACGACACGGAGGTGTCAATGGCCATCCTCCTCGTCGAAAAGCAGCGGAAGTCAGAGTCGGTGAACGACTTCGTAAAGAGATTCAGGAACCGATCGGTCCACTATCAGGACCAAGTTTTCGAATCCACGCTGATCGAAATGTGCCACAATAATCTCTCGATCCACATTCTGTCTAAGGTCGGCGCGGTGGAAACCTGGACCTAGAAGGAACTTGTTGGCCAGGGCGAGCAGGTGGAAAATATGATCAAGAGGCTAGAGGCCAAAGAGCCTCACCCCAAGAAGGGAGCCATGGAGCCGACCGTGCCAAAGAATCCCCCTCGAACAAGAGGAAAGGGGATCATGGCCGTCGATTCTGCAATGGCACCCAAAACAGCCCAAAGGCCGAAGCCTAGGCAGTTCGAGCAATGCCCTCCAAGGCAATACGACTTCAGAGAGGACCAGGTAGTGGCAACATTCGACACTCTCTTAAAGAGAAATCAAATCAAACTGCCAGAGGTCATGAAGCCTGAGGAGGCAAACAAGACTGGCGACCCGGGTAACTATGCGTATCACCGGTTCCTTGGTCACCACACCTCTAAGTGTTACATCCTTAAAGACAAGCTCTAGGCCCTCTACGATGCAGGAGTCCTAAAGAAGGAGAAGGTACAAAAGCAGGTGACCATGAATATGATCATCCTGAGTTTTGGGACAAATCTCCCGGAGGTTCAGGCTCCAGCGAGGGTAATTCTTATCCCCAGGGCGGTCCTGAAAATCACTAACGACGACCCTCACAATCAACGAGGGAAAGGTTTAGTACCCGAGACTTTGCCATCGGGCCAGGTGATGTGGGTACTTCTGGACCTCCTCAGCGACGAATAGTGGACTACAAAACTCTCGAGGAAGGTCAAAGGTAAACCTTGCAATGTCATCTCTGCTATGCCGGATGGAGACCATACTACAGTATCTACCCTTACCGACTCCGATGAGGAAACTACCGCCCTTGCTACTAGAGCAGGAAAAGAATTTGTCAAAGAATACCCTACGAGAGCGGAGAATGCGGCAGGACCTCCTACGAGGCCAGCTGCAGCAACCCCTCCGGAGCCAGACAGGCCAAGCTCGAGCAATCAGTCTTTCCGATTCAATGTGCTCGCGTAGCTGAAGAGCATCCCCACGCGAATTACCATGTATGACCTCCTGTGGCTATCCAGGCCTACCCGGGAAGCCCTACAAGAGGCATTGGTCGACTCGGAAGTCTTCTCCAGTCACTTCTTAAGGGAAGAAGACACGGAACGGGAATGTGCGATGTGCTGCCAAGCCACCGAGAGGCGGGTCCCTTGCTTCACATTCATTCCGGAGGACATGCTCATCAAAAGCACGTCTTATGATCGACCACTATACTTCACGGGGTATGTCGGTTCGTCGAAAGTTGATCGAATTCAAGTCGACCCGGGGTCTGGACTAAGCATTGTACCCCTGAAGTTGATAAAACACCTGGGGATACCCCCGAAATGTCTGTCCACGACTACCACGACTATTTTTGGCTTTAATGCCACTGGGACTCGGCCGCTCGGCAAGATCCGTCTGAAATGCCGAATAGGCGACATGAAGATTGAGGTGACCTGCTACGTCATCGATGCTGAGCCATCCTATAACGTGGTCTTGGGACGTCTGTGGATCCACAGTAACCGGATAGTCCCATCCACACTACATCAATGCTTAAAGTATGTGGATGATTACGAGCGGGTGAAGACAGTAGTAGCCGACAAGCAACCCTTCAAGGGCGTCAAAAACTACTTCACAGACTCTCTACTATACCAGGACCCCGACGAGCCACCGATTGAGGAGCTCGAGAGCGGCAATGAGGCGGATAGCGAACCTGAGTACGGCGACGGCCTGGTCCTGAACGATTTCGAATCAATTGTAATCGGCTACGAAAGTCACAATGTAACCGACGCTGTTCAGGCGGAGGAGATTATCTTGAATGAGAAGTTCAACTTTGCTTATTTGTCGTCTTACTCAACGTCCAAGGATGATGCACCTAACGACCTAATGTCGAAGCTCTATAACGACCATTCCTTACACTTTCCTATATGCTCGTCGTATGTCGCGAAGAGACAACTGATCAAGTCTTCACAAGCCGTACTCGTCGTGTCGGCCCAGGATAACTATCAAAAAGATATTATCTTCGGACGAATCGATCACCCTTTGTGCACGTTGTGGGACGAGTCTGAAGATGAAGACACTGCGCCTCAGTTTTCGTAGTACAGTCAAATCGCGAAGCGCATGATGAGCAACATGGGGTACGACCTCAACCACCCAGAGGGCCTGAATTATGGCCGAGGGTGAAAGACGGTCATCTGACCTACTTATGTACCTAAAGGCAAACCCTCAAATTACTTCAACATGACTCGGAGAGGTTTAGGCTACTCCTCTTCCTCATCGGATTTGTTTTGTTATTTCAATGAGGACTCCGACTATGTACGTTCGAGGGATCGATTGTCGACAACCTCAGCATGGGACTCAGACGTCAGCATAGGGGACTTGTTCGACAAACTTACAGTCAACATGGTTGTGATTGATCCTGCCGAAATGGCAGGGGACGGACAAGTCCTGCTTTATGATGAGACATGGGACCGCCACATCAACGCTCAGTGGAATAGTTGCTTCGAGCAACGTGAACCACCGACCGAAGACAAAATCCTACAAGTGAACATGGGCGATGAGACTAATCCCAAGCCCATAGTCATCAGTGGTAGTCTACCTCCCCAAGAGAAGGAAGATCTCATTGCCCTCATACGGAAATACATTGATGTCTTCGCATGGAATTATGAGGACATGCCCGGCCTTGATCCACGGGTCGCCATACATTGCCTCAACATCGGTTCAGACGCCAGACCGGTCAAACAACAACAGAGTTGGTTTCGTCCGCAAATCATGGAGGCAATCGAGGCCGAAGTGAAGAAACTGATCAAATCCGGCTTCATCAGAGAGGAACAACACCCTAACTGAGTAGCTAATATTGTTCCAGTCCTGAAGAAGAACGGTAAGATTAGCATCTATATTGACTTTAATGCTGCTTGCCCAAAAGACGAGTTTCCTTTGCCCATCACGGATGTCATCATTGGTAACACGTGCGGGTTTGAGAGGATGTCCTTCATGAATGGATTCTCAGGGTACAATCAAATCAAAATGCACCCCGAGGACAAAAAACACACTTCATTCAGGACTCCCATGGGGTTATACTGCTACACGGTATTGCCATTCGGACTCAAAAATGTAGGCGCAACCTACCAACGCGCCATGAGCACGATCTTTCTAGATCACCGGAGAAAGACGGTCGAGTGCTATGTGGACGACTTGGTCGTAAAAAGTCGCAGTAAAGATGACCATCTCCAAGACTTGAGGGTGATGTTTAAACTTATGAGAACTCACCAACTCAAGATGAATCCTACGAAGTCATTCTTAGGGATGTCTAGCGGTAAATTCCTTGGGTTCGTGGTAACAATAAGAGGAATCCGAATTGACCTAGATAAGGTACGAGCTATTCAGGAGCTTAAGCCGCCCCGGAATCTTAAAGAGCTAAGGGGCCTTCAGGGATGATTGGCTTACATCCGGAGGTTCATCTTAAATTTTTCGGGTAAGTGTCAACCCTTCTCCAAACTGATGAAGAAAGGTACTTCTTTCATGTGGGACAAGCCTTGCCAACGGGCCTTTGAGGAGATCAAAGCTTATCTCTCGAACCCGCCTGTCCTCACGGCTCCAATCTCAGGAAAACTATTCCTCATCCACATATGGGCTATGGAGCATTCTCTGGGTGCTCTTTTAGCATAAAATAACGACGCCGGCCACGAGAAGGGCATCTATTACCTGAGTAGAGCCCTACAGGGAGCTGAACGGCGATACCCCATGGTTGAAAAAGAGTGTCTAGCCTTGGTATTTGTCATCCAAAAGATGCGACACTACCTAGTCAGCCAAACTATCCACGTCATTTCTCGGATGAACCCCTTCATGACGCAGCCTGCGGCCTTAAACTGGCATTTGGCCAGATGGGCGCTCCTGCTGTCGCAATATGACATTCACTTCATGCCACAGAAGTCAGTCAAAGGACAAACTATCTGTGATCTCATGGCCAGTCATCCGCTAGGGGCGAAAACTAACCTATTCGAAGATTTGCCAGATGAACCCCTTAAAGTCAACACGACCTCCCCAGCGGAAGACTGGCAGATGTTCTTTGACGGTGCGTCTCGCGTCGGCATGAGCGGATCTATCGTTGCAGGAGTGGGGGTGGTCCTCACTTCCCCGCATTAGCACATACTACCCCGAATTTTTTCTTTAACAGAGCCATGCACCAATAACGTGGCTGAGTACAATGCGCTACTCATTGGACATGAGTTGGCAAGGGAGTTAGAGATAAAGCACCTCAAGGCCTATGGCGACTCCCAGCTCATTGTCAAGCAAATGACGGGGAATACGAAGTCAGAAATGACGACCTGATCCTACTTCACAAAGCAACTACCAAGTTAATAGAGTCATTCGAAAGCTTCCGCATCGAGCATGTGCTCCGTTCCAAGAACACGCATGAAGACGCTCTCGCATCCCTGGCGGCTAACTTGGCCCAGCCACCAGAAATGACTCAATGGGTCACTGTGGCAAGCCGAAGACTCTTTTGACCTAAAGACGTTCTAGAAGTGAACGCCACTCACCAAGTTTCGGATCGGCCCGACCCGAAAGATTGGCATCTCCTGATCATCGACTACATCCTGTACGGCATGTTGCCCGAAGATGCTAGAGAGCGAGAGTTTGTCCGTCGATGTGCCTCAAGGTTCTACTACGATTTGACCACGAAGACGTTGTATCCAAGGTCGTATGATAGCTTGTTACTTTGATGTCTTTCAAAGATAGAAGCACAAGAGGCCCTATGCGAAGCCCATGATGGCACTTGCGGAGCCCACCAGTCCAGACCCAAGCTTTGGGATCGATTACGAAGAATAGGCTATTTTTGGCCTGGGATGGTCAGTGACACGGTTGCTTACACAAAACATTTCCATGCGTGCCAAATCCATGCCAACTACCTGCATCAACCTCTTGAAGACCTACATCTGACAACGACGTCATAGCCTTACGAAGCATGGGGGTTGGACATCGTCGGACCAATATCCCCATCGTCGGCGAGAGGTCATCGCTTCATCCTCGCGATCACCGACTACTTCTCTAAATAGGCCGAAGTCGTCCCTTTAAGAGAAGTCAAGACCAATGACGTGATTAAGTCCATCAAACATCATGTCATATACTGATACGACGTACCTCGACGTATCATCTATGACAACGGCACACAATTCGTTAGTCACGCGTTCACCCGGTTTTGTGACAAGTTCTGGATACAGAACCTCTCCTCAATAGCCTACAACCCTTCGACGAATGGCTTGGCAGAGGCCTTCAACAAAACAATAGTTAAGATCTTAACCAAGCTAACTTCCAACAGCAAGCACGATTAGAACGAGAAGCTGGGCGTGAGCTTACGCGCGTATCGCACAACGGTTCGTACACCTACCGGCAATACGCCTTATTCGTTGGTATATGGCTGTGAGGCCGTGTTACCATTAGAGATTCAAATTCCATCCCTCCACATCGCCCTAGCTACAGGGATGACGACTGAGGACAATCATCAATGACGCCTCGTAGAACTTGAAGCGTTGGATGACAGGCGGCTTGAAGCTCAATAACACATTGAGTTCTACCAAGCCCGAATGTCTAAGGCTTTCGACAAGAAAGTCAAGCGTCGATCCTTTAAGGAGGGAGAATTGGTGCTCGCCGTCCGACGACCGATGATTCTCATTTCCAAGAAGAAGGGCAAATTTCAGCCCAAATGGGAAGGACCGTTCGTAGTAGAGACAGTCTATTCGAATGGAGCTTATCGTCTCGTCAAACCGAATGACAACAAGATCATGATGCCTATCAACGGCAAGTTCTTGAAGAAGTACTACCCTTAGTACCCCTGTAAATTCCCACGAGTGCATGAGTCTAAACTAATCCTCACTCCCTCCAACTGGTACATGAGGCTAAATTGTTCCTACTTCATATACTCCGACGGAAAACCCTATACGAGACGCTACAAACAGTGTTCTTAAGTGTGACCTAGATTGCCACTTGGCCCGACCTTCTTACAGTTAGGACCAAAACAATCCTGTCATGTTAACCCTCACCTCTGATAAAATCAACTTACCAATCCTCTCCAATAGGATGGTGAGCCCACAAAGTCGCTCACATCGCAGCAAACAATCCTGTCATGTTAACCCTCACCTCTGACAAAATCTACTTACCAATCCTCTCCAATAGGATGGTGAGCCCAAAAAGTCGCTCACATCGCGACAAACAATCCTGTCATGTTAACCCTCACCTCTGACAAAATTAACTTACCAATCCTCTCCAATAGGATGGTGAGCCCACAAAGTCGCTCACATCACGGCAAACAATCCTGTCATGTTAACCCTCACCTCTGACAAAATCATTTTACCAATCCTGTGACAAAATCAACTTACCAATCCCCTCTAATAGAATGATAAGTCCCTAAAGTTGCCCCGATCGTAACAAAATTCTATCATGTTAATGATTATCTCTGATGGCCTGCCCCGTTAATCCCAAGAGTAACACGGCCTAAGTAGTGACCTACCATGCGATGTGTTGCTACTTCCGTCAATAGTCACACTCCTACGTCCCTGAATTAAGATCAGCTATTTAAAAAGGAAATCTTTGGAAAAGTTGTTTCCCATGTTCATGTCATCGAGTTTTAAAAAAGAGGGTTGCCTCATGCACACATGTTACTTATTCTAATGGGAGAGCACAAAATCGTATCATCAGATCATTACGATAAGTACGTATCAGCAGAAATTCCTGACCAGCATGAAAATCCAATCCTATATGAACTGGTAAAAAAATATATGATGCATGGCCCTTGTAGAGACTTAAATATGAAGAATGTTTGCATGCAAAATGGCGAGTGCAAGTATCACTACCTAGAGAGTTTAGTCCAATATCAGTACAAGCGAAGATGCTTACCCAATTTATAAAAGGAGCAAAAATAATAGAACAATGTTGGTTCGAAACAAAATCCTTAATAATCAATGGGTGGTACCTTACAATCCATATTTGTTGACACGTTATAATTATCACATCAATGTTGAAATATGCTCAGGCATAAAAGTAGTGAAATACCTTTATAAGTATATATATAAAGGCCATGATAGAGCGGTAGTAAACATTGAGTATAATGAAGGAGAAAAAGTTGTGAATGAAATCAAAAATTTTTAAGATGCAAGATGGGTATCAGCTCAAGAAGCTTTCTGGAGAATATATGAATTCCATCTTAATGAGAGATTCCTGACAGTCATGAACTTATAGCTTCACATGCCAAATCAGCAATATGTTTCTTATTAGAAACATCAAGACCTATCGAAATTGATTCACTTGGAACATGTCTCCAAAACGATGCTTACAGAATTTTTTACCATGTGTAAAAAAATTAAAGAAGGTAACAAGAAGAAACATGAAAAGGACCATGAAAAGGAGTTATTATATGTAGAATTTCCTGAATATTATGTTTGGGATTCAACATCAAAATCTTGGAGACCAAGAAAACAGAGACATGTGATAGGTCGTATAAATGGTGCTAACCCAATTAAAGGAGAGATATATTATTTGTGACTATTGCTTACTCACATTAGGTGTCCGACATCATTTGAAGATCTACTGATGGTAAATGGTATTTACTGTAAATCTTTCAAGCAATCAGCCCAGAAATTAGGTCTTTAGAATCTAATGATAGCATAAGAGAGTGCTTAGATGAAGCCATCGTCTTCCAAATGCCAGCAACACTTCGATGTTTATTTGCAACTATATTGGTTCATTGTGAGCCTACAGATGTTAATCATTTATGGGATGAATATCTTGAATCATTATCTAAAGACTTCTCAAGGAAACCACAAGCTACTAGAGCTTCGGTAATAAATGATACTCTTCTCAATATTAACTTCTACCTAGAAAACATAAGAAAGGATATTCAAAAATTTGATTTTCCACATTTACAAACAAAAATCATTACAGAGGAAAATTCACACCCAAGAGAAATAAAGGAAGAGCTAGATGTACAAATCCCAACTGATGATCTAAATGCTGCAATAAAATTCAACTTTGAACAACATACTGCATACACTACAGTATTAACGTGAGTTGAAAAAAATAAAAGTGGAGTTTTTTTTATTGACGGTCCTGGAGGAACTAAGAAGACGTATTTATATCGTGCTCTACTTGCCACTGTAAGATCACAAGGTATTATAGCTCTTGTTACAGCAACATCAGGCGCCGCAGCTGTAATAAGACATGGCAGAAGAACAGCACACTCCAGATTTAAAATCAAAATCCTAACAACAGATTCATCTATGTGTGGCATATCAAAGCAAGATGGGACATCAAAACTCATTCGAATAGCTCGCCTAATAATTTCGAACGAGGCTCCTATGGCTAAACGTATTACAATTGAAACGTTGGATAGAACACTAAGAGATTTAATGGATCAAGATGAATCATTTGACAGAAAAGTAATTGTACTTGGTGGCGATTTCAGACAAGTTTTACACATGGTGCCCCGCTTAACAAGATCACAAACTATCAGAGAAAGTTTAGTAATCTCACATTTGTCGAGCAAAATGACCAAACTACAACTTTTAAAAAATATAAGAGCGAAATCAGACAGAGTATTCAGTGAATTTCTTCTTAGGATTGGGAACGGAGATGAACCAACATTGACCCAGGATCTAATAAAACCGCCTAATGCAATGTTGATCCATAATCACGGTGATTACCTAACAGAAGATTCTCTAATAAATTCAATTTTTCCATCTTTATATGATAATTTTAAGTCCATTGACTATATGAAAGATAGAGCTATCCTTGCAACAAAATTTAAATATGTTGACATGTTAAATGATAGACTAATAAAAAAGTTTCAAGGAGAAGGAAAAGAATTCTATAGCTTTGACGAAGCAGTTGATGATACTAATCATCATTACAAGAAGAATTTTTGAATACTCTGCTACCTAATGGACTACCGTCACACAAACTCATGTTGAAAAAAATATTGTTCAATTATTTTACTGAGAAACTTGGATACGACTAATGGACTGTGCAACGGTACAAGAATGGTATGTCAAGATTTTAACTACAATGTAATTCAAGCAAAAATCACAATGGGCCAGCTTGTTGGGAAAGAAGTTTTCTTGCCAAGAATACCATTGTCACCAGCAGAAGATGAAGGATTACCATTCAAGTTCAAACGCAAACAATTTCCCATAAGATTATGTTTTGCAATGATAATTAATAAATCCCAAGGGCAAACAATACCTAACGTAGGTATCCATCTACCTCAACCAGTTTTCTCTCATGGGCAATTATATGTTGCTTTGTCGTGGGGTACTTCTATGATGACGACCAAAGTCTTAATAACATCAGATGAAAAATTTGAAGAAGAAGAAAAATACACAAAGAATGTTGTGTACAAGGAAGTTCTCCAGCAAAAGGACCACGAGGAATAATTCAAATAGCAAATAACATATTTGAAGGTTAGGAATTTATAATAATAATTAGATGCATTTTTATTAAAGTTTTTTCCCTAAAAATAAAATTAAAAAATATTACAATTCATTATTACATCGTGCACTTTGTTCGTTCACAATCATGTACTAATCAAAATTAAAATAACATTAAACATTATAACTAATTTTAATTAATAAATTTAAATAAAAAACTAAAGTACATTCATATATATATATATATATATATATATATATATATATATATATATATATATATAATTTCATAATTTTTAATTTGTATAGTGTTATACCTTTGATATAGAAATAGTCTCATTTTATTTTCTTTTGAGTTTATTTAGTACTTCAGATGAGTTGTTATTTATATATAACAAACTATTTTAAATCTTGCAGGCACAATGTCATCCACTAACGAAGCTCCAATTCAACACATCCAAATATGCTAACTAAAGATGTTTCAAAAGGATTGGACCATTCATGTTGTGATCCTAAGAACTATTGAGTCCTTTTATGAGAACAATAAAGGATCAGGAAAACTACTAAAAATATTTTTTGCCGACTCAGAGGTGATGTAGCAATATTCTACATGATATAATTCTATTGATAATTGTTGATGCTTATTCTTAAATAAAGTAATACATTCAATGTTTAAGTATAATATGCATCACTTTTATCATGCCATAGCAATCGTAATTTAAAATCATTGCAGAGCCTTCTCAGATTTTTTAACTTAATAAATTATAAATATAAATTAAATTATATTTGTTAATGCTTATTCTTATATTAATTATTATCACCTTACTGTGTATAAGATCGTATAAAAAATTACTGTATTTATTAAAGAGGTCAGCAACATGTGATTCATATTCTCAAATTTTCAACAACAAATATCATGCTTTCTTCCTAATTCTACGTAACTGCATTGTATACATATGTCTAACAATATAAGCAAGCAAATAATGTGCATATGACATCAACACAGCATTGTATACACACTGTAACAAAATAATTATTATTTAGACTAAATTTTTAATGAGTATATTGCTCATAAATTTAATATTTAGTTGCATGATCAAGCTAAATTATAAAATATAACTTATAAAGATCTATAAAATGTAATACAATAGCATTAATTAATACATTTATACATAGCTTATGTCATCTATCATTTATCTTATTTATCTTACTTTACAATGTAAATTACGATGCTACTTTATTAAAATATTACAAAGTTTGGAAATATATAAAGCCCTACTATCTTTTAATTATAGGCTTAAATGAATGTTAATGTATTAGTTATTTGTGAGATAATATTAGTAATATTTGCAGCGAAAAAAAGACAAGGTATTATGTTTGGAGAAACTATTGAAATGTATAAGCACATACTTCAGAAGAATCATGTTGTTTACATCTCAAATGGAGAAGTCAAACAAATAAATCCACTTTACGGGAATGTACATGAGTCAATTAAGTTGACATTGACTAAGAACATCTCTATCAAAGAATCAAAAGCAGAGTTCGGATTTGATAAGATTTTGAAAAACTTTGTCTCAATCAAAGATGCAATTTCAAACGAGGATACAAGGAATATTAGTAAGTATTTGTTAAAATTCTTTAATTTTATTTTAAAAAATTATAAATGAATTTTAAACTTGTTATAAATTACGTGCAGACGTTCTTGCAATAATATCAAATGTCAAGCCTATGATCAATTATGTTACAAGATATAATAAGGTGGACACAAGGCGGGACATCACTATAGTAGACAAAGAGTATACACATATGCTTTTATTTCACAATAAATTAATTATTCAAAATATAATATATTAACAAAATTTTGTCAAACTTTTCTTACACAGTAGAATAACATTGTCTGTAACTTTATTTGGAGATTTAGCTAAAAATGAATGATCAATTATTAAAGACAATATCAACAAGACAACTGTAATAGCACTATCAGATTTTAAAATATCGTTGTACAAAGGTAATATATTTCTTATTATTGAATTACAAATTAATTATCAATAAATATCAAATTCTAATTATAACTATTATATATGCAGGGGAGATGTGCATGACTTCGCAAATTACATCAACAATATGTATCAACCCTGAAATATAGCTTGCTAAGGACATGCAAGAATGGTAATTCAAACTAAAAAAGGTAACTTAATAAATTAAAGTTTTATAATTTTTAAAATTATATGCAGGGCTCATTCAAAAGATGGTATCAAGACTAATGGTGCTCCATCAAGGCTATTTAAAAATGTAGCAAAAAAAAATTGTTAACATTATGCAAGCTTCTCAAAAATCATTAGAGGTATGATATTAAAAATCCTACTATAAAATATTAATGAATCAAAGGCTTCAGTTTCAAAACAAGTTGAGATAAATTGATCTTGTTTCATCAGTAAGATATAAAGTAAACATGAATTTTTTTATTATATTCCCTAAAAAAAGATTTATTTTCTAATCATATATTTTTAATATATTTCTAAGTTATCCTAAATATATTTCAACTACAATTACAATTATTATTTTTACAATTTTTTAAAAAATTCATTTTTTTCTATGTTTTTTCATTTATTTTATAATTTCTTTTTTTATTTACTAAATATATATAAACTACAATTATAACTAACTAAAATTTTACAACTTTATAGGCAGAATATGGCATTTTTATAGGAAAAATAACAAACATCTTAAATAGGCATGAGACTTGGTACTACTCTTGCAAAGGCTGCAATAAAAAGGTAGAAAAATCTATTTATGACAAATGTCAAAATTGTCAAAAAAACACTGAAGATAGTATACCCAGGTAAATTACTATCAATTACTCATGAAAGAAAAATATACAGATTAAATATAAAAATATCACCTGATGCACAATGATAATACAAAATGTAGGTATGTGGTTAAAATCATAGTTGAAGATGAGATAGATAGTGCAAGAGTGACACTTTTTGACGTAGTAGAAACTCTGATAGGATGCAAGGCTCAGAAATTCATGGCTGGTATAAAAGAGGTAACTTCTTACTTTATTATATTTTATACATATGAAACAATATGTTTCATGTATAATATCTTAATTGTTTCCTCATTAAAACAAAAAAATAATCAGAGTTCATTCTTCCAAAAGTTTGTTCTCAACATCGAAAAGACATACAAGTTCCTTGTAAAGTTGGATGAAAACTCAAAAGGTGAACGTGCACAAGGAAAGATAATAGCACAAGAAATCTAAATCCAAGAAGACATCACAATCAACATTAATGATGATGATTCTGTTCTCAATTTACCAAAAAAGAAGATAAAGGTGGGGAAGGAATGATCAAGGGACCAAAAAAAATTAAACATGACACTTTTTAGTTATCGTTACATTTACAAATTGGTTGAAGGAATTTGAATGAACTTTTCATATGCTTTTAAGATGATTAACTGATGAATTTATTTGTTAGGACAATTTATGATTTATAAACATATGCACATATAGTTGTTTGATAACTATTGCATACTTTGATTATTATTGCAGTTATTAGCTTAAATTTATCATTAGATTGTGTGAATCTAAATACATATTTAGAGAATAGTTCATTTTATTACTTTAAAATTGCATGTGAACTATTTTTTGCTTATCTATACTACACACAAACTATTGTTGATGAGTCATTTGCAAGAAATCTGATGACCCAGAACAGCTTCACTATTGAGAGGAAACAACAGCTTTCTGCAAAGAGGGTAGCTAATTTTGCAAAATAGTTATTCTAATTTATTTCTTTTAGTAGTCCAAATTCAATTGTTTCTGTTTTGTGACATGCCCAGGTTCTCAGTGTTCTTAAGAAGTATTATTTTGTTCCCTCTCTCGGTGAAAGAAGTAAATGGAAGAGGTACCGGTTGTATGTTATTTTTTCAGGTATCCAGCCAGGAGATCAGCCTTCTTGCTAGATGTCAAAGAATATATGCTCATGCTCATGATTATCACATTAATTCTATTTCAAATAACAGGTTTCTTCATGCATATTGCTTTTCACTATATAGTGTTATATTATTCTTGCTAGATTGTTTTTTATTCATCTAAAGCTTTAATAGATTGATCTTATATGGAGTCATACATTGGGCACTTTTGTTCAGATCAGTTTATCATGTCTTACAGTTATGTGTGTATTTTATTATGGTTTAATATGAAACAACTACCATAAACATTTTGCAAATATGGATATATGTCAATAGTGTTAGATAGAGGCTTCAAACATTTGAAGTTCTTTTGCCTTGTGGGGGTGATAAAATAAACTTTGATTACATTTCCTTTGAAATGCAGAGGTGATAACATCTGTAGAATTATATCCTACACACTGTAACATATTAGCATATAGTAGATCTAAGGGCTCTATACGACTTATTTATTTGCGACAATCAGCACTGTGTAATAACCATTCAAAGTTGTAAGTGATCAATTGTTTTTTCTTTGAACATTTATACAGTGACATGTAATTGGGTGTACTTCTTGTTTCAATAAAATATTATTGAATTCTTATTTTGAGTTGTTTGCTTCTTTGCTACTGTCATGGCTAATAGCATGTACTTTCGGTTTTGAGGAGCATGAAGCACCAGGTTCAATATCTTTTTTCACTGAGATCATTGCGTTAATTTTAGATACAAAATTTGGAAAGTATGAAATACACATTCTCAGCCGTGGTTACATGACTCTTAAGGTTACAGTTTTTTAGTCGTTTATCTTCAAGTTTTCAATTGTTTCTTTTTTTAGGATAATCAGTCAGCAATGAGCTTTTGATATCCATGTTACAATCCTTGTGCAATTTTGAGAATCAACTGTTTCCAGTATTTAGTTTCTTTTTTTTAAATTTGCTTTTAACTGATTTTAGCTATAGGATATAAACATGGACAGTGGTCCAGTTGAAACCATTCCATGTCCATGAATATTTAAGGCCGAAGGTGAATACTATTTACAATTATGTATTTCATTATGAATTTGTTAGTAACATTGGATGCTACGCCTTTCAGTTCCTTCTTCTTTTTCTTTTTCATTTTTAGAATAAGCTTTAGTCTCATTAGGGAAGTGGTCCATCCCCCATCTTCGAACCTCAGAATTAGGAGATGAGACATGTCTCAAGCTGACTGCACTCCAGCTCGCTTCCCGCCAGGTCGAGATAAGAGTCCATTCCCACCAGGCTGATGTAGGAGACCCTTCTCGCCAGACTGAGACATGTGTCCCTTTTCACCATGCCTAGTCATCCTTTCTCTTCAGGCCAACTCTTCCCTTCCTGCAAGGCTGAGGCAGAAGTCCCTTCTCGCCAGGCCGAGACAGGCATCCCTCCTCGCCAGGACGACTCATCCCTTCTCTACAGGCCGAGTCAAAAGGCGTCCTTTCTCGTCCTTCTCGTTAGGAGTCATTCCTTCTCTCTAGGTTAACTCACAGAGACATATGTCCCTTCCCAGCTAGGCCGAGGCAGGCATCCCTTCTAGCCCAAGCAATCAAGAACTTCCGTCTAAGATTAAATCAAGAGTAAGGCTAAAGAACCGGCAGGTTTGTCATGGAACGTAAAATATAAATAAGAGATATTTTTGTGCTGTGTACTAACCTATATGCAGACTTAGCCACTCGATCTTCATCAATTCAGTGATAAAAATGAAAGACCTTAGCATCATTTTCATGGATAAGCCCAAGACATATACCAAAGATCTTAGTACCTTTTAAGGGTAAAACCAAGGCACATCATCAACTCGGTCGACTCCGACTCAAAGACCTTGGTACCTATTTAGGGTAAAACCAAGGCACGTTATCGACAAAAAGACCTTGGCATCTTCCTAAGACCAAGGCATGCACACTAAAGACCTTAGTACCTTTTCAGATAAATCCAAGGCACGTCATCAGCTCGATCGCCTCCAACACCAAAGATCTTGGAACCTTTTTAGGGTAAAACCAAGCAACATCATCAACTCGGTCTCCTCCAACACTAAAGACCTTGGTACATTTTAGCGTAAAACCAAGGCACGTCATACTCTCGGCCTCCTCTGACACCAAAGACATGGTACCTTTTTAGGGTAAAACTAAGGCACATCATCAACTTAGTCGACTCTGACATAAAGACCTTGGCATCTTCCTAAGTGCAAGGAATGTACCCTAAGGTCTTGGTGTCATCATGGCAAAACCCTAGGCACAAGGTCAAGACATCCCTATTATAAAGGCACAAAGTTCTATTTCACTCAGACTTAGCCAGCGAGTCCGAGTGAAAGGGGCCAGTGTTATACCATAGAAATAAATCAGTGTTAATCACATTCAAATTGTTGACATGTGTCCCAAATAGACTATATCCCAACTCAATGCAGACAGAACAAAAGAAGAGTTATCCCTTCTTGTCAGACCAAGACAAGCATCCCTCGTTAGGCCGAGACAGACATCCCTTCTCACCAAGCCGAGACAGACATCCCTTCTCACCAAGCCGAGTCGTCCCTTCTCGCTAGGCTGAGTTGACAACTTGTGAGGCCAACTAAAAAGGTGGTACATGTCATCCCTTCTCTCTAGGAGGCGTCCCTTCTCACTAAGAGGCATCCTTCTCACCTGGCCAAGTCATCCCTTTTCGCTAGGCCGAGAAAGACATCCATTCTCGCCAGGCTGAGTCATCCCTTCTTACCAGGCCGAGTCGACAACTTATGAGACTGACTAAAAAGGTGGTACTTATCGTGTTGGCTTTCTTGTTTTGATGATGTTTAACAAACAATTTACTTCTAATGTTGTTTGTCTAGCGTTTGTGCTCTCATATTTATTCTAGACAAATAACGAGTTGGAGGTTGGATGGATTGCGCTTCAACGATAATATCCAATGGAGATTGGCAGAATAGTAGGTGAAGCTATATACAATTCAAGTTAAAGATCTAATTTCAAGCTTCATCCGCAAGTGTACCAAGTTGAGCTCATTGAAGACCTTCATCAAGCTTGGGTAATTTAGTTTAGGAGTTTATATTATGTGTGTTAATATCTTAAGCTCAATATAATATACACACACACATTTATCGGTTTCCATGTATATATATAGTTATATATATACATATATGTTTTGGTTTGATAGTTTTCAAGTTTTACTATGAAACAATTAAATATAATTAGAAAACATATTTTAGTTTCGTACTTATATACATAAATATGATTTTATCAATATCAATTTTATTTCTTTCAATGAAATCATGTTTTAGAGCATTATATGTGTATTTTGATAAAATACTACATTCATTATTTATAGATTTCATAACAATAGTTTGCATCTTTCTTTAAGTCTATAAAATCATTTTGTAAAGTTTTAAAACATGGTTTAGCCAAAATGTCAAAATTCATATGTTTACATTTCCATATTTTGGACTATTTTGCAAAATAATGATATTTCTCATTTGGGAAGTCCTTTTAGAAAACCAGTTTTTGTAGCATGTGTATTATCATGTCTATAATCATTTTTCAAAGTTTTACATTTTTCTGAATTTATTTGATATTTTAAATAGGGTTTTAAATCAGAAAAACTATTTTTAAAACTGTCAATTTCATATATCAGTTTGCGGTCGACCGCCACGGTCGACCACGCCTGGTTCTTTTCTTGAGTGGGCAGCAAAAACTTTCACGGTCGACCGTGGTGGTCAATCGTCAAGCTGAAAATTCCCATGGTCGACCGCCACGGTCGACCATCGAACTCTCTAGAAGTTTTCTCTGCTTTGATGACCTTCGCGGTCGACCGCCGCACTGTCATATCAGTTCTAACGGCTAGTTTCTAGAGCCGTTGCTAAGTTGGTTTTTTGGTCTTTTCTTGGTTTTCTCTTGGTTTTAGGGTTTCATATAAATACCCCCTTATACCTCAGTTCTTATAGCTATACAAGAAGTTTTTAAACAAGAGTTTAACAAGGGTTTAAATTTATTTAAAGTGTGTTTATAAGCTTTTAAGCATTTGAGTGTTTCGGTTTTGTGAATCAATTCCACAAGAGCTTGGGGAGATCATCTATTAAAGTTTGAGCTTCCAACTATTCTCCCTCCACCTCTAGATCTATTGAGAAGATTTCTAGACTCTTATCTAGCTTTACATTTGCATAGTTATTTGATTATCTTTTTTAAAGTTATATTGAGTTTAGATTTGATCTTATTTACTCTCATTGTTACACACACCCATATGAGCTTATCGTATTTTCATACATAGTATATTTGGGTTTTTGAGAGTTGTAACAATTGAGTGTGAGTTTTCATTGTGTTCTCATTCATAGTAGAGAACAAACATTTATTGTATTGAGCCTAATTGAGAGGATACACTTTGTAATACACTTGTACACCGAGAAAAGTGTGTGGCGACAGTCGGGGATCGTCCTAAGAGGAGTGGCGTCAGTTGATGAACCTAGGGAGAGGTTGTATCCGAGCACTTGAGGGAGACACGTCTAGTTCAACACTTGAGAGGGTGTAGAGTAGGATTACAAGAGTGTTGATTGTAGAGTTTTCGATAAACTAGAAAATCGTATTGTGTGGTGTAAACGTTATTCAGGTGAACGTAGAAAACCCGGTTGTGATAGTAGATTTCTCCCCGAGAGTGGGGAGCGGAGACGTAGGATGGAAGGTCCGAACTCCGTGATCATTTGGGTGTGTTTGAGTTTGTCATTAGCGCATTTGCTTTTGTATTTATCTTATATTGCCAATTGTGCATTGCTCATTTTATTTCATCCACTATCTTGTTTATGTTTATTTCACCCGTGTGTTAGTTTATATATCCTTGCATATATTTTTATCATATAGGATATATCTCATTCTTCATATTGCTTATCCTAGCTCATATATATTGTTGTATTTCATACTTGCTAGGATAACTTGTTAATTAATTTTAATTGGCATAAAATCGAATTAGATTAGCATAAGACCCTAATCACCCCTCCCCCCTCCTCTAGGGTCTAACATATCATCCTTTCTTGCAAGGAGGCATCCCTTCTTGCCATTTCAAGTTATCCCTTCTCGCCAGGCCGAGTCGTCCCTTCTCGCTAAGTTGCTTGCCAAGACGAGTTGTACTTTCTCGCTACGAGGCATCCCTTCTTGTTAGGCCAAGTCATCCCTACTCGTTAGGCCGAGCCCCTTCTCACTTGACCGAGTAGTCCCTTCTCGCCTGACCAAGTCATCTCTTCTTACTAAGTCGAGTCGTCCCTTTTCGCCTGGCCGAGTCGACCATTCTCCCCAGGCTAGGTCGAAAGGTAGTCATCCTCGAGCTCTACACCAATAGCCAGTCACCATCACAATAAAAGTATTGTCAGAGTCATCATTGCTCTAGCCCCATAGCCTTTATGACTCATTAGGATCCATCAACATCATATTTCTTATGTCACCATCAAATTGATCACAAAGGTGAATCATGCCACCCACAGCTGATACATGTAAAATAACTACTGACTAAGCAATCTTCTTGGACTCGTCGAAATTATAAAATTGCCCCTCTATACCTACAATAAATAGGGGGACTATTTGTAGTACATGGGTAAGCAATCTCTTACTAAAAAATACACTATCTCTATATTACTTCTCCACTCAAGCTGAACTACTGACTTGATCGTCGGAGGAATCACCGGAAAACCCAAGTCCGGTCCTCTAACTTGTTGTAGTCCTGTAGGAAACTCAGCGGTCTATTAGGGAATCAGCCATACAAGGAAATTAAGGACCCTAACACCTCTGTAATCCATACATAAACCTCCTGTTTGATAACTGACATCAACATTTCCTAAGAGGCGACATTCCTCTAAAATATGAGTTGGAGAAAGACAACTATGATATCTTGTGGCAAAAAATTGATTAATTTAAGTCGGTGCTCGTTCTTTGGTTTCAAGGGCCTCTAACCTACGCAGGATTGTAGTTATCTTTACTTCACAGGCTATGTTTGACTCTAGAAAAAGACCATTAGATTTGGTTGGGGAAACTGATGAAACCCTCTCATCATATTTTTCCCACTACATGGGTTTCTCAAATATATCCTCTAAAAAATCCCAAGTTTTATCAGCATTTTTCTTCATGAAATCTCTTGATACATAGATTCAAGGAAGTTTTTAAAGAATAATCCAATCCTTCATAGATAATTTGACATAATAGCCATTTTTCTAGACCATGGTGAGGACATTGGATACGAACATCTTAAATCTATCAAAATACTTCGAGAATGACTCCCTTGGGACTATCTAAAAATTCTAAATGTTGTTTCTAAGCTTAACCGTTTTATGGATTGGGAAAAAATTCAGTAAAATAGTAACAAATTCATCCCAGATTAAGATAAAATTTGTGGGTAAGAGATATAGCCATTTCTTGGCTTTATCCTTAAGCACTAATGAGAGAAATATAAGCTTAATCATATCCTTAGATAATTCTCTAATCTTAATCATAAGAAAATTTCTGCAAACTCAGAGATAAAAATTTAATCATCTTCAGTTTTATTTTCTAAGAATTTTAGAAGCATGTCTATAAAGTATGATCTAAGCTTAAAATTAGCTTCATTGGCATTAGGTAGTCTAATGCAAGATAGGATTGCATTCCTAATGGGAAAATACGTATCTTGAAGAATGGGCGGATTAAAATTAGCCATTTCTTTCATTTTACAAATTGATTCAAAATGGATTAATCAATTGGTTTTGTCCATATTCCAAACTTGCCTACACCAAAACAAATTCGTTTGAAATTTTTTTTACTAAAAACATTATAAAAAAGTTCTAAGAAAAAAATAGTTAAAGTTTTTTAAGGAAAAACTAAAAGACATAAAAGATTAATGAGAGAAGAAAAGAAAGATAAAGAGAAAAAAACTAACTAAAATAAATCAAGAGCAACCACTTTGAAACAATCACCCTTAATTCTCGGGTTAAGCCTAAACTTAACCAGACCAGCTCCTAATTAAAAACTCCGTGAGTGAAAAAGTTAAAATATACTCAGTCAGTTAGCTAGGTGAAGATAGTATTAGAAGGAGGCCAAAGACCAATTAAGTACATTTTATTTACGAAGCACTTTACACAACCCCTAAACATTACCTTAGACATCAACGGATTCAAGTAAATCTAAACAAGTTCACTTAAGGATTTCTTATTCCTTAATGAGCTCGAGTCTTTACGGGCTAATATCTAATGAGTTTTAAATGAATTAGGTTTGTGTAGTGAGGAATTAGTGATTTATGGGTAATAATCATATTTTTATTCCAATTTTATACCCTCATTATCTAGTTTTTATCAATAAATATACCACTAATAATATTTTTTATCTTAATTTATAGGTCAATGAAGAATTAATGAATGAAAGCCCAAAAGACTCAAACCTCCTGATTTTCTGCCATTTATTGAAGCCTAAAAATAAAGACAAAAGAAGGTCCATGAAAGCTCAAGGATCCATGAAGAAATCAGCTCAAGAAATTAATAGAAATAAAAATTTGCTACAAACCAACCAAGGAGCCAATCGATTGGTGGTCGACAGAATCAGATTTGTTACTAGATTTTAATTCTTGTTCTCCAAGTTTTATCCAAGGGTTCTTATTCATTGTTGTAGGCTATAAATTGGGGTAGAGAGTGAAGGGTTAGTGGTTAAATTTTTTTATAAAAACTCTTTTTGGAGAGGAGGGCTACTCTTAATTGAGAAGACCTTCTAAAATTATAACTTCTGTTGCAATTAATAAAAGAATTTTTAACCATCTTCATATTTTTCTTTTCTTCTCTTTATTTGATTATGAAGATGAAGATGAGATGAAGATGGAGATCAAGATGAAGATTTGCCTTCATCAAAAGACTAGAACCCTCTTGGAATATAAATTTTCTCATTTATCTTTTTTACTTTCTTGTAATATTTTCTTTTCTTGCTTTAGATATCTAAGGGGCTAGAACCCTCTTGAATTAGATTTATTTCATACTTGTAGAGTAGATTTATATTCATATCTTTAGTTTCTTGCACTTTTATTTGGAAAAATTGCTTCAAGGCCCCAAAATCCAAAAAGTCATGTGACCCAGCCCCTCATACTTTTGGTTATGTGCTGTAACCCCAAAATTTTGAAAATTTTTGCCCAAACCCCTCCATCATGACTCTAGCTCATGTTTTCCTAAAAAACCCAATTTTACCCCTCCCAAAATCACTGTCATCTTCCCCCCAAAATCGCACTTCTTCCTCCTCTTCCTTCCCCATCTTCTTCCTCCCTCCTCTGTCTCCTTCCTCCGCCGCTTCGACTCCCCCCAGTCCTACAAGCGCTTTGTCAAATCCTTCTTCCTCCTCGATGGAGACTCCTCCTCCCTCGTCGTCGGTTGCCTCCGCAAGGTCCGCCTCATCTCCAGCATCCCCGCAGTCAGCAACACCTCGTCGTCGAAATCTTCGACGACGAGAAGAAGGTCATGAGTTTTAGGATCGTGGGAGGCGAGCATAGGCTGAGCAACTACAGGTCATGAGTTCTAGATTCAAGGCAACCCTTTCTTCCAAATTTCAGTCACTAATATGTACTGCAAATGTGGGTGCTTGATCGATTACCACAAAGAGTTTGATGAAATGCTTGTTAAAGATGTGGTCAACAGGGCTGCGCTTATAACTGGTTACTCACAGAATGATCATCCTAAAGAAGCATTGGAGTTGCTTCCTAAAATGCTCATATTTGGATTGAAACCTAATGAGTTTACTTTTGCGAGCTTTTTGAAGGCCACTAGTTCTGCTGCAAGTGTTGGAATTGGGGAACAAATTCATGCTTTAAGTGTTAAATATTCTTGCAACTTGAATGTGTTTGTTGGGAGTTCATTGTTGGATATCTATGCACATTTTGGGAAGATGGATGAGCCTTGTTTTGTGTTTGATCGGTTGGATTCCAAGAACGAAATCTCATAGAATGCTCTAATTGCTAGATATGCAAGAAAAGAAGAAGGCGAGAAGGCTCTTAAAATGTTAACTATTTTACGGTGCTTGTTAACTATATTCAGGTTCATGTTAACTATTCGAGGGTTCTTGTTAACTATATTCAGGTTCATGTTAACTATTTTAATGTGCTTGTTAACTATATTCAGGTTCATGATAACTATTTTACGGTACTTGTTAACTATATTCAGGTTCATGTTAACGATTTTAAGGTGCTTGTTAACTATATTCAGGCTCATGTTAACTATTTTACGATGCTTGTTAACTATATTCATGTTCATGTTAACTATTTGAGGGTGCTTGTTAACTATATTCAGGTTCATGTTAACTATTTTAAGGTACTTGTTAACTATATTCAGGTTCATGTTAACTATATTTAGGTTCATGTTAACTATTTTACGGTACTTGTTAACTAATTCAGGTTCATGTTAACTATATGAGGGTGCTTGTTAATTATATTCAGGTTCATGTTAACTATTTTATGGTGCTTGTTAACTATATTCAGGTTCATGTTAACTATTTTAAGGTGCTTTTAACTATAATCAGGTTCATATTAACTATTTTAAGGTGCTTGTTAACTATATTCAGGTTCATGTTAACTATTTTACGGTGCTTGTTGACTATATTCAGGTTCATGTTAACTATTTGAGGGTGCTTGTTAACTATATTTAGCTTCATGTTAACTATTTTAAGGTGCTTGTTAACTATATTCAGGTTCATGTTAACTATTTTACGGTGCTTGTTAACTATATTCAGGTTCGTGTTAACTATTTTAAGGTGCTTGTTAACTATATTCAAGTTCATGTTAACTATTTTAAGGTGCTTGTTAACTATATTCAAGTTCATGTTAACTATTTTACGGTGCTTGTTAACTATATTCAGGTTCATATTAACTATTTGAGGCTGCTTGTTAACTATATTAAGGTTCATGTTAACTATTTTAATGTGCTTATTAACTATATTCAGGTTCATGTTAACTATTTTATGATGCTTGTTAACTATATTCAGGTTCATGTTAACTATTTTACGGTGCTTGTTAAATATATTCAGGTTCATGCCAATGGGAGAGGAGACTTCAAACTGACATCCAAATGGCAAAGCAAGCTCTTTGTGATGCTTTATCCGTTGAAAGGAAGCCTGAAGCTTTAACATGTTTTCTGTGTAACTTAACAAGTTACCAAGAAAAGTTAACATGTTACATGTGTAACTTAACAATCTACCTGTGAAAGTTAACATGTTATCTGTGTAACTTAATAAGCTACCAAAAAAAGTTAACATGTTACCTGTGTAACTTAACAATCTAACAGAGTAACTTAACAAGCTAACAAAAATATTTCAATAGTTAATGACTTATATAAGCATTTTAATAGTTAATAGGACAAATTTGCGCATCAAATTTATATCACATTTTTATTATAGTTCACATCCCTACAAAAGTATTTTAGTTCATATTCACAGTTACTACATACATACAAAAGTATTTAGCTATTACATATACTTTCAAGGCAAGATGAAAGCCAAATAACATTGTGCCTACCGAGGCACCAGATTAAGGAAAAGGCCCAGATGGAATTACATTATTGTAATAATCCATAACTTCACAATACACTGATACTCATTTTCATCTTGAAGCAACTAATCTGAAGTCTGGGGAGGATGTGGATTGTGGTAAGAGGATCTCTCTATTGGGCCATATTGTGCAATTCCAGGTGGATGCCATAACCTAAAACAAGCCAAAAAACCCAAAACAATCAATCTTTCCCCTCTTTTTAATATTTATTTATTTAATTAATTTAACTGGAAAATCAATGAGAAATACCTTGAAGGCAATGCGGTCATGGGTTTTGTTGGATAACAGGACATAACACGAGATCTCCTTCTCTAACCCAACTAATTAAACCAAAAAACGTGAAATTAGATGAAGAACTAAACCCGACAAGATGAGGGTGTCCGATGTGGCGGTGGTGGCGGAGTTGAGGAGGCTGTGGAGGATGACCCGAAATGTTAAGGAGGGGCATGATGGGTGCTAGAGCGGCGACGGCGATGGCTGCAGCGTTGAGGGAGGTGGTAACACCTTATGTGGCGGCGCTGGAGTTTGAGAGAGAGGGAGTGGAGTTGGACGAGATAAAGAAGAGCGGAGCAAGAGGAGGAAGAAGGAGAAGATCTGGAGAAGAAGAAGATCTAGAAAAGAAGAAGAGGGGTAGTTTGGGGATTTTTGGGGATTTATTTTCTTGGAAATTGTAATAAGGACTGAATCACATAGAATTTTCATTTTTGGGGCTGCAGCACATAACCAAAAGTATAAGGGGCTGGGTCACATGACTTTTTAGATTTTGGGGCCTTGAAGCAATTTTTCCCTTTTATTTTGTAGTATAGATTTAATTTCTTACATAGTTTAGATTTTATTTTCTTACACTATTCACCAAGAGGTTAGAACCCTCTTGAGAATTAGTTTTTATTTTTTGTTCATTCTTTTCCTTTTATTTTCTCACTTAGAGGCTAGAACCCTCTTTAGAGTTAGTTTTTATTTTCTTTCACTATTCACTAATAGACTAGGACCTCTTGGGAATTAGTTTTTATTCACTCTCTTTTCCTTTCATTTTCTCACTTAGAGGCTATAACCCTCTTTAGAGTTAGTTTTTATTTTCATTCTCTCTTTTATTTCTTTGTTTTTGTTTTCTAAGATGTGGAGCTAATTCTTGTAGGAATTCTAGACTTGCATGAAACTAGTTAATTTCTTTTATGAATTGTGAATTACTCTCTTATGCTTAAAATGATTATGTTTAGGGTAATCAACTAGAGAACTAATTGGTAGAAGGAATTCGAGAATTACTATCTAGATGTTATTCTTTTCATGATTGTTAATTTTGCTTAAATGATAATATGATAAGTTATACTTTCCTTAAGTAGTTTGATAATTTATGCTTAATAAATCTAAAGTAAAATATGATAAAAAGAGAATTGTTCATAATTTATAATTGAAATTAACTAGTGGATTCAATTCTATATTCCTCATATCTCTAATTGAATCATCCATCTTTTACCTTCTTCATTTTCTTCTTTATTTTTGATTTTTCTCTTTCTTGATTTTATTTTCCTTTATTTCTTTCACTCCTCTCAATCTCCTTTTGTTTTTATTTGCACATATTCACAACCACTTTTCTTATCTCTCCACAAGCCACTTGTTTCACTTCTAATTGTCACACACAACATAAGAACTGATTTTGATTAATTTTTACAAACACCTTCCTTGTGGGATTCGAAATTTTTCTATACTATAACTTGATAGTTGTGCGCTTGTAACTTTTGGTTATCATTTTATTACATCATGTTTTTAGCGCATTTACCGGGGAAGGTTCTTATAAGTAGGATTTTTTTATTTTGGTTTTTTAATTTGTGTGTTTTCTTGTGAAGGAACCACTTTGAAGATTGAAGATAAAAAATTAGAGATCGAAGAATTAAGATTTGCTTGTGGTAACTCTTCATTCTAGTATTTTTAATTCTACCTCTTTAGTTAGTTTCTCACAAGTAGAGACAATTAAGATCTAATTTTTTTTACTTTTGTCGACCATAATAAAAACCACCCTTCACTTGGATATTTACTAGCAAGATAATAAATGCAAACAAGTACTCTCTTTCTCATCTCTGTTTGATTGTTAACCTTAATTTAAAAAAAGAAAAGATTTTATTATTTTTCCTTTTATCATTGCTTTTAATTCCTATGGTTACATTGCATATAATAGCAGGAATTCACCAAAATGATTTGAGCATCTTGATTTGACACTCACTTGAAACTATTCTTAAAAGCAAAGCCCCTAATCAAGATATGATGAGGGATTTTATCGCTATTTCTTTAGCCTACAAATCACTAATTCCTCACTACATAAACCCAAGCCTTTTAAAACACATTAGACGTTGGCCCCTCAAAACTCAAGCTCATTAAGAAATGAAAAATCCTTAAGTGAATTGGTTTAAGTTTACTTGAATCTATTGGTGTCTAAGGAAAGGTTTACGGGTTGCGTAAAGCGCTCCGCAAGGAACGATGTTCTTAATTGATCTTTGATCTCCCTCTAGTACTATCCTTACATGGCTAACTGAACGAGTAAACTTTAATCTTTTCACTAAGGGAGTTTTTTGTTAGGAGCTAGTCTAGCTGAGTTTAGGCTTAACCCTAAAATTTGGAGTGATTACACAAGTGATTGCTTTTGATTAGTTTTAGTTAGATTTTTCTTTTATCTTTCTCCTCCTTCTCATTATCTTTTAGAATTTTTCTTAGTTTTCCTTAAAACAAACTAACTTTCATTTTTCTTAGAATTCTTTTAGTTAAATAAAATATAAAAAAAGAATTTACCTTGGTGTATGTAAGGTTGGATTAGGGATAATACCAATCATTTAAACCGTTTTGAACTAATTTTCGAAGAAATGGATAATCCTAATCCACCCGTTCTTCAAGATATATGTTACCTAACTAGGAATACAATCTCATCTTACATTAAGCTACCCGAGGTAAATGAACTAATTTTGAGCTTAGACTGCATTACATAAATATGCTTCTAAAATTCTTAGGAAATGAAGCCAAAGATGCTGACATCTTTTGCCAAAGTGTTCCAATTCAAGTCTCTATCTCCTCGCCATTCATCGTGCCTTCGTTCAACATAAGTTTGGAAGCAACCCACCAATGCGCCTTCTAGTAGTCTTTTAGACTCTTGTCCTAACTCTACCTCATAAAATCCTAATTAAAAAAGGTGCTTATATGAGTAAGGCATGATACCAATCACTGGTACTTTGGGTGCGGAACGTTGATGGTGCTATACCAATCATAAAATAGGTATGAGAGAATAATGTGTAATGTTTGTCTTGACAAAGTAAACAAAGCCCCAGTACACCCTGATACAAAATAATATCATGTCCCGGTAACATCCACCAAACTCCACTCATGCCCCAATTTCATCTTAGGGCTACTAACATACATTTCATCATAATTGAATTATCAGGCGAAGCAGCAACATAGATAAAGTTCAAGATAGCAAATGTTGTTTACTTAGAGAACAAGTCAGGACGAACAGATTTTGATCAATCAAGTAAAGGTAGCTAGTGTAAGGTTAATCTATTCAGGAAGGCTGCATCGTAGTTCATCTTTAGGAGGACATGGTAAAACTTGAAATATTCATAGTAGTCCAACTTCTGCCAGATCACGCAAAGGTACTTGAAGTTCCACTTGGACCTCTTGTATGCCTGCAGTAAGGGAACAAAGGTTACGTTGGTCATTCTAGTCGCTGCAATCAAAATTTAATAAGGTCCACAAACTAGACCATCATATATGAATATGGCAAGTCAACTCTAGGGCTCATAGTTGCCTAAGGATTGTGGCAATATGAGCAACCAATGTCCTCAGCCCTCGATGGATGCTGCAAATCATGGCTGATCCGACAGATGCTGCAAATAATGGCAGGGAGTAGACCCAACTTCCACCTACAAAATAGACATCACTGTTCTTTCAGGTCTCTTGTATTGCATCTAACACATATTACAATAAAAAGATTAGAATGAAACAAAGAAAATTTTTATATTTCCTAGAGTTCTTTTCTGTGTGCTAATGGAGCGTCGATCTTGTACTTCATTGACGGTCCAACTAAGATAATGAGTCTCTCACTTGTTAATGATTTCTGATCTCTTGGAAGATATGACACTCTTCTCTAGATGAAGGAATGCCAAATAAAACCAAAAGCCAATCTCATGTGTATGCACGGTATGTTTGATGATCTATGAGTAAATAGATACTATTTAACTCAAAGAGATATTAACAGATCCTTTCTCATGAGGATTGTTGATTAAACTAGATGACTAGCTGAAGAGAACTAAACCTTTTCACAAGGATCGTTGATACCTAACCAAGAACAATGTTAGCCCAAAGACCTTTCCTCCACCCCTTGCTTCATGTTGATCGTGCCTATTTATAGGCTTTAAAAGTGTTAAGGAGTGAGTTAGTGGGCCTTAACTCTTGTTAAATGAGTGAGTTAGTAGTCAATAATCGCCCTTTAAATAGGTTAGTTAGTGGTCATTCTCCTTAAATGGGTGAGTTAGTGGAGTGAGCCGTTTTCTTAAAAGCAACTTCTAAAAATGGTTATAGGCGAGGTTCGCCAATAATAACCATGAGAGAAGTTCACCAGTAATGACTATGAGTGAAGTTTTCCAATAATGGCCACGAGCAAACTTCACCAGAATGGAGGTAGTCCACTTTCTTTGGAGCGGGTTGATGTGGCCCACATAGGCTATTGGGTGAAGCTCGCTTAGGCGAGTTTCACTATGACTTTCATAAGCTTCACTGCGTCTTCCGTGAACTTTCCTGTGACTTTGGCAAACTTCACTATGTGGGCCGCATAGACTATTTGGGCAAAGCTTGTTTAAGGTGAGCTTTGATTGAAACTTCACTGTGACTTGGTCTTAAGAGCAAGCTTCATTATGACTTGGGCGAGCTTTGTTGATAAGCTCATATTTGACTTAGAATCTAACTTGAACATATTTATTTACTCCGCTGACTTGAGGATGCCTTTCGACTTGGCCCAGAGTCTGAATTGGAGACACCTTTTGAATTGGACTCAGAGTCCAACATGAGGATGCCTTTTGACTCAGCTCTGAGTTCGACTTGAGAATTGACTTAGACTCAGGTCCTCTTTGGCTCGAATGCAGTCATGTTCACATGTGATCCAAGTGAACTTTGTTGTAGCCTACCATAGGCTAATGCTCGAGCCCATCTAAAGTGTTTAGCCTGTGAGCATTTATTTCTTAGACTTGGACTTATTGTTGATCTAGTAGAGTATACTTTAACAGTCTACAAGACCCTCCCCTAAAAGTTTTCATGATTCTGTATTCAGACTTGTAATAGGAAACAAAATACTTTGGGTAATTGCCAGAGGTGTACTGTCAAACATAGTTTTAGTTGTGTTTCTTAGGATGAACATATCTCTATTTGACTACTTGTCTGCCAAATGTGTGCTATTGAACGTAGCTTTTCATCATTGAACTCATCTTGGTTGAATGCTAGATTGAATTTTGAAGTGCTTGTTGTTGAGATTCCATTCAATTCTGTGTTTACAACCCATATTTGAAGCGAAGCTACTAGAGCATGTCTGAATGCCTACATAGCTGCTGGAGCATGGCCAAACATTAGCATAGCTACTAAAGCATAGCCGGATCTTGGCATAACTGCTAGAGCATAGCCAAATATCGATATAAGTTCAGGAATGTAGTCAAATATTGGCGTAATAGCTGGAGTGTAGTTGGATGTTGACATAACTGCTGGAGTGTAGCCAAATGTTGGTGTAGCTGTTGGAGCTTAGCCGAATGTTTAACCATAGTTTATACTCGTATGTAGCTGGAGTATTCTATCATCTCAATTAAGCTAGGGTGATTCATGGCGTCCACAGTGTAGGCTCTTGTGTAGTTGGAGCATAGGAAATAAGTTATACTCATGTATTTGTTGGAGTCTATGCAGTTTAAGCTCTTAAGTTATTAGAGCATGGAGAAGCAGTTTATACTCATATACTGATTGAAATGTAGAAAGCAGTTTAACCTCGTATACTAGTCAACGGTTAGGAAGCAGTTTAACCTCATAATCACATTAGAGGTTAGGAAACAGTTTAACCTCATAATCCCATTGGAGGTTAGGAGGCCTCGACAAAGATGTAATATCAACCAGTTGACAGAATCAAACTTATAGAGGTATAATTTTAACATATCAAGTTTGTGTAATTAGTACTATTCAGAGGTGTAATGTTGAAATAACAATACTAAGAAATTTTGACAGAGGTGTAATATTTAACGTGCCAAATGAAATGACCGACAGAGGTGTAATACTATCTAGTCAGTTATTAAATGAAGATTGATTAAGGTGTAATGTTAATGTGTCAAATAGAACAACCGACAAAGGTGTTAACCAGTTGTGTTTGAAAGATTTCAACGGATGACTATCATTTGGTAGAATATTGATTGAAGTGTAATGTTAACTATTAACTACTCAATTGTTGGCAAAGGTGGATTAACAGAGGTGTAATGTTAATCGGTCAAATCTAAAAGGTAAGCTGACAGAGGGGTAATGTTAACCAATCAATGAAATAGTCCAACAGAGAAGTAATGTTAATCATTCGGATCATTAAATGTTAACCAATCAATGAAATAGTCCGACATAGATGTAATGTTAATCATTCAGATCATTTGGGTGGAAACCATTCAAATGTGTAATGGTAACATGATGGTGATATTATATTTAGAATCAAGCAAAGGTGTGTGTAGGCTGTCTAAAAATCACTGCAGATAGCTAATCCCCATCAAACACTAATGATGAAAGTTACAACCTGACGACTTTCGCATCAATAGGCTAAGACTACAAGCTAAAGATTTTCATGTAGATCGATGAGAGTTACAATTCAATGACCGTTACGACAACTGATGAAAGCTCTGATCAACGGTCTTCACAACGGGCATTACAATCTAATGATTTCCATATTTTAAGGAGCTAGAGTGAAGATTACAAAATATCGATCTCCGCACCGCTCTGACAAAAGAGATTATAAGTCAACGATCTCTTCTGATCCAAACGCAGGGCTCATTGCTGCATTTTCAGCCCAAACGCAGAGCTCATTGTTGCGTTTTTAGCCCAAAACACAGGGTTCATCATTGTGTTCCAAATCCAAATGCAGCTTTCATTGCTGTGTTTTCAGCCCAAAACACAGGGGTTCATCATTGCGTTTCAGATCTAAATGCAGCTTTTATTGCTGCGTTTTAGCCCAAAATGCACTGTTCATCACTGCGTTTCAGATCCAAATGCAGAGCTCATTGCTGTGTTTTTAGCCCAATATGCAGAGCCCAACTCTGCATCCCAGGATCAAGATGCAGAGTTCATTCTAGAACATGAATTTTGCGTTTGATGGGGTCAAACAGAACTTGAACTGTTTTTTTCGAAACCATTTTTCCACTTAATAAACCTCATTAAGAAGAGATTTAAGGGGGCGGTTACACCCCATAAATCCTATTAGGGAGTGGATTAAGGGACGGTTACACCCTATAAACCCCTATTAAGGAGCGGATTAAGGGGCAGTTACACCTAAAATTCCTCTATAAATATCAGCAAACTCAACTGAGTTCGAGATCAATCTTTTGGAGATCGGCACAAGGCTTCTTGGCAGAAGAAGGATCTCGACAATCTTCAGACCCTCAGAGTTATTCTTGGAGCTTTCATCAACCTTGGCTTACAAACTGATTTTCGGTTAAATCAATCAACTCTTCCATAGAGTTATAACTCGCTCAGAGTTCCCTAAC
>BQKN01067411.1:46523-131152 GCA_022839385.1 Asparagus kiusianus
TGCTGAGCTAAGCTAAGGGACCTATAGGCAATTTTATACGCCTACAGATACCCCCTCCAAAGTGTTTCAGTCTCGTTCTTTTATAGAAGAGCCTGAAATACTTTGGATGTGATCGTCCCAACCTTGAGTTGGTATAACGGGACCTCGGAATGGCTTCTGTTCTGGCTTCCTTCAATTCCCCCAGGTCATTCAGTGCTTTGTAGAACGCCTGTGAGGATTCCGGTGCTGCATTTATTGTCTGACCGTCGTCGGAGTTTGAACTTGAAGTCGATTCTTAGTTTTCCGATCATTAGCTTTTGTTGGTTGGTTCAACGTGCAACCTTCGTTCGATTGTCGGCGTCGAGTCTTCTTTTGAGACGCGTTGTCCGGCGTCGTGTTATTGAGTTATCCTTAAGAATATTTTTTGAAAAATATTCTCCAGGAACTTCTCAATAAAAATAGGGAATAGTTTATACTCGTATACCTTGTTGGAGTATCTCCGTGCTCAAAATAAGCTGAACCGGCTTGAAAATGAGCCAAAAAAGGCAGTAATTTGGCTCAAAAGATTTCTTCCGTTCTTTCCGAATGTGTGGGAGAGACAGTAATAAACCAAGGATGAGACTCTCAATTGATTCTGAGTCGTTTCGATGCTCGATTCAACCCTGTTTGGACTGATCTGGACTGGTCCGGTTCGGTTCAACTTGGTCCGGTCCGGTTCAACTTGGTTCACCTTATAAATAGGGGTCCATTTTTTTTTCTTTTTCTCTTTTCTTTTCCTCATCTCTAGGGCCGGCCCCCCCTTGATCTCTTTCTTGACTTTTCTTTTCCCTCGAGCATCCGTTCTCCCTCAAACCTGGATAGTTGTCCTGGATCTAGGCCTCCTTTGGATCTTTGACTGAAAAACCCCTCAAAAATCCCATTTTTTAGAATTTCTTTCAGGCCCCTCGAGCGCGTGCTGAGAGTTTCCAAAAAGGTCTCACTTTTGTTGGATCTCTAGCCTTTCTTCAGGTAAATCCTCCACAAAATTTGATCTTTTTCATGCTTAACTTAATTTATGCATTTGTAGGATCATATGTGAGGGTCGAGGGTGTGATTTGACGCCTCGATTTAATCTTTTAGGGGTGTAGATCTGATAAAAAAGTGCTCTTTTTCTAGATCTGACCTCTTTTAATTTATTTTGCAGCTCGTCATGCCGCGTTCTTCGAGAGGTCGTTCCCCTGCTATGTCAGCTGATGGTGCGCCGCCTTCCTACGCCGGTGAGCCATTTTTGGCAATATTTGGAAATTTACAATTTAGTCCTTTTTTCTCAAAAATTTGTAAATTTGTCCTTTTTACCCCACGTTGTTCTCCTTGGCGAGGCAATCGGGAAGAGCCTTGATTCTCCTTGGTGAGGATCGACGCTTTGGTATTTTTGGGAATTTTTGCAAATTAACCCATTTTTTCTGAGAATTTGCGAATTGGTCCCTGTTTACCCCACGTTGTTCTCCTTGGCGAGGCAATCGGGAAGAGCCTTGATTCTCCTTGGTGAGGATCGACGCTTTAAAGATATGTTTTGCTTGGCCAAAACCATATCTCAAAATAAAGGGGGCGAATTGACGCTGCATTGCGCTTCATAAGGCAGGGACCGTCGATGCACCCTATCTTATGATTGCACAATGTGGCCAAATCGTCTCACCCTTTATAAGGCAATGACTCTATCTTAGCTATTTGTAAGATGAGTTCAATTTCCTTTTATAACCGAGACTAACCCGTGTTTAATTGTTTATTCTGCAGTGGGGTATCCTTCTGGATCGTTCTCAGCTCACGCAGTCTATGGGCGTCGAGGCGATCATTATTCGACCTCTGACAATCCTTCCCCTATTCCAGCTATTCCTCAGTTTGCTTCGGGCACGTCGTCTGAGGTTGCACAGGTGGTGAGGGAGGGTGGTCATCGAGCTATTCGCCAGCTGATTACAGATGCTCCTTTTGTGAAGGATGCTAGCTCTACCCAGCCTCTCCGGAAGAGTGATTTCCTATTTGGCGACTCTGTCGATGACCCGGAAGCCGTATTCATCAATGCTGAGCAGTGGCTTCACAAGACCGGCGGTGGCTTCATATACTTGCCGGAAATTCCTCGACAGCGCTCGTTGACTGAGCTCAGGTGTCAGGCCGTGACGCGCGAGATGTCGTGGCGTTTGACAGTGGATCATGAGAGCGTACATTGCGGCTATATTACCCACCAGGCAGCTCCTGGTTCAAGCAGGAGTCACATCACCGGATTGCATCCCGGAGTGTTGGGATTGGATGCATCTACAGCTGTTACACCTCCACTACCCCCAGCGGATCAAGGGGAAGAAGGTATAAGTTAACTCATTGAAGAGTGTTATTCCCTTTCTTTTTTTATTATTAAGATTTTTTTTGACGGACTTCTCCCTTTTTTGTGTAGGGCGTTCTTCTCGTCTTCATGTCTTAGTGAAGGAGTTGTTATCTGACGACGATCCTGACAAGGTCGTCATCTGCATAGACGTTCGTTCCTTCTTCTCCTTTGTGAATGCTATGATCGGCAAGCTCTTTCACGATGGACTTTCACTTCATCAATTCAAACCTCTACTTAATTCCAGAATCAACTTGATAAGGGAAGCAGGATACCCAGATTTGGCGAAGGCCATAGTTGACGATATCGATTGCCTAGAGCATGAGCTTCAGATGTTTCGTGAGCTTCGAGATACCGGAGCCTCTTCCTTCATTGCTGCTGAGCTGGAGACTCATCTACAGTCACTGCGCGAGACTCAGCTTCTTGCTAGTCTTGAGGTTCAGGTGCAGCGAGACCGAGTAGCCCGGGTTGAGACCGGCCTTGCTACCAGATTATCTTCACTTGCCGAGCTCCGCTCTTCTATTACTTCTTGTAGGACCAAGATAGATCGGCTTAGAAAAGAACTCCGCGAAGAAGAGGAGACTTTTGGCATTCTTCAGATGACAGAAGCACAGGACCAGCAGACCTGTACGGCTTTGTCCGATGAGTTGAAGTCCTTGAAGCAGAAGCTATTCGAGACAGAAGAGACTGCTGCGAAGACTTCGGCCGCCACTGAGGAGTCGATCAGGGCTGAGCTTATTCAAGCTTATGATGATAAGCTTTCTAAGCTCAGTCAGCAGATTTTTAGCCACGGGCTTGATGTTTGATTTTATCTGCTGTGTACTTTGACTTTTGACTCTTTTAGTGAATCTCCTTTTTATCTTTATTATGATTCGTCATTCCGTTTGAAATGATTGACCACAATACTTATAGGATTTTTGGCAAACCCTCAGCCATCAACGGGTTTGATATGCCTTTACCGACTACCGTTTGAGTCGGGCTAGCACGCGATTTGTTTAAATCCGCTCGCATGTAACGTTGCGCTCAGAGATTGAATTCTCTGAGACTTCGTGCTATGATGTCGAATACATAGACTTCGCCATTATTACGGGAATAGGCTACCCGGCGACACGTGTTAGGTGTTGGCTTTAGGATTTTTGGCCAACCCCCAGCCTCTAACGGATTTGATTAGCCTTTACCGACTACCGTTTGAGTCGGGCTAGCGTGCAGATTGTCTAAATCCGTTCCACACGTTACGTTAAGCTAAAAGAGTTAACTCTTTTAGTACTACGATATTGAATACGTAGATTTCGTCTTTCTCCTGTGAAAAGACTAAACAGCAACGTGTATGAGACGTTGACTTAGGATTTTTGGCAAATCCTCAGCCTTCAACGGATTTGGTGTGCTCTTACCGACTACCGTTTGAGTCGGGCTTACGTGCGGATTGTTTTAATCCGTTCCGCATGTGACGTTGTGCTACAGGAATGAACTCCCTTAGACTTTGTGCTACCACTTTGAATATGTAGACTTTGCCATTGTCATGGGAATAGGCTACCCAGCAACGTGTGTTAGACGTTGGCTTATCCCTACTTAGGCTTCGGGATAAAGGTCCCCAGAGTCAGACTCTGGTATCTTTTTCTACGGGTAAAGATCAAACCGGCGACGCGTGTTAGGCCTCGACATATCCTTTCTTAGGATTCAGGATGAAATTCCCCATGCGTATGAGGCATGGATTTCGGTGTTATTAATAACAACCAGCCACAATGTTGAATATGCGGACGGGTGTTCTTTTTAACGGTTAAGAACTAACCGGCCGCGCGTGTTAGGCGCGGACTTATCTTTACTTAGGTTTCAGGATAAAATACCCCAGAATTGAACTCTGGTGTCTTTTTCTCCGGAGAAAGACTAAACCGGCAGCGCGTGTTAGGCGCAGGCTTATCCCTGCTTAGGTTTCGGGATAAAATACCTAGGATGAATCCTAAATTGGTAAACTTTAGAAAAAGAGTTGGTGTGGGGAAGGAAGAATTTTATATTCTATTCCCCGAACAAGGAAGGAAGAATTTTATATTCTATTCCTTGATTCTGGAAAGGAAGAATTTTATATTCTATTTCCAGTGCAAGAAGGAAACTAGAAGTGGGATCTCCACTCCGAGAATCTGGAAGATACTAACAAACTTTCCTTTTATAGGATTGGTTATCAGATCGAAAGATGAGTTCTTCGTTTATCGAAGAGAAATTTCAACTTCAGTTACAACCATAAAAAGGTTGAACCCAAGAGAAAAGAAATGGAGTTCTTTCGTTCATCGAAAGGGGACTCCGAACTGAGAGTGAACCTTTTTGGTGGACTCACTGTCAATTGAGATTGATCAGCGAGGAATTTTGGTGGTAAAAGTTAGGTTATCCTCTAGCATATTAAATGTAATATTCTTCGAGGAACTTCCCGATAAATGAGTTGTCCTGAACGTACTAGGGATAGTACTTTTTCAAAAACTTCCCATTTATTGGCATTAATTGCCTGTTACCCTCTAAAGAAATTAAGCGATAAGCACCGTTTGAATAGACTGTGTCTATTACAAACGGTCCTTCCCACTTAGGTTCGAATTTACCTTTCTTCTTAGAGGTGAGGATTATTGGTCGGCGCGCAGCGAGGACCAAGTCTCCTTCTTTAAAGCTTCTTTGACGAACCCTTTTGTCGAAGGCTCTGGATATCCTTGCTTGATAGAACTCGATGTGTTGTTGAGCTTCCAAGCGCTTTTCGTCCAACCTTTCGAGTTCCTCGAGACGCTTCTGATGCTGCTCTTCGGTCGTCATCTCCGTTGCGAGAGCGATCCGAAGGGAGGGGATTTGAATTTCTAACGGTAGCACAGCTTCACATCCGTAGACCAACGAATATGGAGTAGCTCCCGTAGGTGTGCGTATGGTAGTGCGATAAGCCCAGAGTGCCTCTCCGAGTTTATCGTCCCAATCCCGTTTGTTGGTTTTCACAAGCTTCGATAAGATCTTGATGATCGTCTTGTTGAAAGCCTCAGCTAATCCGTTAGCGGCAGGGTAATAAGGTGTTGACGAAACATCTTGGATCTTGAACTTGTCACAGAACCGGATGAAGGCGTTGCTTATGAATTGCGGACCGTTGTCATGAATGATCCGCCTCGGCACGCCATGTCGGTATATGACGTGATGCTTGATGAAGTTGATGACGTTGTTCGTCTTTACTTCTTTAAGCGGAACGGCTTCAGCCCACTTTGAGAAGTAGTCGGTGATAGCGAGGATGAATCGATCACCTTTTACTGAAGGAGGGAAGATAGGACCGACAATGTCCATACCCCATGTCTCGAATGGCCAAGACGTGGTTGACGTGTGTAACCGCTCCGGTGGTTGGTGCATATAGTTTGCATGTACTTGACAAGCGTGACATTCTCGAGCGTACTCAATCGCGTCACGAACCATTGTTGGCCAGAAATATCCCATTCTTCTGATTCGATCATACAGCTTGGGACCAGGCTGATGCGCACCGCATTCTCCTTCATGTGCTTCCTTAAGAACTTCTTTTGCTTCTTCATTCGAAAGGCATCGGAGAAGCAAGTCATCGTACCCCCGGCGATACAGCGTACGGGTCTCGGTATTGTAAAAGAACCGTGGTGCTCTTCGGCGGATAGATTCTTTTTCTTTTACATCCTCTGGTAAAATGCCATATTGGACGTAATCAATAATGGGAAAGCGCCAATCTCGGGACTCGGACCCGATTTGGGTTGAGTTCACCTCTTTAGCGTTCTCGTTTTTATCATCCTCCTCTTCAATATCCATATCGTATATGGGTACGCAGAGTTGGTGTGATCTTACTGTAACTAACAGTTCAGTTTCGGGCGGTTGCGCGAGTGATACTGCTAGTGCTGCCAGTGCATCTGCATAAGCGTTCTGAAGACGCGGGATGTATTCAATGTAAAATTCTTCAAAAGAATCTGCCACTCTGACGGCCTCTTGGTGGTATGGAATCAGATCTGGGTTTCTGACTTCATATTCCCCACGAACTTGGTTGACAATTAGTTGAGAATCCCCAAAGGCTTCGAGATATTCGACCCCCAGCTCTTTGGCGAAACTGAGTCCTATGAGGAGTGCGTTATACTCGGCTACGTTGTTAGAGCATGGACTCGTCAGCGAATAAGCTCGAGGTATCACGTGCTTCCCTGGGGAAACTAAGACAACTCCAACTCCAGAGGTGACCTTAGGACATCCCGGAGTCACTGCTTTATTGACTGCTCTCGAGGCACCATCAAAATATAACTGCCATACTTGTTGGTGTGATGTGGTATTAACCTCGTGGGTTTCATCTGGCAAGTCATCGTATACTTCCACTGTATCTGTTGTCGGGCTTGCCGCCAAGAGATCACAAATCGCCTGTCCTTTGACCGACTTCTGCTGTTTGAAGTGTAGATCATATTGGGACAAGAGAAGGGCCCACTTTGCCAACCGCCAATTCATCGAACCTGGTTGAGTCATGAACACCCGTACCGGATTAACATTAGCGATGACGTAAATCGTCTGGCCGACTAAGTAGTGTCGCATCTTCTGCACCGCAAACACCAATGCAAGACATTCTTTCTCGATCATCGGGTATCGAGACTCGGCGCCTATCAAGGTCCGACTTAGATAATAGACAGCCTGTTCGTGACCATTATCATCGTCTTGTGCTAATAAAGCACTTATCGAATGGTTCATCGCCTTGATATAAATCAAGAACGGTTTACCTGATTTTGGTGCAACAAGAACAGGTGGATTCATTAGATATGCCTTGATATCTTCGAATGCCTTCTGGCAAGCATCGTCCCAAATAAACGATACGCCTTTCTTGTTTAGCTTCGAAAACGGTTGGCACTTCCCGGAAAGATTTGAAATGAATCTCCGGATATACGCTAAACGCCCTTGCAATCCTCTGAGTTCCCTTAGGTTCTTCGGGGGTTGCAATTCATTTATCGCCTTTACCTTGTCTGGGTCTATGTGTATACCCTTGGTGGTAACGACGAATCCAAGGAATTTTCCGCTGGACATTCCGAGGAAGGATTTTGTGGGATTCATCTTCAATTGATGACTCCGCATGAGATCAAACATTGTTCTCAAGTCTTTGATGTGGTCTTCCTTGCTGCGGCTTTTCACCACCAAATCATCAACGTAGCATTCAACTGTTTTCCTGAGGTGTTTCTGGAAAATCTTAGTCATCGCTCGCTGGTATGTGGCACCTGCATTCTTCAGACCGAATGGCATCACCGTGTAGCAGAAAATACCGAGGGGCGTTCTGAATGCCGTATGCTTTTCGTCATCCGGGTGCATCTTGATTTGATTATACCCCGAAAAGCCGTCCATGAAGGACATTCTTTCGAATCCGCACGTATTGTCGATAATGACGTCCGTGATTGGGAGAGGAAAATCATCTTTTGGACATGCCTCGTTCAGATTCCTGAAGTCGATGCAAATCCTGATTTTGCCATTCTTCTTCATGACTGGAACGATATTGGCTAACCAGTCTGGATGTTGTTCTTCCCGGATAAACCCTGAGTCGATCAACTTTTTAACTTCAGCCTCGATGGCTTCCATGATCTGCGGACGAAACCGTCTTTGCTGTTGCTTGACAGGTTTGGCATCCGGCTTGATGTCGAGGCGGTGCATTGCCACATTGGGATCGAGCCCTGACATGTCTTCGTAGTTCCAGGCGAAGACGTCGATATATTCTCTGATCAAGGCAATTAATTCCTCCTTTTCATCTGATGGAAGACTACCACTGATGAATATGGGCTTTGGATTGTCCTCATCACCCATATTGATTTGGACTACCTCGTCTTCGGTGGGTGGCTCTCTCTGTTCGAACCTATCACCATATTGCATGTTCAGGTGATGAACCCATGGGTCCTCCCACGTTTGCATTTGATCGTCGTCCTCCATTGTAGATGGATCAGCCGTAGTCATGTTCGACATTAAGGCCTTGAACACTTCTCCCAAACTTGTGTCGGAATCTTCAGATGAAGAATCTGGTAAATACCCATCCTTAGCCTTGTTAGCAATTTGATCGATGATCTGCCAGCCACATTCGTCATCTGACGAAACGTAGCCTAAGCCCCTCTTGTGACGATAATAACCTTCCGGTTTACCCTTTGGGACATATGCCGCTTTGACTGGGACACGGGAACCTCGATCGAAGTATAGACCTTCTCCGAGTGTGAAATCATACCCTTGTCTTTCCATGAGCTTGCGCGCTTCTGAACTGTACTTAGATAGATGTAAACCAGATTTGTCATCATTTTCATCCTCTCTTAGGAAATGATCTGGCACCGGACGACTTTCTCCTTTACCGAAGATCACTTCTTTTTGTCCCCCTATTTTGGCGGGAATAATCTGAGTTGTTCCGAAAGAGTGTTGGAGACGCTTCTTCGTTACATACGACGATCGGAGCGGCATACACAATTCGGGATTATCGTACAATCCCTTTATCACATCATCAAAAGACAAGGAGTACTCTAAACCATTATTTATTTCAGGTTCGGCAAGTTGCCAGTTACAACCGCCATCTGACGACTGTTCGTCGTCGAGATTGATTACAAAGGGTACAATGTCATTAAAAACAAAACCACCATTGTAATCGAATCCGGCTTCGGGATCAGCTTCTTCTCCGCTGTCCGTGCCTTGGATCGATGGTTCTGTGTCGGATTCATTACCATAAAGGAGAGAATCTGTGAAATAATTCTCGTACCCTTTGAATGGTTGCTTATCCGCGACCACCGTCCTAACTCTTCCATCAGTGTCGACGTATTTCAAACACTGATGTAGAGTGGAGGGGACTATAACGTTACTATGGATCCAAGGCCGACCCAATAGTAAGTTATAGGATGTCTCAGCATCAATCACGTAGCACGTGACCTCCGTCTTTAAATCGCCCATTTGGCACTTTATCCGGATTTTACCCAAAGGTCTTGACCCGCTGGTGTTGAATCCGTATATGACTGTGCCTGTTGACGCCAACTTGCTGATTGGGATTCCCAGGCTGTGCATTAGGCGAAGCGGCATAATACTCACAGCGGAACCCGGATCTACTTGGATCCGGTTGACTTCGCTGGAGCCAATGTACCCGACGAAGTACAGGGGCCGATCGTGGTTTGAATTCTTCGTCTGCATATCCTCTTTGGTGAAGGTGATGCAGGGAATGTTCTTAGCTGCCACATTGCACTGTTGGGCTAGCGTATCCAGTTCTTCAGAAACTGGTTTGACCCTTGTGAGGAATGCTTCTGAATCTGCCAGGGCTTCCTGCAAGGCTTCTCTAGTCTCCTTGGATAACCGCAACAGCTCGTACAATGTTATCCGCGCTGGAATGTTAGCTAGCTGAGCCATAATGTCGAAGGCGCGAGGGTTTTTTGAACTCTCCGGTTTGTCTTTTCCAATCGGACGACTGAAACGAGACTGCTTCGGATTCTGAACCTCTTCGGGCCTCTTTTCTTTCTGTTTATCAACCGGTTGTCGTCGAACATCTTCAGCCGGTTTGGGAATTGGGATCACCCCCATCTCTGTGATAGTCTTGGGTGGTCCCTGTTTTGTCACCCCTAGCTTAGCTGCTTGTTCACTATGTGACGGATAGTTGAAGTGGTACTGATTCCCACTTCGGGTCGTAAAGACCTCATGTTCCTCGTCGGAGAGTGGAAAAGTGGTGATCCTTTCATCCTCTTCACCCGGGATAGCAGAGACTCCATAACAAGACTTCCCTTTCCCTTTGGACTTCTTCTTGGATGACGATCCAGCCCATTGTTCATCTCCGATTAGGTCGGGGTGCACCCATAGAATTTCACCGTTTGGAGCTGTGTGTGGCACGAGTCCCTTTTGGCGCTGTCCGTGCGGATCGTCGTTCACCGTCTTCATCCCGACTTTGATGACGCGCTTAGGCTGGAACCAATCCGTAGGCACCGATCCAAAACTGATGGACACTGCATTTGCTCCCACATTCTTGGCCGGTTTCGGAGTTATGACTCCTACATCGATCAAGGCCTGGATCTTATCCTTGAGGTGGTAGCAGGACTTCGTAGGATGGTGAACCGCTCTGTGATACGCGCAGTACCTCGGGTCTGTCACCTTGGTAGCCCCTTCATGATCCACAATCGCAGGCAGCTGGATTTTGTTGTTCTCCAACAGATATTTGAAGATGCCGGGAACTTCGTCATCTTTGAAGGAGTAGACTTTAGGAAATCTCGGCTCCGAAGACTTTTGCTTTTGAGACCGCTGCTGCCAATGTGGCTGTGATTGCTGTGGAGCTCGCTGCTGTTGCTGCTGTTGCTGCTGTTGCTGAGGTTGCAATTGAAAGGTTTGATTAGCATCAACAGCATTAACCTGAGCTTTACCTTTTCCCTTCTGATTGAAGTTCTGCTTTGGAGGATTTGTAGCCGGTTGGCCTCTCTCCGCCTTCTTTCTTCTAAGGAACCGCTCAGCTTGCTCACCTCGGACCTTCAAGTCTTTCCATGTCTTGGACGGAGCTGTGCCCATTGCTTCCAAAACGTCCAGTGAGAGGTTGTTGTGGCAGGTTTGGAGGATGAACTCCTCGCTAATCGGGTCCCGGCAATTCATCGCCTTATTCCGGAACCTTTTGACGAAGACTTCGACTAGTTCTCCGTCTTTCTGCTTTTCATCAAGCAACGACCCGATTGAGATTTCGGTGTCGTCGTCGAAGAAATTCGCGAGGAATTTCGACTCCATGTCATCCCAGCTGTTTATGCTTCCTGGCTTGAGGCGACGATACCAATCGAAGGCAGCTCCGCGAAGAGTGCCAACGAACGACCGTACCATCAGAGGCTCATTACCTGAGATGACTCCCAAGTGCGATTTGAAATAAATCAAATGCTGAGTTGGTGAACCCATCCCATTAAACGGCGTGAAGTTAATTAGACTAAACTTCGCCGGATATGGGATCGATTCCCATTCTCTTGGGTAAGGACAGGGAATGCCCGTCTTCTTAGTCTCTTGAGCAGAAATCAATGTGTTGATTTTGTTCTCGAGATTCTTAATTTTTAAGCTTTCACCTGTGTCTTCACTGGTATTATCATTACCACTCCCTGGATTGATGGGAGGGTTATTAGCATTGCGAGCTTCATTTGTGCCCTCCTCCTCCAGGTTGTTCTGGTTGGGCTGACTTGGTTCGCCTTGTTGGTGCCTCAATGCATGAAGTTGTTGGTCATGCATCTCTCTCATATTCTGCATGGCCATTTGCATCTCGAACCTAAAAGTTTCTTGTTGTTTGGCCATGGCATCTTCAAGCATCTTGGCCACCTGCTCCGCGCTTATCATGAGCGACTCGCGGGGCTGTCCCTCACTGGACACTGTATTATCAGACGCCACTGCGGAGCCAGCATCTGACTCTTCATCTCCCGAAGGTACTCTTGTTCGGACTCTACCATACGTTGCGCGAATGATAGCCCCAGATTGTAAACGAGTCCTGGGTCGGGATGTTTCTGGAATCGTCTCGGGGTTATCCTGAGCCGTTGTTCCTGTGCTGGTCATGTTGGCGGTGACCCTTGAATGTTCACCGTCCTTGACCATCGTTCTTTTTCTTCGGAAACGCCTGGGCCTTGGCTTTGGCGCTTCATTGCTGAGTCTCTCAAACACGGAAACTCTTTCGGGGACTGTCTTTACACAGTTGCATTCAGACAGTACTGCCCGAATGAGATTTGAACAAGGACATAGATTCCCGAATCTTCGAGGGCTCCTCTTTCTAGATTTGTTCGTACCTCCGGCACGATAGTACAGCTCATCTGTTTGGAGGTCAGAGCAAGCTATCGTGTGTTGGCACGATCTCTCAGGTATAACGTTGTCGTCATCAGATGACAACGTTTCCTTCTGAGGAATAATTGTCTTTTTCGGGCTCTCGAGAGTTATACGCCTTGAAACGCGTCTTTGTGGACGTGAATCTTCAGCGGAATCTTGCACTTCTATGCGCAAAGTTGTGCGCTTGGGTGCTGCGGTTTGCTCCAGGTGTTGAGGGTTGCGGCGACCCCCAGCATGCTGTGTTGGTTGGGACTTTTCCACTGGCCCCAAGCGTTCCTGAATTGGAGCTTTACCTCGTTCCTTCGGAAGTGGGCCGAGGCGCTCCAAAACTGATCTTCTCTTCTGGGATGGTCCTGCGGGATCTCCCAGGGTAGTTGCGGCAATCACCGGCCGTTTGGGTTGACTTGCCGGCGTCCGAACTTTTGGAGGCTGCGGGTTTTGCTCCTTAGCCTGAACCGCTTCAGACTTTGGCCTCCAAATCTTGCGAGTAGGTGGCGGTTTTTTGACCACCTCCTTCTGTAGTTTGCGACGGGCTTCCTCAGCTTTGGCCCGTGCTTGCGCGGATAACGCGCGGCGCTTGCGGATGCGCTCCTCCAACGTTGAGCGATTCCGTTTGACACGGACCCACTCCATTGTAGATGGTTTGGAGGAACCACCCTGCATTTGCTGTTGAGGCTGCTTGCCTCGTTTGTTCTTCAGGTCCGCGTGATAGCGGACCCCGTCAACGGACTCCATGGCCTTGGCGAATTGCTTCGCGAGGCGTTGACGTTGCCTCTGGCGGGCTCTCTTGGAGAGAGTCACCACGCCTTCAATGGCGGATTTGACCTTCTTTGAGGTCGGTAGGACTTCACCTAACGCAGCTTCGGCGTCGGTTGGGGTGAGGTCGTCGTTGGTGGCTTCAGCTTCATCACACCAACAGACTTTTCTCCTGGAGGAGAACTTCTGGAACTTCTTGGACTTGGGGGAGGCGGCAGATCCGGACGAGGACACGTACTCCTCGTATTTCTGCTGGTCGAATTCGTACTCGACCTCCTCCACCACCGGGATCGAGATCCGCGGCTGCGACACTCCAGCTTCGGCAGCGAAGCTGGTGGCTCCCACTGTGGTCGCCAGAATGTTCGTGCGGGAAATTGCGTTATTCTTCATTAATGATTCTGTTACAACTTTGACAACAACTTTATGCGTTTACAAAGAGATCCGGTCTTTTTATAAGATCCGGTTTACAACAAAATCAAAATAAAGAAATAAAAATTACAACTTTCCTTGAACAAATCACGAGTTTCCTGTTTACGGTCCCTCGCTTTGTGGGGTTCTTCGCCTGTGCCGGGGTTGAGTACCGTGGACCACCGCGCAATCTCGATCTGAATAGATCTACGTGGTATAACGGGTACTATCCCACCAAGGAGATAGTAGCCGAGAGGGATCGTTTCACCAAGGAAACGCTCGCTCTAATCTCGGGATCTAAGAGCCAAGCTTAGATCCGGAGTAGTGTCACGTAGATCTGGTCGTCCAAGTCTTCAAGCCTTCACAATCCGAGTTGAGGTCGCAATCCGGCAGAGTTTCGGCTCTTTAGAAGTTTCAGAAAAAGTCCTCTCAAATGAACGAGTGCCAGGCCTATTTATAGGCACTCAAAACTGTGCCTTTGGCACAGAACTGTGCCTAGCCACCTCTGGGTGGCTCGGCCATAGCCGAGCCACCCAGGGGTGGCTCGGCCATAGCCGAGCCACCTCAGGGTGGCTCGGCCACCGAGCCACCCTAGGGTGGCTCGGTTTGGGCCGAGCCACCTTAGGGTGGTTCGGTTCGGGCCGAGTTCCCCCAGGTGCGCTGGTTTCGTCGTTTTCCGGTGTTTCCGGTTCTCCGTCGTTCGGATTTGATTCGGTTTCTGGAATTGACTTGATTCCAAATATGGCAGTTAATCCGTTTCTGAGTTCGAGTCTGGGATTGGTCCCGATTCGATCGTTATATCACCGAGTTCGTTCTTGTTTAGATGACTCGGTGATTCCCCGAAACGTTGGTTCGATTCCACGTGCGTACGTGTTCCATTGTTCGTGTGCCTTGTCGCCTCGACCCTTCGTTGATTCGTTCAGGTCTTGATTCGATTCCCCGAATCTTCATTTGGCAGTAGCTCCGCTTCGGTGTTTGAGTTCAAGTCCGTTTTGTTTGTTGGACGACTCGCTAACTTTCCGAACCGTTGGTTTGGTCCCGCACGCGAACGTATTCCGTTGCTTGCGTGCCTCGTCGCCTTGTCGCTCGAATGTCCGTTGTTTTGTCGAATCATCATGCTGAGCTAAGCTAAGGGACCTATAGGCAATTTTATACGCCTACAATCACACAGGGAGAAAACAGTGACAAAGCCTACGTATTCAATACCGTAGCAGGTTGTTATTAATAACACAAGAATCCATACCTTACACGCAGGGGAGACTTTATCTTGATCCCTAATTAGAGATAAATTTGCATCTAATACATGCTGCTGGGTGGCCTATTCCCGTATTAATGGTGAAGTCTACGTATTCAACATAGTAGCACCTAAAATTCATACCTTTCATGTATGGAGGATTTTATCTCAATCCCTAATTAGAGATAAATCTACACCTAACAAGTGTTGCCGGGTAGTCCATTCCCGTGAAATTGACAAAGTCTATGTATTCAGTATCATAGCACTAAGTCTAAAAGAGTACATTCTTTTAGCATAACGTTACATGTGGAACGGACTTAGGTAATTCACATGCTAGCCCAATTTCAAACGGTAATCAGTAAAGGCACATCAAATCTGTTGATGGCTGAGGATTTGCCAAAAATCTTATTATGTTGTAGGTCACCAGCATACGGGTCCTGTGCAGCAAATTTCTACAATCAGGTTTCATGATACCTTCAAAACAGATATAGTGAATCATCATTTAACAACAGATCTCAAACTAATTTAGGGATCCAAAGTATTTTAAAAATTCGTTCCAATCAACTGCGAACTTTTAAAAACTTTGGAGAGGGTTCTGTAGACTGTCTAAAAATCACTGTAGATAAATGATCCCGATAAAACACTAATGATTGAAGTTACAACCTGACGATTTTCACATCAACAGGTTAATGCTACAATCTAAAGATTTTCATGTAGATCGATGAGGGTTATAATTCAACGACCGTCATGACAACTGATGCAAGCTCTGTTTAACAGCCTTCACAGCGGGAATTACAATCTGATGATTCCCACATTTCAAGGAGCTAGAGTGAAGATTATAAAATAACGATCTTCGCAACGCTCTGACAAAAGTGATTATAAGTCAACGATCTCTTCTGATCCAAATGCAAGGCTCATTACTGTATTTTCAGACCAAATGCAGAGCTCATTATTGCGCTTTCAGCCCAAAACTCAGGGTTCATCGCTGCATTCCAAATCCAGACGCAGCTTTCATTGTTGTGTTTTTAGCCCAAAACATAAGGTTCATCACTGCGTTCCAGATCCAAATGCAGCTTTCATTGTAGTGTTTTTAGCCTAAAATGCAGGGTTCATTGCTTCGTTCCAGATCCAAATGCAAAGCTCATTGTTGCGTTTTCAGCCCAATACACAGAGCCCAACTCTGCATCCCAGGATCAAGATGCATAGTTCATTCTAGAACACGAATTTCGTGTTTGATTGGTTCAAATAGAACCTGAACGGTTCAAAATCATTTTTCCACTTAATGGGGGCGGTTATACTCTATAAACCCTCATTAAGGAGAGATTTAAGGGGGTGGTTACACCCTATAAACCCTATTAAGGAGCGAATTAAGGGGCAGTTACACCCCATAAGCCCCTGTTAAGGAGCAGATTCAGGGGCGGTTACACCCAAAACCTCTCTATAAATATCAACAAACTCAATCGAGTTCGAGATCAATCTTTTGGAGATCGGCACAAGGCTTCTTGGTAGAAGAAGGATCTCAGCAATCTTCAAACCCTCGGAGTTGTTCTTGGAGCTCTCATCAACTTGGCTTACAAACTAATTTACGGTTAAATCAATCAACTCTTCCATAGAGTTATAACTCGCTCAGAGTTCTCTAACTCGTTAAGAGTTTTAAACTTGTCACTCAAGTTCGTCCAAGACTTCAAATTAAGAGGCGAAGACAACGTTCCACGAGGTGAAGCGTTCGGATCGTCAATGGAAAGAAAACTCGACACAAGCATTCGAGGGAGGCATTCGAGGGAGGTATTCCATCGACACCAAGAAGAACCCAGGTTAAACAAAGGGAAGGATCTCCGTCGATCTTTCTATCTTTTGTAAATTGAGAATCCGATACAAGAAGATTGTAATTTTTTCTAAGTTGTTAGAGAAAAAATTTCATTGAGAGAATTGTAATTCATTCTTTTTCTAAGTCTGTTAGAGAGAATACTAAAAATTCATTTTCTCAATTTCTTCTTTTAATTTTTCCAACCACCAGTGTGATGTTAACTTGATGACTTGTCAAGAATTTTGAGTCAGATAGAGATGTGGTGTTAACTTGATTACTCACTAGGGATTTTGATTGGGATTTTACATCAAGATGATCAATTTTTACGGTTAGAGGTGGAAACTTAAGCATGATCGAAATCTCTACGGGGAGATAACAGTGGCTAGAAATCAAGGGTAATATTTTTTAGAAAATTTCTTGTTGATTAGCGCCATGAGCCTATTATCATTTGGGTCAATTAGGCGATGTGCTCTATTTGATTAGATTGTCTCCAATTACAAATGGAGCTTCCTATTTGGTTTGAAATTTTCCTTTAGCTTTGTGTGTCATGACCATGAGATAAGAACAGCTAAGACTAAATCACCTTCTTTCAAGAATTATTCCTTCGCTCTCCTATTGAGGGCTTTCAAGATCCATGACTGATAGATCTCAATTCATGACTAGTAGAGAATTTTGATGTTGTTCTTCAATTATTATTTTTCTAGCAAGAGCAATTCTTAATGACAGCATCTGAATCTCCAATGGTATCACACCTTTGCATTCGTATACCAAGGAAAAGGCATAGTGCATGTTAGACTGCGGACTGCTATTTGATAGTCCCATAGACACTCTCTAAGATTTTTATCCCAAGCTTATTTTTTTTAAAGGAGATGAATTTCTTCATAAGCTTGATAACAATCTTATTGAAAGTTTCGACTAGATCATTGGCAGGTGGATTGTATAGCATAGAAACTGCACATCCTAGATTTGAAACTTATCGCAGAACTTGAAGAAAGGTCTGCTGATGAATTGTGGATCATTATCACGGACGATCCTCTAAGGGATGCCAAATCAATAGATAACATGGTGCTTCAAGAACCTAACTACGTTAGAATTTTTGACTTCTCTGAGCAGGATGGTTTCGGCCCTCTTGGAGCAATAGTTAGTGATGGCCAAGATGAAACGATTGTCTTTAGTAGATGGCGGGCTAGTTGGCCTAATGATTTTCATTCCTCATATCTTGAATGAACAAGAAGTAATAGTTAGATGTAATTCTTATAGAGGTTGATGGAATTAACCTACACAACATCACTTGGCATAAGCCACTACATCCATAATCATCATCAGCTAATAATAGCCTAGACGACAGAGTCAATCCTGGAGCCTAGGTCCAAGTTGATGAGCTCCATATGTAGGCTTCTTGATGATAGGCATATAAGTAGTATGCCATCAAACGATCGATGGTACAACATTTGATTGCTTTGTGTCATCAGGCAATATGCCATGCAATGCATAGTCAACGATTGGGTAATGTCAATCATTAGGTTTGAAGTGGGTTAGCATGTCGTGCGCTTCGTTAATTTCCAATATTTGTTTTAGAGAGCATAATTCATGGCTAGCTACTGTAATCCACTTGATAGACTTAGAAGTCAAAGCAAGAGCAGCTGCAAGTGATGCCAAAGCATTGGCATAAGTGTTCTTGAGGCAGACTACATAGGTTATACAAAAGCCTTCAAAAGAATAAGTGAGTCTCGGTGCTACTTCATGGTAGGGCAAGAGATCGTTGTGTTGGACCTCATATTCCCTTTTATACTTTGCACTCATGTATTGTGCGAGTTAACCATTAGGATCATCAGACTACTCTCACACCTGTGACAATAGCTCCTTCACCGTTTTATTGCTATGCACCATTGAAATAGAGTTCCCACACTTGGTGGTTTGAGATGATATTCGATTTAGAGACCTCATTTGTAATGTCCTCATAAAGCTTGGAAAACTTAAGGATAGAATGAGTTCACAAGCGTGGAACTCAGAGATCTCGGCTTCATCATGAGTACTCACAAAGGGTTAACTTCTGATGTCATATTGCCAAAGGTGTAATGTTAAACTTAACAAATTATTGCTTTGACAAAGGTTCTACTAGTAGACATACTAAAGAAAAAGGTGTTGCTGGTAAGGGCTCATGCCCTACGAGATGAAGTCGATAAAACTGGAGAGCCATTGCTAGGGAAGCATTGCCATAGTCATAAAAGTCTGGGTTGATGTTGCTGAGGAAGTGTTGCCAGAGTCATAGGAGGCTAGGTTACCATTACAGAAGAAGCATTGCCACAGCCTTTAGAGGATGTGTTGATGGTTCCGCTCAACAAGATTCAGAGAGTGTCAAACTGTTAGAGCAGTAAAGCCATTAGTAGGTAGAGGCATTGAAGCATACATGAGCTTGTTATGATTTTCATAATAGTAAGGACATCATTTCCCTTTGATTAGGATGATTGTCCCATCTTGTTCTCATCATTAGAGGATTGTCCTAATTCATTATCATCATCAAAATATTATCCTGACTTGTTATCATCGTCTTTATGGCTTGACCACATATCATATTATTTGAATCTCTCAGTGAATTTCTTAGCAGTCTCCACCTTCTCAATCAGATCTTTCCACGAATCAGCCTTGACAGCACCTATGTGGGCTTCCACTTGGCTGAGAAAGTTGTGCTGGTATATTTGAAGCAACATCGACAATGGCGTAGCTGGTCATGCAATCTTAAATTATGAAACCGCTCGATGGGCTCTCTAACTGATTCTTCTCCTCTTTGTTTCTCTGAAAGAAGTCGGCCGTTGTAATATTAGATTGGTCCTCATAGAATTAGGACAAGAACTGTGATTTCAAGTAAACCTAGGATTTGATTGATCCTTCGGCCAAATTATAGAGCCAGTCAAAGTCTACCCTCTAAAGTGTGCTAATAAAAAGTCACACCTTGATGGCCTCAGTTCCTACTATATTTCCTATTTGCTGTTGGAAGTCTTAGATGTGTTGGCTCGGGGAACCTTTACCTTTGAATGTATGTAATGTGCATGGCTTAAACTTCATTGGATAGGGAACAAAGTCCCACTCAATGGGATTAGGTTGAGTGATCCTAACCTTCTTTATCTTAGTCCTCTATGTAATAGCGTTGAGTTGGTTTTGATGGCTTTTGAATATTTTCAATTTACGCCTTGTCCTTAGTGTACTAATTGTCTCAGTCTATGATCGAGAGGAGAAAACATCTTGTTAGTGTAGTGTCTCCTTTTAACGGAAATGTTAACTGGTTGCTTCTCTTTTGAAGTGCTTGTAGGGGCTGAGAACTGAGTCGTAGTTGTTGAAACATATTTTTGAGTTGGTCGAAGCACTCATCAGATGCCTGCTTTTGGGCCTCCATCTAGTGAATTAGATCATTGATGGCCCCTCTGTCTGCCACATTGGCAACCCATTCCCACTCTTGACTTGAGCTAGGAGCAGTGTTTGATGTTATCGCTGAGTTAGCATCACTGGCAGGAAGATTATGCACCTGTGAAGGAGCCCGTTGAATGTCCATCCTTGCAACAAAGTAGTCGATAGGGATAGTTACCCCCTGTCTCAATTTAGTATAGCGATAGACACCATCGATCTTAGGAAGTATGCTCCTTATGCTAAAGAATATCTTGAATCTGATGGGCTATCATCATCATCCTCTTCTTCTTCTTCTAGGGTTACACGAGTCATGCTAACCGCGAACTCTTGCGCATCGAGGGTGAAAGTCGCCCTATTCTTGCATGGCCACTATCACTGCTTGCCCCTAACCTCTGAAGGTTTGGGGAATAGGCTTAGACAGGTAAATACCTACTCTTTGGTATATGGAGATGTACATAGGTAATTTAGTTAAACTTTTGATATCTCCTTTAAGGCAAAGCAATAAATGTGGTGGTCGATCTTCCTGAAATAAACTTCACTGGGCTGACTTTTGGCATCAGAACTGTTAGACCCTAGAGGGAGGGGTGATTAGGGTCTTATGATAATCTAATCCGATTTTATGCCAATTAAAACTAATTAACAAGTTATCCTAGCAAGTATGAAATACAACAAGATATGTGAGCTAGGATAAGTGATATACACAAGGGTAAACAAAATAAACAAGATAGTGGATGATATAAATAATGAGCAATAGGCAATGACGATAAGAAATATAAACACAAGAGTAAGTGCACCAATACAAACTCAAACACACGATATGTTCACGGAGTTCGGTCAATCACTTGACCTACATCTCCGCTCCTCACCTTGAGGAGATCTCCACTATCACAATCGGGTTTTCTACGCTAATCCGAACAACGTTTACACCTCACAATAACACACTCTTGCAATCACACTTTATACCCTCTCAAGTAATGGTCTCTAGCCAGTGTCTCCCTTAAGTGTTAGGAATTACAACCTACCTCTAGGCATACCATCTACCTCACTCCCCTTGGGAAGACCACGTCTCTCACCACACACTCCTCTCGGTGTACAAGTGTATTACAAAGTGATCTTCACAAATAGGCTCACAATACAACAAATGATTTGTTCTCTACAATAAATGAGAACTCAATTAAGCTCACACTCTATGTCACAAACCCACAACCCAAATATACTATGAATGTAAATACAATAAGCTCAAGGGTTGTGTGTGAACAAAGAGGTATAAATCAAAACTAAACTCAATATAATTCTAGCTTAATAACAATGATAAACAAATATATAAAAAAATCTAGAAATAGAGTTTAAAAAATGTTTCAATGGATTAAGAGATAGAGGGAGAATAGTTGGATGTTCAAACACCAATAGATGATCTCCTCAAGCTCTTGTGAAATCGATTTCACAAAATCAAACTCTTAATTGCTTAAAAACTTCTTAAACAAACTTAAAACAAAACTTAAACCCTTATTAAAACTTTCTTAAACTTGTTTAAAACACTCTCATGGTGTATGAAATAATAAATGCAATGGGGTATATATAAGGTAGAAGAAAACAACCCCAAAAACCCAAAAAACCACTAAAAGACAAAATTCATCAAGTTACCGTTACTGTACAACGGTAACATTGGTGGTCGACCATGCAAAACTGCTCTCTGGACTGCGCACGGTCAACCATGGCGGTCGACTATACTGTAGCATGGTCGACTGTAGTGGTCGACCGTAAAAACTGACAGTTTCTGAAATCTAGAAATCTGCGTATCTAGCTTAGTAAAATCAATTACAAATAGTAAATCAACTCTAAAAATCATAACATTTTTAAGAAGATTTATAAACATATATATGAATATGTTAGAGAAAGAATTTCTAAAATATAACTTCCCATTTGTGAGAAATAATTGTTTGAACATAAATATATAGTTTCTAAAAAACTGCTGAAAACTCATTTGTAAATTCAATTGAAAATAACATAACAACTCCAAAATTAGTAAAACTTAGGAAAATATTTATATATATGAAGATAAATATGTAAATGAAGACATTTTTCAAATTACATTTCCCAATTGTGAAAACTCATTTGTTTTACAAAAATATGCACGAACATGTGCACGAACATGAACTTATTTAAAACCTGATTTTGTAAATTCAATTAAACATGACAAATTAATTCCAAAATTGATAAAACTTTGGGAAACATTTATAAACAAGAAATTGAATATGTTAGAAAAAGAATTTAACAAATTATATTTCGCATTTGTGAAAACTCATGTATTTTGCAAAACTTGTAAATACATGTGTACATAAACTTCTTGATTTTTGACTATTGAGTTAAACAATGTTTTGAAACCTTATAAAATGATTTTATAGACTTAATAAAATATGTATATAATGGTTGTTAAGTCCAAAAACCAATAACTTAATATTTATCAAAATTACTCAAAATTAAGAATTGTGTGTATGTGTGATATAGAGCTCAAAGTATTAACACACAAGTGTAAACCCTAAACTAATTTACCCAAGCTATCTTGATCTTCAATTAAGCTCATCTTGGTAAACTTACAGATGAAGCCTAAACTTGGATCTTTAACTTTAATTGCATTGGCTTCATACTGATATTCTGCCAACCTCCATTGGATACGATCGTTGATGCTCGATTCTATCCATCCTCCGACACGTTGTTTGTCTATAATAAATAAGAAAACACAAATATTAGACAAATAATATTAGTGGTAAATTATTTGTTAAACATCATCAAAATAAAGAGGCCAACAAGAACATCACCTCAGAAAATTTTACTTTGACCTATGACTGATGTAGGCAATTGCATCTTCATCATAAGTCTAAACTTGTGATTGAGACTTAGAATCGCCATGGGCGATAGTTTTCCCTTTTGAGAACTTGATTGGAGAGTAACCCCTATTTTGGGCTTCTTTTAAGGAAGCATGATGAGCGTTGATGCTTTAAAGAGAACCCCTAGAGGGATTGTGGTTTGAAGTCTAAATTCAAGAGACATCTAAACATCTTGTCCTTCACTTGGGATGAGGGTCGCTAAGGCTTCAATCAAGGTGAAGCTCATTTTATGACCAGCGAAATTCGGGCTACTTTTGGCAATGTTTGGTTTGCTTTGAGCGAAGCTAGGATTGTCTTCACTCTGGGTGAAGTTCACTCCACTTCTAGTGAGGTTAGGGCTATCTTCGATGAGACTCACCTTGCTAAAGTTCATTTGAACTGCCGTGATAATTTCTCTTAGAGTCGCACAATATTGACATTAACATGCCCTCTTTAGAGAGAGAAACTCCCTTAGTTTAGTGGGAGCTCTAACTTGACTGAGGCAATTGTTCTTCTTGGGGGCAACTTTGCATATTTAGATTTTAGCAAGCGAACATTGCCTATGACAATATTGCTTTGACCTTCGGCTGTGTGGTCAATCAAGTCCTTATCACGAGTTAGAGTTTGTGATTTGGACGAGAAATTACTGTGAGTGATTTTATTCCCTTGCTAATTTTTAGATGAGGGATTACCCTAATTCTATGCTTCTATTAAAGAAGTGTAGCGAGCATCGCGAGATGCTTTGAAGCGAACCCTCAAGGGTGTTGGACCGATGTCCAAAAGCATAAGATATATGAATACTTTTGCCCTCATTTGATGCGAGGGTCATTATTTCTTCACTCTCGGTGAAGCTTGTTTAGCTTTTAGTGAAGCTCAAACTGTCTATAGCTAAGTTTGTCTTGGCACATGTGGGGTTCAAATTTGGCACTAAATTCATACAACAACAAATCTTGTGATAGCTCTTAGCGGTAGCCATCAACGATTGGTTAGAGGTAGGGGTGTCCATCCGGCCCGGGCCGGCCCGGGAAAAATCGGAACCAGGACCTGAGCCCGGTTTGCACCAGGGCGGGCTCCGAACCGGCCCGATTTTTTTATTTTTCAAAATTTTTTATCTCTTTAAAATTTCAATAATACATTAAAAATTACACAAAATTTTAATAAAACAATAATATTATTAATCACTTGAAATTACATAAATTACAAATATAAAAACTTTAAAAATGATAGATGATAAAAATAACTTCTTTATTAATAATTTGTAAATTCTTTACAAATATAAATTTATTTCGAAATTCGCCACATCACAATGGATGAGTGTATCCCAACTAGGTTGGCACCTACTTACCTATATCACTATTATTTGCAACTGTTTCTAAAATAATTCATTACAAATTTTTAGCTAAGAAATAAAAATTACAATTTGATGAATATTGTTTACTCTTTATATCTATCTGGTAGTCCCAACTTTTCAAATTTATCTTCAATACCAGTTATCCGATCGATGCCTTGCATTCTCTTCTCGAACCTCCACTAATATTATAAGCACATCACCTCCTGTATAGTATAAGGATCTAACGATGTCCTGTAGTCATCGATCAAACGCCCGGCTGTGCTGATGGCGGATTACGAAGCTACCATCGAAACCTGTACTGTTAGTAAGTCACGAACCATGATGGAAAGTATAGGATATGAAACTATTCTATATACTTTCCACCATTGCAAAATATCTAAATAATTATTTTGACATTTAACTAAAGAAGCAGTTAAATATTAATCAATTTCAAAAACCTCCAATGATGATCCAAGTCCAGATCCACCAGCTAGCTCAGCTACCATTGCATACCTATCAAAATTTACACTTTTACCCCGACTTGAGCTTGAAGAAGCCGAATCTATAGACTACTGTGTAGCTACACCAGATTTAGCTGCATACTCATCATATAAGCTTTGAAAATAATTTCTAATAGTATTATGATGAGTAGTAGCAGTAATGGTGCTACCATCATCAGTGTCTATTATCTGTCCACCATACAAGGAATGTAACAAACTTCGAAGGCCAATATCCTTCATTTGCGGATCAATAAGAACCCCCAAACTAAAAATAATAGGAATAGGCCTAAAATACTTATTAAATTTACTTTCTATTTGAAAAATCATACTTTCAAAATAATCATCCATACGATATTTATAAATTTTTTAATATTTAAAATTTGTAAAGCAGCTAAAGTAATGGTTGGATAATAACAGCTAGATAATAACATTGTAACATCATAAAAAACTTATGGCATCTCTTTTAAATTACTTATAACTATCCATTAATCTTTAGTAATTCCATACATGCGACCAGAGCTAGAATTAGAAGCATAAAAAATAATAAAATTATTTATAATTTTTTATATTCTATTGCTACACTTAACATTACATAAGTGAAATTCCACATATGGTCAACATCTTTTGGAATTAATCTGAGTTTTATATTTTTTTCTTTTACAGAATTGTTTTCATCTTCTAATTCTTTGTTCAGAAATATTATGCATATAAGTTATCATCCTAACCTTTTCTATCATGGGTTTAATTTCAGTAAATGCACTTTGAACAATTAAATTTAAAATATGATAGATACATCTAATATAAAAAGATCACCATGACATGGCAATGATTGAGATTGTTTGATAAAATCAACAACTATGTTATTATTACTTACATTATCTAGTGAAAGAAAAAATATTTTTTCTGAATTTTCTAATTTCAAAAGTTCTTCAAGTACTAAATTTGCAATATTAATACCGGTATGTAACTCTTCAATTGTAATAAAGGAAATAACTCTTTTAAACATTTGCTAATTATCATCAATCTAGTGTGTTGTGATACATAAATAACTAGTTTATGCTTTAGATGTCCAAATATCAGAAGTTAAAAAAATTTATAGTTTAAACTTTGAAAATAAGAAATTATTTTTCATTGTTCCTCCTGATAATATTTTAAAATATCACATTGACAAGTTTGACGAGAAATTTTTTTAAATGCGGGATAAAAATTATTTGTAAATAAATCTTCAAATTTATCATCTTCTACTAATTTCAAAGGAAGATTTTTAAGAATGATAAACCTGATGGCACATTTCCTAACAGGAGCTGCATCATAATTCTAACTATCGAGACTACCAGAAGATAAGGATTGTGAGATCATAGATTGTCGAATATCACCTTGAGGCATATGGCCTTTATTGTGTTTATCTAAATGGTGTTGGAGGTGGTTGATGCCGCTCTTATGATGAGCTTGGAAAATCGTGCCACACAATGCACACTTAGCCTTCTGGGTAAGGATCCTACCGTGTTCATTCTTGGTGACGTTTATCTTCTCAAAAAAATTCCACACATTGAATCTCGGCCTTTTAGGCTCTTGGTGTAGAATCGTCACCACCGGATTCAGGATCAATATCAGTAGGATTAGTTGTAGTATGAGGACTCATTTCGGGAGTTAGGTTTTGCTCTTCATAATCAGATCTGGAAGCTATTTGATTAAAGAATTAGAGAGGTAAAGTAATTATTAGAAAGTATAAGAGAGTATAAGAGTGTATAAGAGAGTATTAGAGAGAAGTAGATGAGTTTTGGATGAGAAAAATAAACGAAACCCCCTCTATTTATAGAGGCAGCCCCTAGACAAATGACCAAATACCCTATTTTTTACCGTTTTTGGGTGCAGAACGATCAAAATGGTCAAAATTTGACCGTTGTGGCCATTAACGGTCACAAAAGTGACCGTTAATCCTGGGTCAGGCTGGGTTAGGTTGGTCAAGCTGGGTTAGGTTGGTCAGGCTGGGTTAGGTTGGCTCGGCCAGAATACTTAGCCCGACCGTTTTTACGCCCAGGCCAGGCCGGGTGCCGACGAGGCAGCCCGTACCCGGGCCCGGAACCCGGTCTGGCCCAGGTTTCCAGGCCAAACCCAGGCCCAAACCCGTGCTGACGGGCCAAATGGACAACCCTAGTTAGAGGATATGAGTTCCTTGAACTTCACACTGTCAAATTCTATGATCAGTGATTCAACAAAAGGCTCGATGGTCTTGATGTTGGACTACGATACAATTTTCTTGTTGGAGGAGAAAGAAGTTCCCAGTGGAGTCGCTATCCTATTTTGAGTCTCTTGTATTACAATTAACATAGATTATAATAAAAAGATTACACTAAAAATAAAGGAAAAAATTTATATTTCATGGGGTTCTTTTCTGTGTGCTGATGGAGCGTTAATATTGTACTCCGTTGACGGTCCGACTAAAATGATGAGTCTCTTACTTGTTGATAATTTCTGATCTCTTAGAAGATAATGCAGTCTTCTCTGAATGAAGGAATGCCTAATAAAACCAAAAGCCCAGCTCACGCGTATGCTCTGTGTGTCTAATGATCTCTGAGTAAATAGATGATCTTTATAGATATTAGCTGATCATTTCTCATGAGGATTATTGGTTAAGCGAGATGACTAGCTACAGAGAACAAATTTTTCTCACAAGAATTGTTGATCGAGACAAATAATTAGCTGATAATAATGATCTATGAAGATCAATGAGAATAATTAGCTGATAATAATGATCTATGAAGATCTATGAAGATCATGCCGATTTCGACCCCTATGAAGATCTATGAGAATGTTGATCATGCCTATTTATAGGCATTAAAAGCATTAAGGAGTGAGTTTGTGAGCCTTAACTCCCCTTGAATGAGTGAGTTAGTGGTCATTAGTTCCCATTTATATGGGTGACTTAGTGGTCATTAACTCCCCTTAAATGGGTAAGTTAGTGGAGTGAACCGTTTCCTTAAAAGTAACGTCTAAAAATGGTTATAAGCGAGGAATAACGGTCATGGGCAAAGTTCACCAATAATGTCCATGGGTGAAGTTCACCAATATGACAATGAGCAAACTTCCCCAGAATGTATGTGGGTGATGTGGCCTATATGGACTACTGGGTGAAGCTCGTTTAGGAGAGTTTGGCTGCGACTTCTACGAGCTTCACTATGGCTTCAGCGAACTTCATTATAGCTTCAACGAACTTCATTGTGGCTCTGGAAAATTTTACTATATGGCCGACGTGGACTATTTGGGCGAAGTTAATTTTAGGTGAACTTCGCTTGAAGCTTCACTTTGACTTGGTCTTGAAAGTGAGTTTCATTATGACTTGGTCGAGCTTCACTATGGTTTGGGTGATCTTTGCTAATAAGTTTAGATTTGACTTATAATCTAACTTGAACTCGTTTATTGACTCAACCGACTTGAGGATGCCTTTCAACTAGGTCCAGAGTCTGAATTGGAGACACCTTTCAACTTGGACTCAGAGTCTAACTTGAGGATGCCTTTTAACTCAGCCCTGAGTCTGACTTGAGCATTGACTCAGATTCAGGTCCTCTTTTGCTTGGATGCAGTCATGTTCATATGTGATCCAAGGTAACTTCACTATAGCCTATCATAGGCTGATGCTTGAACCCATCTGAAGTGTTTAGCCTATGGGTGTTCATTTCTTAGACTTAGACTTAGTTTTGGTCCAATAGAGTATATTTTAACCGTCTACAACTGTAGGAAAAAGCACCTCTAGATGGACCCCCTCATATGGTACAAAACATCTACAAAACATCTTTTTAGCTAGATTGAGAGGAATCTGGCTAATGCAGTATCAATGCTCAATCTATACAGTGCTTAGTGGTGATAGCTTTCTATTCACCCCTAGATGGAAGTCAGACAATGTAATGACCATGAATTTCCTATACGTATTTAAATATATTTTCCTAGTATCTAAAATATTAAATATTATTTTACATAAAGTGTATTGATATTTTTCTCCAATTCTATAACATCTTCTATGATTTAAGAATGTATAATAATAGTGATTAATTAATTTTGGGTAATTGTTTACTTTAAGTATTTGGTTAATATTATTTGATCACATTCATATTCTCTCATTATTCTTTCCTTTTTCTCACGTTTTCTCTCTCTTCTTAATCATGTTTTCCTCCCTTAACCCTCCCTTTTCTCTCCCTAAACGTGTTCAATTCCAACCAAAAATTACGTTGAGCCCATTTCCTAATTCTCTCCCATAATCACGATTTCCTTCTTTTTCTCCTCATAACCGACTCTCTCTCTCTCCTCTTAATTGATTCCTCAAATCCCTCCCCGTAACCAGCCCATGATCATCTCTCCTCTTAATTTAATCATTTCTCTCTCCCCCTTATCACCATCTCACTCTCTCTCCAATCAGCCAACTCACACCTCTCAATCCCTGATATTTTGTCAACAATCTATTTTCAAATCCCATAAATCACGTACACCAAAACCTTCCTCTCTTATAATTCGTACTCCCTCTCTCTTGCTGCCATTCCTCTCTCCCCTCAACTTCAGAAAACCCAAGCGAAAACAGCCCTCCCCTTCTCATTATTCACGCCACCCAGGACCCAGTCCCCGCACCAACGCCACCTCCATCGCGCCTCCACCACCTGCTCTCCGTGCCCCAGTCCCGTCACCGTTGCACCACCCCTCAATCCTCACCGTCCCTTCCCTTGCTGCCGCCCCCAAAACCACGAACTTCGCCTCCTCCTCCCTGAGATCAGAACCACATCGCCGTTCGCGTCGTCGACCGCCCGACGTGCTCAGCTCTATCCCCGACCGTCGACGCCACCACAACCTCCGGATCCGCCGCCCTCCTCTGTCCACCGGCCCTGCGCCGCTCGCCAATCCCGCTCGCCCTCCGTCAACCTGAGCTCTCGTCGCCAACGAGCTCGCCTCCACCTGAGCTCCACGCCGCCGCTCAACCCCCCTCGCCGTGCAACTCCGCCCAGTTCCTCATCGACGACAGCCCCTCAAACCACCATCACGCCCCTGCCACAACCACCAACACCTCCACCCTCGGCTGCACTACCTCCGCAGCACCTGAAATCAATCGCCATCTCCGCTGTAGTCCGAGCCCTCCTCGCCACTGTGCCGCCGTCCGCTTTCCCCGCTGCCCCTCGTTGGAGTTTCCCCACGTCACGCACCACCACGTCAGCGTCGATACGTTCGACGAACGCCGAGGCAAGATCCCTCTTGCCGTTGTCTCGTTAATTTAATTTTTATCTCTTATGAATTTATTATGCGTAAGTGCGTAGATTAGTTTGTGTTAATGTAATTTTAATTGTGTAGTTGTTGATGATATCGTGGTGAATACATGCTGTGAAATGATGCTATGAATGATGAATATAAAATGACAAGCTTGCATTTTGAAAGCTAGATAAATTTTAAGAGTTGTTATCGAAAAAGAAAATTAGAATAATTAAAAAGAAAAGATAAAACAGTTACTGTTCATATGGAATAATATATAATATAATAATAATATATTTAAAAGGTTATTTTTGAATAATTTATAAGAAATAAATTAAAAGGAGTTATTTTGGAAGTAATTAATTTATGAGCATGATGATTGGAAATTTCGATATTTCATGTATATTTATTTGATAGATGTAGTTTCATCTTGTACTGTTATTAGTAGTTGTTCACGATTCTTGTTCATGATCCCCGACACTGTTAATTAGTATTTATGGCATTTATCATTTCTTTATTATAATTGAGAATCGTTAGGAGTTTATGACTATAGTGATCTGTGTGGCATGAATAAGATTTAGAAGCTTGTGTGTTGTTGGCTTAGAAAATAAGAAGAGCAGGGATGGGAAATCTTGGTACATGTGATTAGACGAGACTGTTTATGTATCCTCTAGGGTCGCTCCAGTGAACCGATACGCACTGGATTAGTTTGTTGGGCTAGTGAACCGATACGCACTGGGTTAGTTTGTTAGGCCAGTGAACCGATACGCACTGGGTTAGTCTGTTGGGCCAGTGAACCGATACGCACTGGGGTTAAATGGTTGGACCGGTGACTTGTTATATAATGGTTAGTTACATGAATTGTTACTTGGATGAGTTTGGATCCTTGTGAGATATAGGCCAGTTATGTTTCTTTCCATACCTAGATCGGGATTAATATTTAATCATCTACAATTTGAGACATATGGTATATACATGAGGGTTTCCTTGTTTGGATTATTTCGCTCGACGTACTACGTCTCTTATTGTAGATTTTTAAGTATTAATTCCATCTATGGTATGATCTTGTTACTTGGTTGATATTTGGATTATTCTGATTATTAGTGTTCCCGTTGTACGCCTCTAACATTATTATTATCATCACATGTTCTATTTCTATTTCCATCGTAGCATTGATCACGCATATATTATCATTACTATTATTGTTTTTGTTCCTGCCTTGGGGGATCTTGCCGTGTGTTTCACACGCTGACGTACTCCTATTTTCTGGGTGTACGTCAGATTCAGGAGATGGTCAGCCTCAGTACGGGATAGTATAGGAGCCAGAGGATTTGCAGCAGTGAGGTCTTCCAGATAGATCAGAAGAACAATCTGAAGCTTAGACTTTTCTTTATGTAGTAGTTAATAAGCGCTAGATCTCTTTTGCAGAACCTTACTTTAGTCTGATATGGGATTTAGTTATTTTAGCAGTACTTTCCTTTATTTCTGTTGGATTATATATTTTTAGTTGGACCGTTTTGTAATAAGGGCATGTTTGACCCATATTTTTATGTCTGGGATGATTTGCTATGGATGATATGTTTATTTCTCATTCTGGATTGTCTTTATATTCTTGCTATGTGTGATCGGGGACCTGTGACTTCGTATATTATATTGTTTCCAGACGCTTAGCGTATTAGGTTGAGAAGAAAAGAAAAGAGAAAAAAAAGAGTAGTGTATATTTCTTCTCAATCTAATACGTCGCGGGCTTATTCACGTTCCGATTCCCGTGTATTTTGGGAAGCGGGGCGTGACAGACAATTACTTCGCTTCATGTTCATCTCAATATCAGACTAGGATATTACCCCATGTTGACCGCCAACTACTACCTCTGGAGATCGCTGAAACAAGTACTCAGCCCAAGTACTCAAGCTAATGCTACAATCATGAGTTTTCTTCATGTGAAAGCATATTTGGTAATGGCACTTCATCTCTCGATATACTTCATCATGACCATCCTGAAGGGATTACAAGTAGTGAAGCTCAGACATAATAGGAATGTACTCATCATACGGATGTTCTCCTAAAGAAAGACTAAAAACTGCCAACATCTCGTGAAGAGCTATACCAAGCTCCCCATTCGGAGTGAAGAAAGTATGAATATCCAAATTATACAACTCTTGTTCCCCCAATAAGTTCTAGTAACTCATAGCGAGTCTGTGTTCCTTAGCCTGCAAGCTGAATAAAGGCCTAATTTCCATAAAGCTCCTTCATAATGAATTAGAACATGGGATACCAACTTCTCCCACTAGTTTTTTGGCGTGGATAAGACCCATCCCTAGAAGCGAAAGTCATGGTCCTAGTATTCTCTATTGGCATCAATGAACTTATTTCTAAAGGCGCCCGCTCTCAGCATATCTTTATTGGCACACAAGTCTAAGACAATATCCAAATTCAGGCCCTCAAGGCGACTCAAACCCATGTTCTTTTAACCCACTGATAAGAATTTGATCTAGGCAGCCGCTTATGAGGAAAAAGGTGAAATGTCCCAAGACATCGTTCGAAGATGGGTGATGGGTCAAAAGTAGTATAGTGAATGATGTCATTCCAAAATCGAGAGATAGAATCGCAATTGGTCAATGGTATACAACTCAGGATCATGGGTATTCAAAATCGATAAACTACCGGGATAGAAGTACTTTCAAATCCTCCTCTCTTTTCTTGAACCTAGTTGGCTATTAGTATCATGGGGTTCCTTAAAGAATGCCACTACAAAAACAAAGAGTCATAGTAAGTACAAAAAGACTATTGATTTTAACTTGGTAAGGCATCTTCACTAAGTTGCCAAAACTCCACATAGAGAGAAAGAGACAACTCAGCAGTGTCAAAAACTCCACTTGAGACTAAGTTCTTTGCATAAATAGAAAGAAGACAGCTTAGCATACGAGAAAACTCCACGTGATCAAACCCAACGTAAGAAATAAAAACTCAACGCCAGATTTGGCCACGTTGAAGAAGAAGATGAAGGATGTAAGTGAGCGCAGAGCTGGTCAAGTAAGGAACGAACTCTGTGATAGCACGCAAATTCAAATAGAGGCTTACCTCCACCGGCCACGGCCGATTGGTCAAGCATAGGCGAAGCATGGTTCACTTGAGAAGTCAGTGATCTTCGAGGCATGATTTCTATGGTGAGGATTGACTGCAAAGATAGAAAATTGAGGGTGATAGAGTCAGTGTTTTTTAGGGTTCTCTTGAAAAACAGACGCTAGATTTTGGGGGATAAAGTCAACAGTCCGCACACCATTTCTCACCTATTAATAAACCAACCCTCAAGCTATGGATGAACAACACGTGGCTAGTAGGTCATCTTCAAATTGAAATGCATGCTCCAAAATGCCTCAAAACAAGTGTAGGCGATGACATGTTTAAAGATTACTGCCACATGGGGTTCAATCAACTTCTCCACTCAATTTCCACAAACTCAACTCTATTAGGTTTTGATCAGCCTCATTTGTGCAGTTTGATCACAAGGACTTCAACGATGTGGCATTTAACACATCCAAATCTCAACGCATAACACATGCAAATAGGTTAAGTAATCAAAAGAAGTAAATAGGCTAACTAAAAAGAAAGAGTTCTTCATTAATTGCAAAGGAAGAAGGTTGCAATGTAGTTACATAACAGAAGAAAAGAAAGAAGAAATGGCCACCTCTTCGATAACTTGTCACCACACAGTCACTTTAGGCTCTTCTTTGGTTGCACAGGAGCATTCACCAAAGCATCATATGCAAGCTTGAGCTCCTCCAACTCTTTCTTGGTTGCGTCCAACTCTTGCAATAAGTCAACAAATGACTATTGGTGCTCCTCCTTGTTTCCTTCGAAAGTTGCCTTCATTACTGATTTCATTATAACTTTGATCGTTTACAAAGAATTCAAGTAACAAAAAAAATAAAAGAATTATAACTCTCTCGAAAATAAAACAAGATCCGTTTATCGTCTCTTGCTCGCATGGATTTTTACCAAAAATAAAATCAGCTTTTTTTTATTGGAGACACTTCTGATGTATTGGAGACACTTCTGAGTGTCTTGGCCAAGCCAAGACACTTGAGAGTGTCTCGGCTTGGCCGAGACACTTATAAGTGTCTCGGCCAAGCTGAGACACTTTGAAGTGTCTTGTCTTGGCCAAGACACTTACAAGTGTTTTGGCCAAGCCAAGACACCATCGGGTGTCTCAATTTGGCTTTTTCCGGTTTTGGTTCGTCGAGTTCGTTTCTACCGTAAATTCGTCGTCCGGACTCGGAATTACGTGGTTCAATATGCGTTGAAAAGCCGACAAGGATATCTACATGATCCCATGATTGAATTACATGCGGAGTAAATGGGACGTGAGGGGTGCTCCACCTTTCGTAAACGACGCGAGGCTCCCGACCAGGTCTTATTCACGTTATTCCGAAGTTTCGTTGCTTCGTATGGTTCGTCGACTCACTTCATGTGTTCGTCATCATCAAATGAGATCCTGTGACTCGGGTAGCAACATTCATCATCTTCTCTCTGTCTCGAGCTGTGTGCGGGGACCTATAGGTAATTTTGGATGCCTATAGATACCCTCTCCAAAGTGTTTCGGTCTCGTTTCTTTAATAGATGAGCCTGAAATACTTTGGATATGATCGGTCCAACCTTCAGTCGGTGTAAAAGGACCTGTTGTTAGCTTTGGTTCTTGACTCCTTCGATTTTCAATCTATTCGATATTTTGACGAATAGCTAAAGTTCTCACAACACTGCGTTTATCGTCTGGTCATCGTCGAAATCTTGAATCAAAACCAGTGAGTTGATTTTGGCTCGTATCGTCGAGTTAACTTTGAACTGACTATCACCATCACGATATATTGATTCACGTTGACTTTTATCGTAACGTGTTGACTAGTGTTTACCTAGGGTTACGCGTTGACCGACGTTAGCCTAGGGTTTTAAGTCACCCAGCGTTAACTTTTATCGCAACGCGTTAATTAGCGTTGATCTAGGGTTATGCGTCGACCGGCGTTAGCCTAGGGTTTCGAATTGCCCGGCGTTAACTTTTTTATTGCAACACGCTGACCGGTGTTGACCTAGGGTTACGTGTTGATCGGCGTTATCCTAGGGTTATGAATCATCTGGCATTGCCTTTTTCATTGCAACACGTTGACTGGCGTTGACCTAGGGTTACGCGTTGACTGGCGTTAACCTAGGGTTTCGAATCGCTCGGCGTTGACTTTTTCATTATAATACGTTGACTGGTGTTGACCTAGAGTTACGCGTTGACTGGCATTAACCTAGAGTTTCGAATCACCCGACGTTGACTTTTTCATCACAACGTGTTGACTGGCGTTAACCTAGGGTTTCGAATAGCCCGGCATTGACTTTTTCATCGTAACGCGTTGACTGGCATTGACCTAGGGTTACGCGTTGACTGGCGTTAACCTAGGGTTTTGAATCGCCCGGCGTTGACTTTTTCATCGTAATGCATTGACTGGTGTTGACCTAGGGTTACGCGTTGACCGGTGTTAACCTAGGGTTTCGAATCGCCTATCGTTAACTTTTTTATTGCAACGCGTTGACTGGCGTTGACTTAGGGTTACGCGTTGACCGACGTTAACCTAGGGTTTCGAATCGCCTAGCATTGACTTTTTCATCGTAACACGTTGACTAGCGTTGACCTAGAGTTATGCGTTGACTGGCGTTAACCTAGGGTTTCGAATCGCTCAATGTTGACTTTTTCATCGCAATGCGTTGATTGGCGTTAACCTAGGGTTACGCGTTGACCGGCATTAATCTATGGTTTTGAATCGCTCGGCATTGAATTTTTCATCGCAACGCGTTGACTGGCATTAACCTAGGACGCATTGACCAACGTTAACCTAGGGTTTCGAATCGCCCGACGTTGATTTTTTTATCATAACGCGTTGATTGGCATTGACCTAGGGTTACGCGTTGACCGACGTTAACCTAGGGTTTCGAATCATCTAGCGTTAACTTTTTCATCGCAACGCGTTGACTGGTGATGACCTAAGGTTACGCATTGACTAGCGTTAACCTAGGGTTTCGAATCACCCGATGTTGACTTTTTCATCGCAACGCATTGACTGGCTTGACTTAAGGTTATGCGTTGACTGGTGTTAACCTAGGGTTTCGAATATCCTGGCGTTGACTTTTTCATCGTAACGCGTTGACTGGAGTTGACCTAAGGTTACACGTTGATCGGCGTTAACCTAGGGTTTCGAATTGCCCGGCGTTGACTTTTTCATCGCAACGCGCTGACTGGCGTTGACCTAGGGTTACCCGTTGACCGACGTTAACCTAGGGTTTCGAATCGCCCAGCGTTGACTTTTTTATTATAACTCATTGACTGGCGTTGACCTAGGGTTACACGTTGACTGGCATTAACCTAGGGTTTCGAATCGCCTGGTGTTGACTTTTTCATCGCAACGTGTTGACTGGCGTTGACCTAGGGTTACACGTTGATCGGCATTAACCTAGGGTTTCGAATCGCCTGGTTGATTGGTGAGATTTTCATCCAAATGACCAACCAATGGCGAGTGTACTTTTTCCCCCTCTTTTCAAATTTTCAAAAATACAGTTCTCTTTTCCCCATACTTCTTCTTCCTACTCCCATCCAAACTCCATTGTTTCAAGAACTCCTAACCCATCAAAATTCTTGCCTTTAAAAGCCTTGCCATCCCCTCAAAAAAAATCAGATTTTATTCCTTTATTGGCCAAAAAACATCTTCTCTCAAAGCTAGGGTTTGAGGAAACTCCATCTTCAAGAGTTGGGCTTTTGAATTGGGTAAGCTTCTTTTCAAAAATCCTCATTGTATGCTTAATTTTGATTTAAGAATCTATAGATTTTGTAGAAAAGATTGAAAATTTATTCTTGTAACGTGGGTATGTAATCAAGAACTCATGAAGTTGCATGCAAAGATTATGGCTTTTTGCTCTTATGAAGTTGGTTTTGAATATGGCCGAAAATTAGGGGGTTTTATGCAAAATTGGCTGAAATTGTGAGATATTGAATATGATGGTTTTCTTTCCTCAATCATGGCCAAATTCGAAGGTGTTCGTGGCTAAAATTTAACCTTGAACATGAGGGGTATTTTGGGTATTGCACCCTAAAAAAATCATTAGGATTTATACTATAATTTGAGCTCATTGTTCGCATGCATAAAACTCATAGGTTTAATTAGACTTCAACTACGAGATCCTATTCTTTTATAGGACTTTAGTTAAAGTTTATAATTTCCCTTTAATTTTCGGGCATTTGGATTTATGATTGTACCTGATCCATTGATTTTCGTTGCAGGTTAACCATGTCTTCGCGCCGACCGCGATTCCATAGGAGCCGCTCTTCTTTACAGCAAAGAGAGAGGGAGGTTCCCGCAGCATTCTCTTTCGGGGGTGAGCATTTATGCTTTCTCTATCCTCGTTTGCCCCCTTCGCGGGTCATTCGGGAAGAATTGACATCCTCCTTCGTGGGGATTGAGGTTTCAGGATGATTTGTGGTTCTATCATGCCCTCGTTTTGCCCCCTTCACGGGTCATTCGGGAAGAACTAACGTCCTCCTTCGCAGGGATCGAGGTTTCAAGTGACGTGTTTTGCTTGGCCGATTCACATCTTCTAGCATATTGGGGTGATTTCGTGTCGTATTACACCGTGTGAGTCGAGATACATTACCACGTTGCTTGCGTGATGATGCATACCGTTCTTCCAGTGTAGGACACTCGAAATCGTCTCACCAATTTCTTAATGAATGACTCTATCTCGCTATCTTGTGAGATGAATTTAATCATTGTATAATTCATGAATAATTTTTTCTGATTCTACGCTTGTTTTGCTGCAGTTGAGTTTCCCGCGGACAGCCTTCCCTCTCATGCTACTAGTGGTTGTAGTGGAGAGATTTTTTCTTCTGTACCTGATAGGCAGGCCATTGATCCGACTCCTCAGTTTGATAAGAGCCGTTTCGAGGAATCCTATAGTTTGATACGAGATGGGGGACGTCGTTCTCTGTGCCAATTAATCACCGATGCCCCCTTCACTACAGACTCTATTTCCACTCAGGCTTTAGAGAAGCCTGGTTATTTATTTGGAGATCATGTCGAGGATCCAGCTAAGCTGACTCTTGCCGACGAGCACTGGTTGAATAATGATGAAGGGCTCCTTCTTTACATCCCTTCTATTCCCTTCCAGCATTCCCTTGCTCATTTGGAGATACAGGCTATACAGCGACAGATGTCCTAGAATCTCACAGACGATCGTGACCGAGTTCATTGCGGATTTATTTCCCACTATAAGACCCCAGGTTCTGATGTGCATAATTATATTCGTGGCCTTCGACTAGGGATTCTAGGTCTTGATACCGCACCACCAGACGAGGTGTCAGCAGCCGCTCTTACTGTGAGGAATTGTTTGGCCAAGCTTGGGAGGAAGTTACCCCCGATAGATTTTAGATGTTTTGTTGGGCCTATTCGCTACCCAAATGGTGGTGGACTTGTATGACCAATTACGCCTTGGGACGTTGGGAGAGAGAACTAAGAGGTAGTGGGTTGTATGCGCCAATACGAGCCACCATGTATGGATTCCCGGTCAGTAGTCGCCATTTCCTAGCATTATTGGAGACATATATCACTGATAGTAACACCTTCTTGACTTGCAGTGGGGAGTTGGGGTTAGCTTTGCATGAGATGCACAAAGTTTCTGGTCTTTCGATGGGGAATTGTCCGTATCAGGAGTACTTCCCCTCAAACTTGAAGTTGGAGTGGCTGAAGAAGGATTATCCTGACATATACGACACGCTTTGGGACCTCACATGTCATTATTATACATCTCTAATCAAAGTAACTCTAGCAGCAAAGAGGAAGAGGCAGATCAGTTTGAAGCAGTTCGCTAATTATCTATTCTAATATTTGGAGAGCAGTCCAAGCGAGGCTATTTGTGAGTTAGCCCCTTTGACATCTTCTGCCATTAATGAGTTAATGGAGAGGACCGAAGCCTGCTCCTTTACTACCGATGGTGCTGAGGGAGTTTTTCCTGTAGGGACCAAGTTTCGAACATTCCTTTTTCATGCTCAGAAGTCTATCCGGCCTAGGACTCTGCTAACGGGCTTTCTTGCCATCTGGTTGAAGAAGTGCGTCGTTCCATATCAGTTTTCTGACGCATTACCTATTGAGGTACTCTTCCCCGCTGTTCAATTAGCTTACGGGAGGGAGCTTTCTCTGCTTCCGGCGATGGTTGCCGACATTCACTGTGGGCTTAGGTATTTGGTCGATGGTCTTACACATGTGGATCCTGAACCGCCGACCGAGCTTCTTTCTATAAAGGTCGAGCTTCCGTATACATACCTGATGGCGTGGCTCGTTCTTCATCGTCCTGATTTGATGTCAGTGCCTAGTACTGTTGATGCCTCCGTTCCTTTTGTACAGCTATTAGAAAGGAGCAAGTGGTTTGGGAAGACATTCACTGATGTGCAGCGAGAGCTTCAAGTTCGTAAAAGCTAGGAGTTCTTCAAGTGTTTTCCCCGCTTCTCGGGCCGCTATGACGATGTGTTGGTTGATGAGGAGAAACCCAGGACCGGTCGGACTTCTCTTGACCCTAGTTGCTTCCGTTGGTTGGTGAACATCCGCGTTAGGTATCTCGTCCTTCGGGTGAAGGGTCGTTGCCATATAGAGCCTTATCTCCCGTGCCGTTTTGCTTGCCAATTCGGTTACGACCAACTATATGTTGGGAACCCGAGCCGGGGTTTGAGGATTGAGGGGGGATCTTATTGATGGTGTCCGAGCATGGCTTTGGACTATGATGGGCTGTACTGGAGCCTATTTCGCTCTTCCTTCATCAAAGCACAAATCGTTGCTTACTTTCCTTAGCTGCAAGTGGTTCCTTTCTGCCAACGAGTTTCTAGATGTGAGGAGTCTTTTAGAGTTGGAAGCTGAGCACTTGGTTCAAACTACTATTAGGGCTGCTCGTAAGACTGAGCTTTCGAAGAAGTAGGGGAAGAAGCCTGCCAAACCTTCTCGTTCGACCAGAGACAAGACGGAGGATGATGAAGAGCTTCTTCCTATTGATGATGAGGAAGAGACTTCTGAGGAAGAATATATAGACATAGATACCGACGGGGGAGAATCCGATGCAGGTCTGTCAAACTCTTTCTTTTCAGAATTAATGAATTTAGCCTTTTCTCGTTGGTATCAACGCCATACTCTTTCTAAATCTCAATTAGCTTTCCAGAAGCTAGAACGAAAGGTCTTATTTACTTATCCTAACAAGATGACTCTTGTCACTCTAGGTAGGATGGTTGACGAGCATGAGCCGTTGGCTTCTCGTTATGTGAGATCATGGCCCAGTGCCGAAGCTTCTGCACAGGTTGAGATGCGTACTAAGTCTACGCATGAGCGGCCTGCTGGTCCTCTAGGGGTTCGTCTTCCAAAGCGAAAGAAGACTGCTCATAAACCACATTCTGGTCAGCGTACCTGCGGAGCAGAATTACGAGGCAGCACTGGCAGAGAAGAGGGTAATGCTCTATTGTCTTTACTGCTTTAAAATAATTCTCTTTTGGATTTCCTGAATCTAATCATGTCCCGTGGTTTTGGAAACCACGACGGAGGTGAACTTCCACAAGACTCTGTATTCTTTGATCCCAGCCATTCGGATAGCTTCGTGCAGCAGATGTGCGATGCCATTCATGATGAGCCCATGGATGTTGAAACAAACAGAGATGTTGAGCAGGTTGATAGCGTTGAGCCGACGGTCCCATGCTCAGGTATATCTAACATCGATAATACACCATTCGAGCATCAGTTAAAGGAGTTTGGGAATTCAGGATTTGTTCCTCCTTTAATCACTTCCGCGCTTCGTTCTCTTTTAGACAAATTGAAGAATGCAGGCACGGATATTGGAGCAGAAGAGCCTTCTACCACTACTGCAGGTAAATCCGAGTTCTTTTTTCTTTCGCACCTTTTTTGTATATATCCAGCATTTAAATTCTTACGCAGGTGTCACATTACAGAGTCCGGTCGAGGACGAGACTTTTGATGATATGGGTCTTGGAGGATTCAGTGAACATATGTATGTCTCAGAACCGAGTTTCTCAGGATCTGACACTAGATTGTTAGTTGAGATGTTGGCAGGGTAGGCCACCAGAGGGGCTGCAGGACCATCCTTTAAGGGTGGTTTTTCTACAAGTATACACCTAATTTTCAACATTGTAACTATCTTCATTTGTCGAAACTTTTATTTGACTGATAGGGGATTCTGATCGTAGGACCAACCACTGGGGCTGATACCACTACGATTTTCGGCATCCCTGGTTCAGCTGAGGGTGATGAATCTGTGGGTATGCATATAATCTCTTCTATCATCATTCTTTTCTTTTGCCAAAATCTATATTTGACTAATAAAAAATTACAACCATAGCACCAGCCGTCATGATTGATACGACTACGATTCCTAGCATCTCTAGTTTGCCTGACGGTGATGCATCTTCTCCAAACCTGACGAACATCATAGAATTACCTAGAGGAGTTGATATACCCTCGACGATCACACCTGCTGTTATCTTTGAGCCTACTGAGATTGGACTAACAGAGCCGATCGCAGGACCTCAAACCGAAGGGACCCCTATTGGTACTGGTATGCTCACAATTTGCTTTGAATTTTCCACTATGTTCGAGAGTCTCTTACTCTTCTGCACGATTACTTGTAGGATCTCAACTATCTCCATATGAGCGTGTCCTCGTCCTTTTGGCCGATCCTGATCCCAACAAAGACATTTTTCGAATGGATCTCGGTTCTTTTGTCATCTTTTTTGACGGAATGATCGAGAAACATCTTTATCAGGGATATTGTTTCGACCAGTTCAGGCGTTCCCTTGCTCACCACATGACGATGATTAGAGAGGAGGGATATCCTGAGTTACCTGATTCTTTCGCTGCCGACTTTGTTGTTCTGGAGTGTGAACTCCGAGAGTTAGGGGAGATGAAGGCTAGTGGGGCTTCTTCCTTCGTATCTTATCAGCTAAAGCATAGATTAACACAATGGCGTGACCTCAGATCTTCCATTGGTAGCGAGCTTCAGTCGCATGAGAGTTCTATCGCACAGATGATAGCTAGTCTTGCGAGGAAGGACATGAATAGAGTCGAGTTGCTCACTTCTTTAGACTCCAACCGCGAGGAGGTAGCCAAGTTGTCACGCCCTGCTTCCCAAAATACCGGGGAATCGGAATGTGAACAAGCCCCGATGTATTAGATTGAGAAGAAATATACATTATCTTTTTTTCTTTTCTTTTCTTCTCAATCCAATACGCTAATCGTCTGGAAATAAATATAATGCGAAGTCACAGGTCCCCGATCACAATCAGCAAGAATATAATAGACAAACTCAGAATAAAAATATCATATCACAAATGGGATAACATCCGGGATATAATATTCGGGTCAACATGCCCTTATACAAAACTGAACCAATGAATACTGAAGAGACACAAAATACATCGTTCAATAGAAAAGGAAGAACAATAAAAGTAAACTGGAACCATCAAGAATAGGCTTCGACTCCTTCTTCTGCTCCGTCTACAAGACACTCCTGCTGAGTATCCTCAGCTCCTGGCGATCTCCTAGCTGAACCTGTTCTTCCTCTAAGTCTGACGTACACTAGAGAAAATAAGTGTACGTCAGCGTGCATGGCGCGCGGCAAGACCCCACAAAAGAAAATAGAACGAACGAAAACCCAAGTGAAAAAAGATACAATAACCGAAACAATAAAAGAACATACAACTAAAATCCACAAATCAACATGAAAACACTACTAAATCATGATAACATAAAGCATCCAAAATCGACCAGGTAACGAGATCATGTAGCTAGTGGTCAGTTTAATCATCCAAGTAACAGGGGCATACAATAGATGGAATTAATACCTAAAAATCTACAACAAGAGACGTAGTACGTTGAGCGAAATAATCCAAACAAGGAAACCCTCATATATATACCATATGTCTCAAATTGTAGATAATTAAATATTAACCCCGATCTATGTATGAAAGAAACACAATTGTCCTACGTCTCACAGTAATCCATACCTAGCCAAGCGATGAGGTCATGTAACTAGCCATCCTAAAACTCACTGGTCCACATCTCACATAAAGTCAACATTCTTATCACCGGATAACTGACTGTTCACAAATCCTCTACGCGCATCCAATACCGCTACACGAATCGATCAGAGGACTACACGCAATCCGATTTTGGCCTGGTCCGAACTCAAGCAGAACTCGGGTGACTACACAAATTCACTGACTAAAGTGACTACACGAATTCACTTTAGCCCAACAAACCAACCTAGTGACTACACGAATTCACTGGTGCGAGCCTGGAAGATACATCAACAGCCTTATCCGATCACATGAACATGGACTTCCCCATCCCAACTCTCTTGTATTTTCTAAGTCAAACATAATCCACATTGAAACTCGGGTTCACCATCTAAACTTAGTCAACACACTCACACATGTCACTAAGTCTGTTCATGACGCACGAGGCCACTAAGTCATGAACTCTAAGGGTTCTCAAACACAACATGGATAATACATAACAGACATGTCAAATACATTAAATAAATGCAAAACGTGAAATATGATCGTAAACAATAAAAACATACATGCACTCCGGTTTCATCAATATCTTGTTATCCAGCCTTCTAAACTATTCATACAAAATCATAAATTACTTAAATCCAAAATAGATAATTATTTTTGCAAATAAATTCCTTTAAATCATCATAATTATCAAAAATATAATCCTTTTACCGAAAATAATTCCTTTTAAATTATTATAATTTTTCTGTTCTCAAACAAATTCTTTTAATTAATATAATTATCCAAAAATGATTCCACTATCTAAATAAATTCTTTTAATTCATAATAATTATTCTAAAATAATCTTTTCTCAAAATAAATTCTTTTTAATTATTATAAATTCACTAAATTATTTCGAAAATACTATCTAAAATAATTTCTTTCACTTCATTACTATTATTTCGAAAATACTATTTATCACACAACTATGATATAAATCAATATTATTCACCAAACAACCCACGCAATTAATTCAAAATATACTACAGCTAATCATATCACAGTCTAATCTACGCAATCAACTAATAACGGATATAAATAATGGAATAACAAGCTAAGGGGAAACGGGATCTTGCCTACGAGGCCAGGGGGGCCTGATGACGAGCGGCGAGCCGATGCGGACTCGGTACGACGGGTCTGAAATGGGTGGATCAGCGAATCTGAACGATGTGGCTATTGGGGACGGCTACGACGGTGGCGACGGAGCTCAACGACATGGGGAGGAGGAGATGATCGGAGCTTCGAACGGAGCTCGAGGAGGAGCTGGAGGCAGAGAGCTTGGAAGTGGACTCGTGCGGAGGGGGATCTGAGAGAGGGAGGTGAGCAGTGGTTTGGCGACGGCGTCGGTGAACGGAGGAGGAGGCGACGACGTCGGGTCTGAGGAAGCAGTGACGGGGTAGATCTCGGCTGAGGGGAGGAGCTGGAGGCAGAGCTGGGCTGGCGACGAAGATCTTGGGGTGTAGGGAGTTGCGGGTGGCTGCGATCATCAGAGGACAGGGAAGGCTGGTCGTCGGTGGTGGTGCGGGGGCTATTAGAGTTGGACGGCGAGCTGGGGATCACCGGCGACGGGGGAAGAGGGAGGCGGAGCTCTTGGCTGAGGGAGAATGGAGGTGGAGCACGAGGACAGCGGCATTGCTTGGAGGCGTGGTTGAGGGTGGCTGACGGTGAGAGGGCTGGTCAGCGCGGTTGGTGGAGTTCGCCGGCTGCGACGACAGTGGTTGCAGGCGGAGGCATTTCTGGTCGGATCTTGGGCTGGCGCGGAGCTAGGCTGTGGTAACGAGCTGAAGAGGACAGCGGAGAGGGGGAGCTGGTGGCGGTTGCGTGAGCTGCAGGAGGACAGAGCGGCAAACAGAGCTGAAGAGAAGGAGGTCGAGCTCGGGGCTTGGACGGAGCTCAGAGCTCGTCGGAGATGTGGTAGAAGAGGAGGGCTCGGTGGTCGACAAGGAGGAGGGAGGCGGAGCTGGGGTCTGGTGCGGCTGCGGCGTCAGAGCACGGTGACGGGGCAAGCTTAGGCTCGGTTAGGGCGGCGGTCGGAGGTGAGCTTGGTCGAACGGAGAAGGAGGAGGTGTTTGGGAGAAAACGAGAGAGAGATGAACTGGGGAATCATAGAGGAGAGAGAGGAAGAGAGTGTGAGATTATTTTAAAGAGAGAATGAAAGTGAGTGGGGGACATGGAAGTGAGGGGTGCGGGAAACATGGGAGGAATTTGGGGAGTGATTTAGGAGAAGTGGGGGTAGGGGAGAGAGATGAAGAGAGAGAGAAACAGAGTGAAATACCGGTGAGAGGAAAAACGCAGGGAAAATAGCCTTTTTAAAATAATTAATAATTAAAATACAAGAAAATTTATTCAAATAAATATTGAAAACTTATGGTCAAAATAATAATAACAATAACAATGAATAATTAAATACTAATTCAAAAAGTTTTACCGAAACAATTAAATTTATAATTAGCAAAACCATTAAAATAATATAATACCGTATTTCTAAATCATAGAAATTTCTAGAGAAATTAGGGAAAATACAAATATTATTTTAGAAAAATAATATTTAATGTTTAAACGCCAGAAAAATTATTTAAACTAGTATTAAAATTTTTCGTTCATTACACAAGTTGAAGAAGGCTTTGAAGTATGCTGAGGAGTCTGGTGCTAGCATTGCAGATGAGCTGGCTAGTTTAGAGAGCTCTTGTGGACAGATACTTGAGAGACTAGGATCTACGCAGGAGAGATTGATGAAGCTGAAAGGTGAAGCCACGAAGATCTTGAGCGGTTCTGAAGATTCTGTCCGAGCTGATCTGCAGACTGAGCTTGAGCAGAGTTATGCAGATAGGCTCTCTAGGTTGGAATTTCACATTCTCGGTCGCCGACTGCGTTCGGGCCGATGAGCTTATATTTTTTTATGCTTTGACTTGATCTATTATTAGAGACCCAGTATTTGATTTAGTACATTCATCTTTTATCATGATGTTTCTTTGTTGATTGTGAACCCAATGGACACAATGCTTATAGAATTTTTTTTACAAATCATCTGCCATCAACGGATTTGATGTGCCTTTACCGATTACCATTTGAATCGGGCTAGCATACGGATTGTATAAGTCCGTTCAGTATATAACGTTGTACTAAAAGAATTAATTCTTCTAGTGCTACGATGTGGAATACGTAGACATTATCTTTATCACGGGAATAGATTACCCGGCAACGCGTGTTAGGCATAGACTTTGGATTTTTAGCAAATCCTCAGCCATCAATAGATTTGATGTGCCTTTACCGATTATCGTTTGAATCGAACTAGCATACAGATTGTATAAGTCCATTCCGTATATAACGTTGTACTAAAAGAATTAATTCTTCTAGTGCTACGATGTGGAATACGTAGACTTTGTCTTTATCACGGGAATAGACTACCCGACAACGCGTGTTAGGCGTTGACTCATCCTTACTTAGGATTCAGGATAAAAATCTCCAGATTTGTATTCTGGTATCTTTTCATTCGGTAAAAGACTAAACCGACAACGTGTGTTAGACGTAGGCTTTGGATTTTTGGCAAATCTTCAGCCATCAACGGATTCGATGTGCCTTTACCGACTACCGTCTGAATCAGGCTAGCATGTAAATTATTAAAACCCGTCTCACATGTGATGTTATGCTGAAAGAGTTAACTCTTTCAGTGCTACTATATTGAATGCATAGACTTTGTCTTTATCACGGGAATAGACTACCCGGCAATACATGTTAGGCGTTGACTCATTCTTACTTAGGATTCAGGATAAAAATCCCCAGATTTGTATTCTGGTGTCTTTTCATTCGGTAAAAGACTAAACCGGTAACGTGTGTTAGACATAGACTTTGGATTTTTGGTAAATCTTCAGCCATCAACGGATTTGATGTGCCTTTACTGACTACCGTCTGAATCGGGCTAGCATGTAAATTATTAAAACCCGTCTCACATGTGACGTTATGCTGAAAGAGTTAACTCTTTCAGTGCTACGATATTGAATACGTAGACTTTGTCCTTATCACGGGAATAGACTACTCGGCAACGCGTGTTAGTCGTTGGCTCATCCTTACTTAGGATTCAGGATAAAATTCCCCAGACTCGTATTCTGGTGTCTTTTCATTCGGTGAAAGACTAAACCGACAGTATGTGTTAGATGCAGACTTATCTCTATTTTAGGGTTTGAGATAAAATCCCCCGTGCATAAAACGTACGGATTTTGAGTTAAGAATCGTATCTTTTCTAGAGGTAAAGACAAACCTAGAGCGGGAGAGAAAGAATTTTATATTCTATACCCCAAAACTGAAGAGGAAGAATTTTATATTCTTTCTCTAGTTACAAAAGAAACTCGAGGTGGGATCTCCACCCCCAGAATCTGGAAAGGTGAAACTAGAAGTGGGATCTTAACTCTAAGAATCGGAAACATTCAAGCAACCCTAACTTTTATAGGATTGGTTGCTTAATCCAAGAAAAAAGTTCCTCATTTATTGAGGTGAAATTCTAATTTCGATCCTAACTTTTATAGGTTTGGTTAAAAAAGAAAAGGTGGAAGTGTTTCGTTTATCGAAAGGGATGACCCGATCTTGGTCCTAACTATCTGCAAGTTTGACCAAGAGGGGTTGGAGGCAATCCTAACTTTTATAGGTTTGATTGCTTAATTTAAAAGTGGACCTCTCGTTCATGGAAGGAATCGAGAGGGGAATCTGGCTTTGGCCCTAACTTTTATAGGTTTGACCTGAAAGCAATGGGGGCGGAATACAAGTAGCAGTAGAAATACCGACTTGTATTATCCACTCGATGGAGGAGTTTGATGTTAAGTGATCAGGACTTAACACATCAAGTTTTAAAAATTGCCAAGAATTGGCGGATAGAAATTTTGGTGGACCCGCCGTCAATTGATTTGATCAGTGGGGGGTTCTGTGAGGAAAGATTGATCCGTCAAAACTAGTCGAATCTCATCTCAGCAAAAGAATTCATGGGAACCGGTGAATTCGATATGAATAATAAGATATGCTTCAACTTTGAAAACATCCAGAGTCTAAACGTGGGTTTCTTATTTATCACTTTTGTACTAACTGGGTTATCCCTAAGAATACCAGATGTAGTATTCTTCTGGGAACTTCCCGGTATTGGTTATCCTGAAAGTACTAAGGATAGTACTTTTTTAGGAACTTGCCGTTTATCGGCATCATAAGCCGGTCGCCTTCCTTGGTAATAAGGCGATATGCGCCACTCGAATAGACTGTTGTAGGCTGTCTAAAAAATACAATAGATAATTTATCCCCATCAAACATCAACAATGGAGGTTACAATTTGATGACTTCCAGAAGGCTATAATTTAAAGACTTTCACGTAGATCGATGAATATTACAAATCAACGACCTTCACGATAACCGATGAAAGCTCTGATCAATGGTCTTCACAACCAATAATGAGAGTTGCAATCTAACGACTCTCACATTTCAAAGAGCTAAAGCGAAGATTACTAAACAACGATCATCGTGATGCTCTGACAGAAGAGATTACAAGCCAACGATCTTTTCAATCCAAGACGCAGGACACATCCCTGCATTCCAGAGGTGAAGCACAAGTGGCCTCATTCCAGAGTTAAAGCTATGCAAACACAGCTCCTAATGCTGCAAACGCAACTCCTAAATGCTACAAACGCAGCTTCCGTTCGCTGCCAAATGCAGCTTCCATCCGCTGCCAAACGCAGCTTCTAACAGCTGCCAACACAGGTTACATCTGTTACCCAACGCAGCTCGCAAACACTATGTTCAAACATAGATTTTCATTCCAGAATGCAGGACCTGCGTTTGTCTCGTTCAAACACGAGTTGAACGGTTTCAGAAACCGTTTTCTCCCCACGATCTGAGGGATTTCCACCCCCACTTAGGAGAGGATTAAGGAGGCGGTTACACCCCATTCAGCCTCACTTAGGAGTGAATTATGGGGACAGTTACACCCCTAATACCCCTATAAATATTAACAAACTCAACAGAGCTGAGGAGGGAATTTTGGAGATCGGATTCCGGAGAGGAGAAAATCTAAAGTTCTTCAGCAACCGAAGATTATCATATATTTGATATTTGGATTCTCAACCGAATCATTTTGGTTCAAACAACTCTTTTTCACCAGAGTTTGTCACTCGTCCTGAGTTACAAAACTCATCAAGAGTTCTTGATCAGTTCAACCACACAAGTCAGTTGTTCCAGTGAATTGAGACATTCGGATCGTCAACGGAGAACAAATTTGATGCGAGTATTCGAAGGAAGCACTCTATCGCTACCATGAAGAACCTATAATTAAACAAAGGGGAGAATCCAGATCATTCTCCTCTCTTTTGTAATCAGGAAATTTAATTGTAATTAAAATCGAGAGAATACAAATCAAATTTCTTTCATTTTTATTTACTACAAATTTTCCACCAAGCAAAAGATGACGACTCCACTGGGGACTAGCTTCTCTGACGACGAAGTGGTGGCACAATCTGACGTCCATCTCGCTGGAACGACTGTGGAAACTCTCGTTGTAGAGTTTGATCAAGCTAAGTTCGAGGAAGCTCTTTCCTCTGGATCGCTTAGCCCCAAGGCTATGCGCAACATCTGTAAGATCTCTAAAGAAATCAAACATGTGGCTGAAATGCCAAAGAAAGCCCTCTCCTTTGACCGATAATCATCAAACCACCCCTCCTCCGAAGGAGCGGGCTTAGCCTCTGCTAAACTCATCCAACGAGTTGAACGATCCACGCCTACATCAACACGACATTCTATGGGCTATAAACGGTCTATAGAAGAGGCAAACTCTATAAACGCCAATGACGTTGCCGCAAAGGCTTTGAAACAAGCCAAGAAGAACGCTGCTCGAAGACGGAGAAGATCCATACGACGGGCACATCTTCGAGAAAGCCGATCTCTCACCCAACGTGATGATCACGTTTTTGAGACTCTACCCGAACACGACGTTTCTACTTCAGAACACACACTTCGCGGTAATGAGCCTAATTATGAGCCTCGCGTGATACAACTAAAACATGACCCTCAGTGGTGCATTATTCCTCGCAGGTATAGCCTAATTATGAGATTGAGCCTAATCTAGATAGGTATAGGCCCGTTGCCCCCTTTCCAGATAGACTCAAACCTAGAAAAAACTCTCCGCAGGTTGAGAAAATCCTAGAAACGTTTAAATAGGTCAAGATCAATATCCCTCTCCTAGATGCAATCGAACAAATCCCCTCTTATGCAAAGTTCTTGAAGGACTTATGCACTAAGAAAAGAACCACCAACATCCCCAAGAAAGTCTTCTTAGCTGCCAACCTCAGTGAATTTTTTTCAAAACCCATGCCGTTAAAATACAAGGACCCTGGTTGTCCCACAATTCCATGTGTCATAGGTAACACTCACATTGATAAGACACTTCTAGACTTGGAAGCCAGCGTCAACCTCCTTCTTTATTCAGTTTATCAATAGCTAGGTGTAGGAGAACTTAAACCGACAAGATGCACTCCATAGTTAGCTGATAGATCTGTAAAAATTCCCAAAGGAGAGGTAGAGGATATTCTGATCAAAGTTGGAGAGTTTATTTTCCCTGTTGATTTTATTGTCTTGGAAATGCAGCCCATTTCTAATCTCAAAAATCAAATCCCTATCATTCTAGGAAGATCGCTTTTAGCCACCTCAAATGGTTTGATTAATTGTAGAACCGGTCAGATGAAACTATCTTTTGGGAATATGACTGTTGACCTCAATATCTTCAACCTGGAAAGGCAGCCTAGTGATCCATCTGATGAACCCATGGAAGTGAATTTCATTCAAGAAATATCAAGTGAACAACAAGAGGGAGAGTGTGAGTCTGATTCAATGCATCTGATTTAATGATTGAGGAGTTCTCTGATGAGGAACTAGAGTTAGATCTGCTGGTCAATCATGTTTCTGCTGCTGGCTGGCAACGAGAACCTTTGGAGATAGAGCCCCAAGTCTAGCTTCGCCCATCTGTGGAGAAACCCCCTAAGTTAGAGCTCAAACCTCTGCCTGAAAATCTAGAGTATGCCTACTTAGGGGAGAACGAGTCTTTACTAGTTATCATTTCTTCTGATTTGACTACCGGTCAAAAAGAAGCTCTCTTAGATGTTTTAAGAGAGAATAGGGAAGCCATTGGATGAACCATGGCTGATATCAAAGGGATTAGTCCAACCATTATTCAACACCGAATCCATTTGATAGATGACGCCAAACCTACTAGTTATCCTCAATGTAGGTTAAACCCAGTGACGAAAGAAGCCGTTAGGAAAGATATTCTGAAATATCTCGATTATGGGATCATTTATCTCATTTCTGATAGTTCATGGGTGAGTCCGGTCCAAGTTTTTCTAAAGAAATCTGGGATCACCGTGATCCAAAATGAGGCTAATGAGCTGATTCCCACTCGAATCCAAACTGGATGGCCAGTTTGCATTGACTACCGAAAACTCAACTTAGCTACTCGGAAAGATCACTTCCCTCTTTCTTTCATTGACCAAATGTTAGAGCATTTAGCAGGACTCGAGTTCTATTGTTTCCCGGATGGATATTCATGTTACAATCAAATCCCTATCGCTCCCGAAGATCAGGAGAAAACCACCTTCACTTGCCCGTATGGAACATTTGCATACCGACGCATGCCCTTTGGGCTGTGTACCTACCACTTTCCAATGCTGCATGATCAGTATTTTTCTGACATGGTAGAGAGATTCCTCGAAATTTTCATGGACGACTTTTTCATTTTTGGTGACACATTTTCTTAATGTTTGCATCATCTTAAACTAGTCCTAGAATGATGTAGGGAGAAAAATCTGACTCTCAATTGGGAGAAATGTCATTTCATGGTCAAACAAGGCATTGTCTTAGGACATGTAGTTTCCAATAAAGGAATCGAAGTGGACAAAGCTAAGGTAGATCTCATTTCTAATCTCCCTCCTCCCAAAACAGTCAAAGATGTCAGATCGTTTCTTGGTCATGCTGGTTTTTACCGACGTTTCATCAAGGATTTTAGCAAAATTGCTAAACCCTTGACCAATCTCTTAGCCAAGGATACATCATTTGTCTTCTCTCCCGACTGCCTCAAAGCTTTTGAATATCTGAAAAAGGAGCTAACCACAACTCCTATCATTCATGCACCAGACTGGACCTTACCCTTCGAACTGATGTGTGATGCATCTGATTCTACGATTGGTGCTGTTTTAGGATAACGGTTTGATGGAAAACCGCATGTGATCTACTACGCCAGTAGGACTCTGAATGATGCCCAACAAAATTACTCCGTCACAGAAAAAGAGTTTTTAGCTGTAGTCTTTGTCTTAGAAAATTCAGGTCCTACATCATCGGTTCCTTAACCAAAGTTTTCACAGATCATGCCGCACTAAAGTATCTTTTGACCAAAAAGGATGCTAAAGCACGGCTCATTAGATGGATTCTCCTACTTCAAGAGTTTGACATTCAAATTCTTAACAGAAGAGGAACAGAGAACCCCGTAGCAGATCACCACTCTCAACTCCCAAATGCACCAACATCAACCATCCCGATCAATGAACATTTTTCAGATGAACAACTCTTAGAAATCCAATCTGTTCCATGGTTCGCCGACATTGTGAACTACATAGTCATGAACCATATCCCTTCTCATTGGTCCAAACAGGATAGATCCCGTTTTCTCTCCCAAGTAAAATACTTTTACTGGGATGATCCATATCTGTTCAAATACTATCCTGATCAGATCTTTAGGAGGTGTGTTCCCACTAAAGAAACTAGGAGTGTTCTATCCTTTTGTCATGAGCAAGCATGTGGGGGCCACTTTAGCCCAAGAAAAATAGTTAAAAAAATTCTCCAATCTGGGCTATACTGGCCCACTCTTTTCAAGGATTCATATGAGTTTTGCAAAACTTATAACCGCTGTCAGCTTTTAGGGAAGGTCACTAGGAGAAATATGATGTCTTTACAACCCATCTTATCTATTGAACTTTTTGATCTATGGGGTATCGATTTCATGGGACCATTTCTAAATTCATTTGGAAATGTTTACATTCTAGTAGCCGTTGAATACATGTCAAAATGGGTTGAGGCGGTAGCTTGTAAAACTAATGACAACAAGGTCGTTGTCAAGTTTTTGAAAGAGAATATTTTTGCACGGTTTGGAGTATCCCGAGCGATCATCAGTGACAACGGTACACATTTCTATAACCGTTCTTTTGAGGCTTTGATGAGGAAATATTCAATCACACACAAATTGTCAACTCCTTATCACCCCCAAACCAGTGGACAAGTAGAGGTCACAAACATGCAGATTAAACAAATCTTAGAAAAAACAGTTAATCATAATAGAAAAGATTAGTCTGTAAAATTATATGATGCTTTGTGGGCGTATAGAACAGCTTTCAAGGCAAATTTAGGGATGTCACCATACAGACTAGTGTTTGGAAAAGCTTGCCACCTACCGGTGGAGTTGGAGCATCGAGCAATATGGGTAATAAAACAGTTAAACTTTGACTCAGACTCGGCAGGTAGGAACAGATTACTCTAAATAAATGAGTTGGAAGAAATTCGAAATGATTCATACATAAACTCAAAAATTTATAAAGAAAAAACCAAGATTTTTCATGACAAATCAAATTTACGAAAAAATTTCTCTCCAGGATAGAAAGTTTTATTGTACAATTCAAAATTACATCTTTTTTCTGAAAAATTGAGATCAAGAAGGACAGGTCCATTTTTTGTCAAACAAGTTTTTTCGCATGGGGCTGTCAAGATAGAAAATCCTAAAAATGGTAACATTTTAAAAATAAATGGTCAATATCTAAAACCATTTTTAGAATTTTCTACGCTCGGAGAGGAAGAGGTGTTGGTTCTTCATGAACCTCATTATCTATAAAAAAATAAATATAACTATAAATAAATAAATAAATAAAAATAATGAAATAAATAAAATGAAAAAAATTAATTACAATTTTTTCTCTCTTATTTGATTTCTTCATCCTCATACTAACAGTAATTGCAGATCCTTATCATCATTGTCGACCGAACAAATATAAGTTCTTCAAGTCTTATCTAATTTACTTTGTGCATTAGCGAATTTGCATTGAGGATAATGCAAAATTTAGGTGTGGGGGTGGGAATTAGTTATTTTTTTCCTTTTATTTTACCTTTTTAGTTGCATTTTTGTTATTTTTTTCTTTTTCTAAAAAAATTATAAAAATATTGTCACTTGCCAAATTAATAGAGTTAAGTAATAATTGATCTAATTGATAGATTTTAAATTTTCTAATTATTAGTTAGTGACATACTCAAGTTCACCTTCTATGATAACTCCAAATAAAATTCTTAAGAAATAAATTTTCAACTAGTATACTTTACTTAAGTCTTACCTTAGATTTTTAATTAAAAATAATAAAATTTTTGCATGCTTAACTTAGAGTTGAAAATATTTTTTCAAGTTATCTTGATTTACACATTTTTTTCAGACTATATATACTTACATACATATATATATTAAAAAAACTAACCTTATAAAAGAAGAGTGCGAAAAATAGGCACCAATAAGTAAAAAAACTCTTAAATTCAAGGTGATTCTATCTTATAAAGCCTAAGTTGACTGAGTAATTAAGCCTAAGGAGTATTTCTATACTTAATGACATAAGCCCAATTATGTTAGGATTCATTGGCCCAAAACTCGTTAAATGGTCACTTAGAAAGCCCGTTAAAATAGAAAACAATCACCAAGAATTAGAGAGTGAAAAAAAAAATTATATACATATTTATCTATAACACTAACCATTTTTTTATATATATTGTTGTTTTGTATATATGGTCTTGAAAAATAATTTTTGATCAAGAGACTTGAAAGTTATTTAAAACAAAGAGTTAGCATGTTCTTTTCAAAACTTTTAAATTAAATCTCTAAGATTTGACTTGGTTTTGTATTGCTATAATGAAAAAGATTTTCTAAGAGATTTACATTGGAGTTATATATAAAAACGTTTTCTTGATTATTAACTAGCTTCAATTAGAGTGTCTAAATATATCAAAGAAAATTAGTTATTTACTGACTTATTTAACTTGGCAAGATGACCGAATTTTGTGGGTATATTCACTGCAAACCCTCACAAGACTACAACTCGTCCACTAGGGTAACCTAGGGGTTTAAAGGCTTGTTGTATGCGCTAAATACAACCGCGATTCCTGCGAAAGTGAGTTAGGTTTTTTTTATTTTTTTGCTAGAGGACTAGCAAAAGTTTAGGTATGGAGGTATTTGATAATCATATTTTATTATAATTTTATACTCTTATTATCTAGTTTATATGAATAAATTTATCACTAATAATTATTTTTATCTTTAATTATAGGTTAATCAAAAAATAAAAGCCTAATATCTCTTCTCTTAACAAAGCCCATTAATTAAATGAAGAACTCAAGCATGAAAGCCCAAAAGAAGAAGAAATGTCAAAGAAGCCCAAGCCCAAAGCATAAAAGAAGAAGAAGCTGCGGAATACAATTGCAGCACACTGGGCATCGATGCCCGCATCGATGTTGGTATAAATGCCATCGTCATTCTGTTACGAATCTAAGGCTGAAATTCATGGTTTTTGGATAAGATTTTAATCCAAGGGCTCTTATTCACTAATGTTTACTATAAATAGGGGTAGAGAGTGAGAGGTTAGAGGTTTGAAAAATTTTGTAACTCCATTTGGAGAGGAGGACTACTCTTAATTGAGAAGGCCTTTTAAAAATTGTAACTTTTGTTGCAATTAATAATAATAATTTTTTTCCACTTTAAATTTGTCTTTTCTCCTCTTTGTTGGATGATGAGGATGGAGATGAAAAGCAATTTGAATGTTTGTATTTCTTTTATTTTTCTCTTTTATTTCTTTTTAGTAATTTCTTTATTATTGCTTATTAGTTAGATTTACATTCATGCTTATAGTGTAGATTTATTTTCTTATCTTTTTATTTCTTTTTGCAATTTATTTTGTAGTTTAGATTTTAATTCTTTGTAGTTAGATTTATTTCTTGTTCATAGTTTAGATATTTCTTTTCTTCTTGTAATTAGTTATTTTTCTTCTTGCTTTTATTTCTTAAGATGTGAAATTAGTTCTTGTAGGAATCTTAGAATTGTATGAAACTAGTCTAATTTCCTTTATATTGTATGAATTCTTCTCTTTCACTTAAAATATTCATGTTTAGGATAATCAACTAGAAAACTAATGGTAGAAGAAGAATTTGATAATCTATGCTTATCTTAAATGGTTTGATAGGTTATGCTTATGAATTCTAGGATTACTATCTTGTTGTTGTTCTTATCATGAATAGTAATTTTAACTTAGATGATAATTTGATAGGTTATACTTTCCTTAAATGGTTTGATAGTCTATGCTTAATAAATCTAAGTTGAAATATGATAAAAAGAGAATAGTTTGTATTTTATAATTGAAATTAGCTAGTGAATTAAATTCTAGATTTCTCATATCTTAAATTGAATTCTCCATCTTGATTTTCTTGAATTTTCTTTTCATTCTTGATTTTATTTCTTTCATTCTTCTTTCTTGCCTTGTGATTTTATTTATTCTTTGATTCTTTTTTTTTGGTCAATGAAAAATTTTATTCACTCACCAATTTTGTAACTTTTATGTACAGCAAGCTACTCAAAAGTAGAGATATCAACTATACAGACTTTTTTTCCTGAAAATATGTAACTCAAGAAAACTTTAAAGCAGCTACAGTGTGAGGAGCCACTGTTTGTCTTCAGCAGGTAATGGATAGTTGAGGGATATAGTCAGTATATCCACTTTAATTTTCCTAATCAGCTGATCAATATACCTGACTTTTCCTTTGAAAATTCTATCATTTCTCTCACTCCAAATATTGTAGATACTAACCGAAAGAGCCAATCTCTTGATTCTTTGTGTGGTGCCTTTTCCCCTTAACCTGGAAATGTACCAATCCAAGAGTCTATGCCGGTCTGCCGATTTCCATTTAAACTGCAACCAATCCATAATACTATTCCAAACTCTGTTAGAAAAGCTGCAGTCAAAAAATAAGTGATTTCGGTTCTCTATACTAGAACCATCACACAGGCAACACAGATTATTATGTATGATCCCCCATCTGATAAGTCTATCCTGTGTTAAAAGTTTGTCTTGCACTGATAACCATGTAATGAAAGAATGTTTAGGGTAACACAGCTTCTCCCATACTGTCACATACCAATCGGCTTTTGTTGCAGTTGGGGATAGAGCAATATACAAGTCCGAGAGGTGAACCTTTGAATTTTTAGAGCATGAACTAATTTTATGCTTCAGATTTTCAACTCCCCCCCCCCCCCAGGCATTCAAGGCATTATCCCTTACCTTTAACAACTGTCTCCACATCCATGAATCACTGGATTTAGCAGTTATATGCCAAATATCTCTGTTTTTCAGATAGTTTTCATGAATCCACTTTATCCACAGAGATTCCTTATTCATATGGATGTGCCAAATAGCTCTCAATGCAGTTGCAGTGTTCCATAGAGTTGCAGAGAAGATCCCCAGCCCCCCAAGCTTTTTATCAGTGCATACATTAGTCCAATTCACAAGAGGGATTTTAAAAGCCTGATCAGATTTACCCCATAGGAAGTTTCTGCAGAGTACATCAATCTGACGAAGGACTTTAGTTGGAAGAATGTAACAGGAAGTCCAGAATATCTGAATACCCAGAATAACACTTTTTATAACTTGTAACCTACTAGCATATGACAGCTTCTTATGTAACCATGTCTGAAACTGGCCTGATATTTTCACAAACAGAGAGCTACAATCCATGTATGACATTCTTTTACATATAAGTGGCAAGCCAAGATATCTGATAGGAAAATTCCCCTCAGGAAACCCCAAACAGTCTCTGATAGTGCCCTTTATAGATTCATCAACTCCACCATAAAAAATAGATCATTTTGAAGGATTTGCTTCTAGACCAGATTTAGCACCAAATTCCTTGACACATTCATATATTTTTTGCACTGAATAAGAATCTCCTTTGGTAAACAAAAGTAAATCATCAGCAAAAATTAGATGGGAGATATTGAGCTTCTTACATTTAGGATGATATTTAAAGTTTCTGTCATTTTTCAACAAATCAATGCTCCTGGAGAGATACTCCATCCCAAGAATGAACAGGTAGGGGGAGAGGGGGTCACCCTGCCTTAACCCTCTTTGATTCTTATTTCTTTTCTCTAAAATTCAATTTATTGTTACTTGCATATATTCACAACAATCACTCTCACTCATCATAACTCTCACACTTATTCTTTAATCCTATTTTGTCACGCACACAATATAAGAACCAACTCTAATAATCTCTTAAAATCACCTTCCTCGTGGGATCGATAAGTTTTTATACTATAACTTGATCAATTGTGCACTTGCAATTTTGGTACATAATTATGCCGCATCATTGTTTAAAAGAGTGTTTAAGTTTGTTTGTGAAGAGAATTTCACAAGAGTTTGAGGAGATCATCAATCTTGTTTGGGCTTCAATCTACATCCCTCCACTTTTATTTTAGAGAAGTTTTCTTAAACTCTTTATCTAGCTTGTTTATGCTTAATTTGCCATATTTATTTTGCTAGATTAAATTGAGTTTAGACTTGTTTTGATTTATCTCTTTGTTCACACACAACCATTGAGTTTATTGTATTTACATTCATAGTATAATTTGGGTTGTGGGTTTGTGACATAGAGTGTGAGCTTAATTGAGTTTTCGTCTATTGTAGAGAACAAATCATTTGTTACATTGTGAGATTGTAAAGTTTTCGGTTAGCTAAAAAACCGAGTGTGAGGTGTAAACGTTATTCGGGTGAGCGTAGAAAACCCGGTTGTGGAGATCTACTCGAGGTGAGGAGCGGAGACGTAGGTCGTAGGGACCAAACTCCGTGAACAATTGTGAACGTTGATTGATGAGTGTTGAAAACCGATATTGTGTGGTGTAAACGTTATTCGGGTGAGCATAGAAAACTCGGTTGTGATAGTGGATTTCTCCCCGAGAGTGGGGAGCGGAGACGTAGGATAGAAGGTCCGAAGTCCGTGATCATATTGTGTGTTTGCATTGCTTATATTGCCCTATCACAATTGTATCTTTAGTTTAGATTATTTTTTCTTGTGTTGTTTATATATCCTTGTATATATTTCACCATATAGGATATATCTCTTGGTTCATATTGCATATTCTTGCTCATAACATTTTGTATATCTATCTTGTAAGAATAATTTCTTAATAAGTTTTAATTGGCATAAAATCAGATTAGATTAGCATAAGACCCTAATCACCCCCCTCTAGGGTCTAACAAACACAAGAGAAGAACCTATTATAGGAAATATGTTTTTTATAATTCATTTCCTTATTTTTTAACTAACCAAACAACCTCAAAACAAGTTTTCTTAAAAAATCACCCGCATCATCTAATAATATGGTGACAACTCATCTCATTTCATCTCCTATTATTTGATTTTCTTCTTTTTTTAGCCAACCAAACAACTATAAAACAAATTTTAAGAAATAGATTATCTATTCTTTGATTTCCTTCTTTTTTTAGCCAAAGAAACATGCCCCAAATTGTGAAGAGGAATTTTTCAAAACAGCCCAAAAAGTTTTTTATTTTTCAAAATCGATTCATTTTTATTTATTTATCAAAATCGACCCATTTTTTGCCACGTGAGCTTAATGACGTTCCTAAACAGTCGGGGTTGCCAACCCCGACTGTTTAGGACATAAAAATTTCGGGTTTAAGGGTTCTACTTGGGGTTTAACACCCTCCTAAATAGTCAGGGTTGCCAACCCCGACTGTTTAGGAACTTTATTAAGCCCACGTGACAAAAAGTGGGTCGGTTTTGATAAATAAAAAAAATCGGGTCGATTTTGAAAAATAAAAATCTCTTTGGGGCTGTTTTGAAAATTTGTTCAATTGTGAATATTAGTCGGGTTCGGGTCCTATGTATTTTAAATGATCCGAACAGGATCGTTGCAGGCAGCCCATCCCTCTCTTCTCTCTCTCTCTTTCGCGGTCTCACCTCAACGCCCTCTTCGACGATTCGATCTATTTAAAATCCTTGAAATTCGTCGTTCAATTCAAATTGGGCTTCTTAAAAACCCTAATCTCTTTTGTTTTTGACCAGTTTTGGTGTCGATTTCGAGATATGGAGCCCATGGACATCGTGGGAAAGTCAAAAGAGGATGTTTCGCTTCCTAAAGGTTCGTACTTTGTTCCCTGAAAAAAAATCGAATCTTGATTACATATTTGTCGGATGATTGAGTTATTAGGACCAACAATTACTGTTCCCTCCTTTTGATTTACACGTTTGAGCAAAACTTGTGAAATTAGGGTTTCTATCTTCTTAAAGTTGGATTCTTCTAAGATTTTATGATGTAAGCACCCGAGTTAGGATACTGTTTTTTAACTCTGGATTGTTCAATTCTTTTTTTTTAAATTTGGAGATGGTATAATTAGTACCCAGTGTTCATTAATATTTATATAGTAAGCTACTACCATGTGTTGTAATTTAGAATTGTTTTTCCTAAGTGCTGATCTTGATGTATAAAAAGCAAACATACAGAGGAGGGAACCCAAATCCTGTATAACCCACATCTGTCACCCATATAACCAATGTCGGACTAAATGGACCCTAACATACCACCATGCTTCTAATCCCGGTGCCCACCCGGGCCAGCTTTTCACTAGTCTAGTCCCGTTCAAAACACTGCAATCCCGGCGACACCCATTTGGCTTTACATTAAACTAGTCCCGGGCAAACACTGCAATACCGGCGTCACCACCCTCGCTGCCCAATTGCAACCAGAAGGTGGGGTCGGCTCTGATACCACTTGTAAGAGACCCAGGAGAACTCACCCTAAAAGCTAGCTTGTAGAGGGAGGGAACCCAAATCCCTTATAAACCCACATTTGTCAACCATATAATGTTGGACTAAATGGACCCTAACAAGAAATGATCACTTTGACATAACTCTATAAAACTATTGTCAGAAAAGTTAACGAGTATCTCCACTTGTATGCTGTATGGAAATAAAAAAAATCAATGCAGGTCATAGAATTACAAAAACTGAATAATGTTAGTAGCAAGCTATTTCATGGTTGATATAGAATCACTTAAAGATAATATAGAAAGTTCAAAAAATTAAAAAAAATAGAACTTTTAAAAATTAGATAGTAAGAGAATATATTTCAAAAGATATAATCTTGCTGTTTTGTAACTTTTGTTTACTATTTCTAGTAAACATTTCCAAAATATATAGTCTTTAAGTTTTGATATCGAGGACTAAAAGTGGTACACACACCATTGTAACTCCTGATATCAAGGTCTAAAATTGATAACAAAAACCAATTAACAATTCAGAGATTTTGAACCTCACTTCATCAATTTTACAAATTGTTGGGGTTTTTGCACAACTGAGAGTTTCTCTGAGATTTTTTAGGCCTTTTCAGATCGTTGTGGAGGAAATGAATGAATATATATGTTATTTTGCTGTGCTGCAAATTTCAACCCTGTTCTAGGATAATAATATTCCCCTCTTTCATGTCCTGAGTGGAGAAATTTGTCTTGTTTAGGAAGTTGGCTGTAGGCTAATAGGAAGAACTTAAGGTTTTATACCTTGCACGCTTCTTTAACCTTGATCTGGTTTTAGCACAAATAATACATTCTTGTGACCTGTAAATCTGAACATATGGTAATTGCAAAAGAAAGAACGTAAAGTCAAGTTCCTTCAATGATAATTATGACTCGAGGAGTACTGTATTATACGATGGGAGCCAAGCACGATATATTTACAATGGGAGTACCTTGCCATACTTATACTATTTCTGACATACTTTCTGGTGTTTATAAATCAAGCACGATGCATATACAATAGGAGTCTATCGTTTAATGTCTGTATGTTGGTTTATTGAGTATTTCTTGTGTTAATAGAATGGGGAGGGACAGTTTGTGTTATGGTATGATATGGATGTGTGTGGTATTATATTTATGAACTTATAATGAAGTCGTTGTTCTAAAAAAAGAGTTATAATGAAATTAGTAATGGAATCTTGAAGTAATAATTCTAGCAGGAGAATCAATTCCTTTTTTACAGGTTCTGATAATAATTTTACCGTGTATAGCATATTTACTTCAGCCAGGATAACAACTAATGAAAACTAAGTTTCCTAGTTTGATGGCTCCCTTAACCTTGATCTAGTTGTAGTTTAGATATTTTGTGACCCTGAAATTTGAACATGTGGCACTAGTAATAACAAAGGAAAGAACAGGAAGGTGAGGTCCTTTCCATGATTTAAAAAAAAAACACTCCAGGACTAAGGTATGCAATTATGAGGTGACCTAGAGTATATTATATGATCCTATATCTGCATAAGGTCATATATCATTTTCTTAAAATTAATTCTGAGGTCACATATTCACTTTGTAAGATACGATAGTGGTTCACCCATAAGTTATTTGCATTTATGCACTAATCTGGCGCTTCCTTTTACGATAAACATACGAGAACTTAATTTTAGCAAACATAATATATTCTTTTACTAACCCCTGAAGACATTTTTGCTGGTGCACTGATGCAATGTTCTTATTACATCTCAGCTACTATGTTTAAGATCATCAAGGAGATGTTGCCACCAGATGTCCGTGTAGCTAGAGATGCCCAGGACCTTCTTGTTGAGTGTTGTGTAGGTAAGAATGCAGGAAAAATCCTCAACTCCACGCACCCACATACACACCCATGCACACAAAATTCATTTATTAGTTGCGGTTGATCTTGTTTTGTCTAGATTAATTTTCAATTGTTTTTAGTAATTTTGAGTATGTATCCATATGTAAAAATTAGGATTTAGGATAAATTGCACATGCACTCCATGTATTATTGCCCTGATAGAACTTACGAACCCCTTGATACTTTATCACTTGACGCCCCTGATTTGTAATAGTGTTAGATCAGTTAAAGTGATTCACCTTGTTATTTATACTTGTTATTATTGTTCCATTAGTCCTTGTCTATCTTTCTTTTTTTTTCTTTATTGTAATCTCTTTTTTTTAATTCATTTTTCCTCTTGTTTCCTTTTATTCCCTTCTACTTATAGCTGAATTCGATTCTTAGACTTCAGTGTGATGTAATAATTGAGAGACTTGGATGAGAAATAGCTCGACCTTTGAATCGTTTCTTTAGATTTTGGACTGTTTTCTGAAGTGGGAATCCGCTGTTTTCTTTCTAGGAGCGTCGAATCGATAGATCATGTAATGTCTCAAGAATAATTGAGAGACTTGGATGAGAAATAGCTCGACCTTTGAATCATTTCTTTAGATTTTGGACTGTTTTCTGAAGTGGGAATCCGTTGTTTTCTCTCTAGGAGCGTCGAATCGATAGATCATGTAATGTCTCAGGAATTTGATTTCTTGAGATGTCTTGATTTCTCTGAGGGGAAAGGCTTCGGCCTATTTAGAAAAGTAATCTGTAATGGCCAAAACGAATCAATGGCCTTTAGCGGACGGCGGGTTGATCGGCCTGATGATGTCCATGCTCCATGCTTTGAATGGCCACGAGGTAACAGTTGGTTATAATTCTTCCGGAGATTAATGTAGGAAATCAACGTGGACTTGACACATATGATATCGTTTAGCATATGCTACCGTATCTGCTATTACATCGGCCAATAGTAACCTAGACGATGAATTCGGTCCTAAAGATTGAGACCTGGTTGATGAGCATCACATGCACCGTCGTGGGCTTGCTTTAATGCTTCTCGAACTACACTTAATGAAAAGCATTGATGCAAGATATTGTCAAAAGACCGTCAGTGTAACGTCCAGAATCATAGAAGAAGCGTGGAACCTTTCTTTGAATAGAGACTGCTTGCTTCAAACAATCAGGTAATATCCCATGCAAGACGTAGTCGATGATTGGAAACTGCCAATCATTATCTTCAAAATGAGTTGGCATGACACGCACTTCGTTTGCTTCAAGAATTTGCTTTAGGGAGCATAATTAATGGCTAGCCACTGTTATGCGCCTAGTAGATTTGGGAGCCAAGCGCAAGTGTGGTTGCAAGGGATGCCAAAGCATCTGCATGGGTGTTCCCGAGGCGAGCTACATAGTTGATGTAGAAACCTTTGAAGGACTGAGCAAGCTTCGTCGCAACTTTGTAGTAGGGTATGAGGTTGTTGTAGCGGACCTTATAACTTGCTTTGTCTCGAGGGAGGGAGAATAGTGGAATCCTAATAATGAAAAAGTTGAGAGAGCATCCTGTGATGCCTCTAGGATTGGTAGAATGCCTTTGTTTAGCTTGAATCCCTTAAGCTGTTGGTAATCTTTGATGGGTTTGGTATGGTTTCCATCATAATTTAGTTCTTTAACCCAGTAAACTTTTGTTTTCATTTTGAGAAAAGTGGTCAGATGTTATCACATGCAAGTCACATGTAAGGCTATTTGGATGAGAATTAAACACCATTGTCAAATTAGGGGTTGTCAAGCCCTAGCCACCTAGTTTGAGAGTGATAAATTAGTTTAGAACAATAGTAACACAGTACAAACTATGGATTATTGGTCATACTTCATTACCAAAAACAAATTTTCTTTTCCCTGTGATGACAAATCTCATATATTACCAAATCAAGGAGCTAAACCATAATACTTGTATGTCTAATGGTTCTATTCTTATAGTTTTCAAGTTAACATATTTAGGGGGTTTCATTGCAAGACATCAGTGATTATAGGCTTATAGCAACATGATGTTTTGGTTCTCTGATTGAATTACTTAGTCTTTTTCATCTTTTTGAAGTACTTTCCTAGTGTTCTTTCTGGCACTTTTGACTTTTGAAAATCATACAAATATGGGCCTGTTTTATTAACAAATATTATATCATTATCTTTTCAAAAATATTGCTTCATTTGAATAATAAACACATGCATCCATCTTTACATGAATTCAAACGGAAGAATCTTAGCATTTCTTTTCATTGTGAATCTTACCATCGGTAGATATTCTGAGTAATACATGTTACAAGTTTTTTCTCTAGTGTTACGTTGCATATTAAGACTCATCTGATTGTATTGTGTATGCTACTGGATGAAGATGTTTGGTGACAGCTAATAAGAGGATAATATTTTGGAGTGTAGTGGATGTAATTCCATTCTTATGGCATTTGCTTTTCATGATCATCAATTTAATGCTGATGTGACTTGTTAATGCAAGTAGATGTATTTTATAAAATATGACTATAAAAAATATCTATCATGAAATTAGATGATCCATTTAGTACCCTGTATTCTAGTGAAGTACAAGGTCCCAATTAGAAAAGTATTAGATCAAGAGAGACATATCCGGTAGGATCCACTATGCAATATTTGCTTAATCATTTATTAAACAAGTATTAAGCCCATGCTAGCACAGATTGTTTTGATTTCTTTGGTTTATATATGTTGTTTTATATGTCCTTCGAATACGTTAAGCTACATTAGTGTAATAGGAAAGATGATTAATTATATTTCCTTATAGATTATAAGTTGCTAATTATCTATTAATTAATATATTAAATGCTCATGAAGGAAGAGAAAGTAAGTACGCGTTTTTGCTATGTTATGAAAAGAAGAGAATATAGTTAGTTTTATCAGTTAAAGTAGACACTTTGAGTGGTAGGATTTTTCTTAGATAAAATAAGATCTTAAGTTTGAAATTTAAAATTAGATTGTTTAACCATCAATATCTCCTCTACAAATCTAAATAAAAATTTTGATTTAAAAAAATAAAAACATTACCCAGATTCCAATGTCCTAAGATTTTAATTGATGCTCAAATTTGGTTTGCCCCATGAAGGAGATTAGGACTTTCCTCTAATCCTAAAATCAGTAGTAGAGAGTTCTACTATCCCTTAGTATTCACAACATATAACTTTCCATGACAATTGTACCCTCCCACCTCACGCATTCCCAATACCAATGTATTATACTATTATAATATAATATGTTAAATTAGGTGGCTATTTATAATTTTAGATTTTTTGGGATATTCATAAAGTTTTAGGGTTGTTTGTAATTTTTAAAACTTTCAAGGGTGCTTGTAATGTATTCCGGTGGTCGTTTGTAAAGTTTTTGTGGGTTTATTTGTAATTTACAAAACCTTTAGGGGGATTTTTATAAATTCTCTAGGGGTGTTTGTAGGTTTGAAGATTTTCAAGGTGTTGTTTGTAAAACTTTAAGAAGTTATATATAGTGTTTTCAAATTTTCAGCACTATGTTTGCTACTTCAGTAACTTTCATGGGGTTAGTTGTAAACTTTTCATATGACTATTTGCATAATTTTTTAGGGGATATAAGTAATTTTCAAAACTTTCTAACCGTTGGTTATAAAATTTGCTAGGGTTTGTTTGAACTTCATGTAGCTATTTATAATTTTTAAATTTTTTAGAGGACTACTCGAAATTTTTGGATTTTCTAGAGATTGTTTGTAATTTGTGGATTTTAACAGGGTAGTTTATAATTTTTCAAAATTTTTTGATGCTATTTATGATTCTCTGATTTTTTAGGAGTTTATTTATAATATTTCAAGCTGAAGTGGTTGTTTGCAGCTTTCATGGGGATATTTGTAATTTTTAGATTTTTATAGGGTGTTTGTGTTATTCGAAACTTTTAAGAAGTCATTTGTAAAAGTTTTCGGGAGTTGTCTGTAATATTTCATAGTTTTCTGCAAGGTGTTTGTTATTATCCCAACTTTCATGGGGTTGTAAATTTTTTAGAAGGGCTATTTGTGAAATTTCAAGGAGATATTTGTAATTATTGAAATTTTCAAGGGGTTGGTTATAATATTTTCAAGGGGTTGTTTATAAAAATTTTAGGGGACTATTTATAATTTTTGTACTTGCTATAGGACTTTTGTAATTTTTGGATTTTCTAGGAATTATTTTTAATTTATGGATTTTAATGTGGCAGTTTATAATTTTCTAGATTTTGTGATGCTATTTATAATTTTGGATTTTTAGGGGTTTATTTGTAGTTTTTTTATCTGCTTGGGTTGTTTGCAAATTTCTGATTTTTACAGGCCTTTTTGAAATTTTAGATTTATTAGGAGGCTATTTCTAATTTTTGGATATCAGGGTTAGTTTGTTATTTTTGAACTTTTAAGGAGGTTTTTTGTAATTTTTAGATTGTGAAGAAGGTAGTTGATAATTTTCTAACTTTGAAAAACCTGTTTCTATAAAGAGGCCTTTGGTTAGAATTTTTAAATTATGGATAGTTTTAATTTGATAAAGGTGCTTAGCTAAAGAGGATTAATGGAGGTATTTGATTATTAAATTTTTTAATTATGGATTATTTTAATTTAATTAAAATTCTTTATTGAGAATAAGATTAGGCGTTAACATGTCAATTTCCGATAAGATACTTTTATGAGTAGTTCACCAATTTGAATATGAAGCAGGGATATGATTATGAATTATTTTTAATTATGGATGGTTATAAGTTGATTAAAATTACCAAATATTTGACTATTAGAATTTTTCCTCTTTTAATTATGGATAGTTTTAATTTTATGAGAATTTTTAATTAGGTGAAGATAAGATTAAGTTTTCACATGTCATCTTCTGATAGGATAGGAGAACACATGACTATCTTTTAATATGACACATTTCATGTATTTAGAAGATAAATGTCAGTTTTTTGTATCTTTAGAAGAAGCACCAAAATTTCCATTATATATAAAGGATAGATTTAAATATATGATTATGCATAGTTATAATCTAATAAGGATTATAAAATATTTGATTATTAGAATTTTCTAATTATGAGTAGTTTTAATTCGATGAGGATTTTTAGATGAATAAGAGATTAGATGTCCACGTGCATCTTTTGATAGGATAGAGGGACATGTGCGTACTTATAATATGGCACGTGTCAGTTTTTTGTGCCTTTGTGATATAACACGTCAATTTTTTGTGTCTTTAGAAGTTCCACCAATTTCTCTTTATATATAAAGGAGGGATGGAATACACTGGAAAGAGTGTGATGGTATTGGAGCTTTAGATCTCCATTCTGTCTTGGAAACCGGGCCCACTTGCCATATAAACTATTGATGTTCTGATATTTAGCTGCATGAATATGAACTGTTGAAGCGAAGCAAAGCATGTCCACAAGGATCAATCAACTTATATCAGATCACCAAGCCAACATGGGCCAGCTATTAGGAACAGAGAAAACAGAAGATGTAGACTAATTCCGTCTTTTAACAAAACCAAATAGCATCCTGGACATAGGTCGAGCAATTAGACTTCAAATATATACATTGGATACAATCTTGGAATATTTTAGAGTTCAAATTGGTTCCTAGATGAAGATCTCATAGTCAGTTCCAGATTTTGCTTGTTTATATAAGTATCTTTTTATGAAATGCTTTTACAAAAAGTGTCAGTTAAACAAGACTATTTCCAAAATGTACTGGTCAAAAGACTCAAAACTTGCACTGGTTGAAAGACTCGAAACTTGTAAGCATAGCCATTTGGTTTTACTGGCATATGAGGACTATCATTTTGTTGTTTTAACTATTCCTTAATAAGAATTAATTTCTGAAGATATGTACTTATGACGTGAACGTCCTTTAGTTCTAACCTGACATTTATTAATTTCTCCAATCATAAACTTCACTGTAGTTTATGTTATTGTTTTGCAATTTTTTAAATCTCTCTAAGCATAAACTCCATGCTTCACAAATGCTAGTATTTTGTGTTACTCTCCTCCCTTCTCCTCTTTCAGCCCATTAACTATCACCTTGCGTTTTTTTTCCTGTCAGAATTCATCAACCTTATTTCGTCAGAGTCAAATGAAGTATGTAGCCGAGAAGAAAAAAGGACAATTGCCCCTGAGCATGTTCTTAAGGCTTTGGAGGTTATGTTCAATTCCTTTTACACAACTGAGCCATATGTTCGTGTTTTGTTTTATACTTTTCGCTCGTTTTTCCCCGAATGTTATCTCTTTGCGGTTATCAGTGTTGGAGGTTATGCTCACTGCCTTTTACATAACTGAGCCATATGTTCATGTTTTGTTTTATCCTTTTCGCTCTTTTTTTTCCTTCCTGGAATGTTACGTCTTTGCAGTTATTACTGTTGAAAAGCCAACTAATTGCTAGAAAATGCTGTTCAATTTCATTTAATGATGTCAAATATTATTGCTTTGCAAAGTCACATGTATTATTTGGAGCAAGATCAAGATTAACATATAGTATGAACACCTTACAAGTTCTAATCTTCATGTTTGTGCAATGGTGTGCTTGATTAAAGTAGCATTTCATGATGCTTATTAATTTTGGTTATGATTAATTTAAGTTCACATGATATGTAGCATACTGTCTATGTAAACATTGGCATGTCTGAGTCCCTTAAGAGACCTCCCATCTGTGTACACTTGTGTGCATGTTTACAATCGTCTACCTTTATTTATTGGATGTTCTTTCTCTTACTGTCAACTATTATGGTCCTTAACTAGTACATATTTTTTTTCCTTAATACATCTTTTAACATTTCTTCAGACATGAACATGAATTCAACATTCTACATGTTTGGTAAGTGTATTCATGTCCACAAAAGTCAGATGGTGCTGTATCCTCATGAAAATTTGGGATATTTGCAATTTTGATAGACTAATAACTTGCACCTGGTTGGCAAATGAGATTTGTCTACATCGACAGTCAGAGGTTTACATGAAATGAATTATTTTATAGGGTTATTTTGATATTAGCCCCAAAATCTTTAATATTTTGATATGAGCCTCCAAATCTTATAGTATGTTAAAATAAGCCCCCCTAGTTAAAATTTGGTTGATATAGGGGGAGCATTCTGTTTACTTTTAACTTTTTTGGTGATTTGCCATTTACGTCTCTCTCACACTAACCTAAAAACTCATTAACCACTTATATCCATTAAGCTCCTCATATCCGTTTGGGCGTCAAATTGTTTATGTTAGAGAGTTAATTGTATGAGTGGGGGGATATTTGGAGGGGTTTAGGGTTCCTAATCTTCTTTGATGACTGATTAATCTGAGGGAAGCATGTCCCGACACAAGTAACAAACGTTAGAGGGCTGGAGGGGATTTCCTCTAGTGTGCCCTCTGACATTCAAGTTAGTGAAAGATAAAGCAACTGTTAGAGTGCAAAATATCATTCCAGGTTTGATCCAATGTACCTTGATGCAGAATACCATGACGAATATCATTCATGGGGGCACATTGGTAATTCTACCTAATAGGTGGAGTCAGCGATCAACCTCCACTTTACATGCGTCGGTGATCGGTTGGGTAAGTGTAAAAGGATGCCAGACTAACATTTAATGCGACAGTAACAGAATAGCTGAAGTATAGGCGATGTCTGATGAGTCGTTATGACTTTGGCTCGAAGAGTCATTATGACTATGACCATACATTTAATGCAATGGAACCCTAACGCTAAATCTTTTCCACTTCATCTTCTCCAAAGTCTTCCCTAACGACTATATTCAGCTCTCATCCTAAATTTGCAATGGATATGTTCTCGTTCGGGAAGACGTTGGAGAAGATCAAGTGGAAAATAGTTGAGTTAGGGTTTTACTAAACAGATTCGGAGAACTTAACGAACGATATAAGGTAAAGTGGTTAATAGGGCCGGGCTTGTATGAGAGGGTTTATTTCAACATACTAATAAGATAGGGGGGCTTGAGATCAATTTCAATGATTTATGACAAGGTTTTAAATGTCAGCTAACATGTCCGACATGTCGGTTTGAGGGCTTGAGCGACACGACACGGGCGTTTTCAACTCTATGTTGGTTTTTAGGGCCAAATTGAAAATATCGGGGTCATATCGGGCATATCGGCCAATTTTTTGAAAAATCAGCCGATATGGCCTTTTTTTAGATTTTTTTTTGTTATCGGGTTTGTGTTTAGTGATAAAAATCCAAACCCGTTTGACCTATTCTCATGTTTAAAGGTTTCTTAAGAACCTGATAGAAAGAAAAGAAAAAAATTAAGGCTACAGCGGACTTGGGAACTGATCACTCCTTTCGTGAACGACAACGTCATTCCCCCACCTCCATCTCGGACCCCCGTCGTCCATCTCCCGTTGCACCTCGAAATCTGAACCCCATCCGAACCTAAGGGTGGCAGGGTATCCCGTTGTTGGGATAAAGGGAAGAGGGTGGTCAGTAATTCATCCGAAGGACCCCGAGCAAACGAAGAAGAGCCCCGACACTGCCTCCCTGCGACGTCGGAATCCACCCATTGCTGGCGCCGCCTCTAGAATTTATAAAGTATGCTTATATTGAATTTAGGATTGCTTATATTACATTTAGGATATGATATTATACATATGCGCACCACCCGATATGGCAATCCGATATTTAGTCCATGTCCCCCGATATATCCCCGATTTCCTCTATCCAACATGGATTTCAACCGTCCGACATGAACCCGACATCCGACATTTAAAACCTTGATTTAGGGGGCTAATATCTAAATATTGAAGAATAAGGGTGCTTGAGTTCAATCTCAAAGATTTGGGGGGCTAATATTGAAGATTTGAGGCACTAATATCGAAATAACCCTATTTTATAACTTTAATGTTTATATCATTATTATGCAACTTCTGTGTAACTGGACACGCTTTTGTACATTTCATGACACACTAGTTATGAGCTTGAGCTGGGTAAGTTCTCTTGCAACTTTGACAAATTTGTATTGCGTATTTAAGGAGAAAAGGCTCAAGGGACTAGCAATTTTTGCTAGCTGTGAATGTTGTGTATTAGTTCGGTTGTCACATATAGGTGTAACATATAATATTTTTAGTGAATGTTGTGTATTAGAGCTTCTTCGGTTGTCACACATAGGTGTAACATATAATATTTCTAGAGATCCCAAATACATAGACAACATATTTAAGGACCTGAACCATTGTTCAGTGAGCTGTTAGTATATTCATTACCCAATATGGTAATAATCTCGTCAACTAGGTGGAGATTTATCCTCATGTTGTGTTTTGGATGGTTATTTTGACTGAATCTTCTGGATGTTGGACAGTTGAATCCTATATATCTCATTATGGTGGATCAGATTGCTGACTATGACCTTGAATCGAACTATATTCTAGCCACACTGATTATTTGTGATTCCACCAGGTTCTAGGCTTTGGAGAGTACATCGAAGAGGTTTATGCAGCCTATGAACAACACAAGCTTGACACTCTGGTTTGTATTTACGAGTTCCCTCCAAGTTGTTCTCCCCGTTGTAAATTTTAAATGTAGGGTTTATTTTTTCCTACTGACCAATCGTTGGAGATAATTCAAAGACTCTTAAATTCCAAAAGTTCGAATACTGTATTACATAATAACAGATTCCAACTCTTTTTATAATGACGTGCATCTTTATTTTTGGATGTGTTTGCAATCCTCAGGATTCACCCAAGGGTGTAAAGTTTAGTGGCGCTGACATGACAGAAGAAGAAGCAGTAGCAGAGCAGCAGAGGATGTTTGCTGAGGCTCGAGCTAGAATGAATAATGGAGTTAGTAATACACAGCAACAACAGAAACAATCAGACTCTGATCCCAGTTAAGAGAGTTAAATTTACTGTTGGTGTCGTGTATAGGTATTGTAGACATGCATTGAGATCAAATCAACTAAGTATCTCTGTATGTGATGTGCTTATGGGATTGCTTTTGTGTAAAAAGAACAAGCCGGTGTTTCCTGTTCTATTTAATAAACTTTTAACGAGTAATTGAAGCACTGGTGCATACCCCTTTTTCTCTTTGAAATGCCTATCTAAAACTGTATGCGGATCAGATGTTATTGGTTTCCATTTGAGAATTTTTGACATCAAATGTCATATAGTTTATGTGACCAATAGTGCAATAATCCATCCTTGAGGGGAGAGCTGATGTTTTTCATCTGTAGCTATTGAAGGGTGGGCTCTCAAGCGGGAGGTTTGCGTGAGAGTCAAGCAAAAATTTGTTTGTGCAACAGCAGATTAGCGAAGATGATAACTTTATTCGTGGAGCGTTAAACTTAACAATATTCACTACACCCAACACTCCACAGTTGTTGTGAGGGTTAAGGCTTGTAATTTTATACTCATAACACACATGAGTGCTACATATATGGATATATAAATGTCTACCCATTTAAAATAGGTTTTATTACAGGTAGACTAATGCAAGATACACATGAGTGCTACATATATGGATATATGAATGTCTACCCATTTAAAATAGGTTTTATTACAGGTAGACTATTGCAAGATGATCGTTCGTTAAAAATCATATTATGAAGACACATTCTGCAAAAATCATATTTAGATATTAGTAGGTTTACTTATATCTATATTAGTTTTAGAATTATTTGGCATAATCTTTATTTTAAGTGAGATTTATTAGGATATGCCGTTAGGATTTTAAAAACTTTTTTGATTTGATTATGTTAGGATTTATTTCATAGTTAGAACTGAAATTTATTATATTGTTAGTTTAATTACTTTATAAATAATTTATATTCTCTTTTAGAAGGAGGCATTGATATATAAAATTCTCGAGTTAAATTCTTTGTATGCATGTGAATTGTTTGATGTTTTAGGTATGTGAGTTACCGAGGGTGTGCAGTCCAAATTTTGTCTATAATTTTAGTTTTATCCTATTATTTTCCTCTTTCCCCCTTTTTTCTTGCTTTCCTGCGGCACTAGAGACCTCAAAACAGAGCCATATACTCTGTTTCCTGCAATCAAATGTTTTCTCCAGCAACCTACAAGCAACCAGCATCCTCTTGTCTTTTCTCTTTCCTACAGACCTACTGAAAACTCTCAAATATCCTTCAAGCAGTGCATGCAAGACAATCATGGGTTGTCGATCTTGGATCAGTACACTTAATTAAAATCTTTTTTAGGTGTGATTTTATTAGGATTTGCTGTTAAGTTATTCAAAACTTTTTTGATTTGATTTTGGTAGGATTTATTTTGTGGTTAGGTTTGAGATTTAATCTATTGTTAACTTAATTTCTTTATAAATAATTTGTATCCTCTCTTTTAGAGCTGGACATTGATGAATAACCTTCTGAGATTTTGAAAAAACTTAATTTGAGTTGATACAATGTGAGTCCATTAGGGTGTGAAGCCTAAACTTTATCTATATTATGTAAGTTCTTTGTTCGAATGCATCTCCTCCGCAAATCCACTTCTTAAACCAGGTAGCTTCCTTAAGTAGGGGGGAAAGTTCACAATGAACGTTAACCTCATACTGTTCATCAGCATGAAAAATAACCCACTTTTATGTTCACTTCCACTTATGTGGATAGCCAATGTCCTCGACAAGCCCTTCGCCTCCACCACCAATCATCCTCCTCATCGACTTTTTATTCCGATCAACACTTCCGTTCCTCACTATAGACCCTCTGTAACATGAGAGTTAGACACTTACTACCCTTGAAGCCCACACAACCTCTAATTGATAAATTTCTGATTTGTTTCTCTCAGGCATCAATCTGCTGAAAACAAAATTTCTCTTCTGGCTGTACCGCATGAAATCGGAAAGCATCGCATGAAACCTTAATATACATATTGGAATGGGTACACATTGACAGATGGATCTCATGAAAATCTCTGGAACAGAAAATTACCCACCGTCTGAATAAAATACCACGTTTTAACTGGTAATACCTGCTTACTTTGACTATTGACACAGCAATAAGTAACAACAAATACTCAGGAAACAAAGAAAACATAATTTACAATTCCCATAATACATAAACTTCTTGAGTGTAACAAACTGTGAAATCACCGTCTTAGGCCTTCTTAACCTTACACCCTCCAGGAATCTCTACTTACGGAGTGGCGGTCAACCCTCCATTTCTACCCCTATTCCAGAATCTTGATCGTACATAAAAATCAAAGGAAAGAAGAGATGCAAAATGGTGTTTCTGTTCCATTTTACAACATTACAGGACTTTCCTCCCACAACCTTTTCTGCACAATCAAAACCCTCTCCTCCTTGCCCGAGGAGAGAGCATCAACTGTGGGTTCTACTTCTGATGACCATGCATCCCATCTCAAGGCTGGCAGGTACCTCTTAATGTAATCTATAACAGACACTTTGTCTCTGATGATGGCAAAGCCTTGAGGCCGCAGTATCCGATCCATCTCTATGAGCAAATCCTCAAAACCACATCCTTGCTTGTCTATCTTGGAGAATAGGAGCCAAGCATGAAGGAGATCGTAGGTGCGAGGATAAGTGGAAAATGACTCACACCTACATTGCATGTTAAGGGGATCAGCAACTCAAATCATTTAAGTCATATAACTAATCTCACAGAGATCAAGCAAGGTATATACAGTTCAAATGCCAACAGTATCATGCATTTAAGGTTATATATATATATATATATAATGACCGTATGTGCTGTTAAACAGAACTCAGTCAATTGTATGTTTTTAATATGAGGTGACTGGCGACTCTGTTAAGATATACTTCTAATGATATTTGGAGATAAGAATTTTGTATACTCCTGAACTACATGAATACGACTGAGTTAAGACCATTCTGAAGATTTTCAGAAATATGATTTTTGCATACTTTTTAACAAAATGTATACAGTTCAATGTTACATTAAACGCTGGGCGCTTCTAGGCGTCGGACTTGACGCCCAACGCTTAGTCGTCTAGGCGGGCGCCTAAGCGGTTTCTGAGCATTTTTTTCCTTTTTATTTTTTTAATTGTAATACTTGAAGATAAATATATATATACTCAATCAAAGATGCATTAATACTAAAATACCAACACTATTAACTAAATTGCTTGGTTTACCAATTACAATAGCTCTTTGTATGTTTATGCTTCTCAACTCAAATTATAAATTCATCTCAATAGTGAAAAACTCATTCTCAGCTCAAATTACTGTTAATTTATAAGTTACTGTTAAGTTTAAGTTAACAATAAACTTAAACTTAAGTTTACTGTTAACTAAAATATTATTAACTTAAGTTTACTGTTTACTTAAACTTAAGTTTACCATCAACAAAAAACTTAATATTAACTTAAACTTAAACTTAAACTTAAGTTTACTGCTAACTTACACTTCTTAAGTTTAAGTTATTGTTAACTTACACTTCTTAAGTTTAAGTTATTGTTAACTAACTTAAATGGATATTTAAGAAGTGCTCTTTACCTTGTTAGTAGTTACAGAGATTGGGGAGCTCGACAATGTTACATAAGGCGCTAGGCAGACTAGGCGTTTGAGTGAGCGCCTAGCGCCTAGATCCCTAGGCGTACGCCTAGGCAGCGCCTAGGCATTTGACTATTTTTAAATTATTTAATTATAATAATTGATAAAAATATGTATTAAGTTTACTGTTAACTTACACTTCTTAAGTTTAAGTTACAATTGTTTACTTAAAACTTAAGTTTACTGTTAACTTATACTTCTTAAATTTAAGTTACAACTGTTAACTTAAACTTAAGTTTACTTTTAACTTACACTTATTAAGTTTAAGTTACTATTGTTAACTAACTTAAATAGATATTTAAGAAGTACTCTTTACCTTGTTAGTAGTTATAGAGATTGGGGGAGCTCGACAATGTTACATAAGGCGCTAGGCAGACTAGGCGTTTGAGTGAGCGCCTAGCGCCTAGATCCCTGGGCATACGCCTAGGCAGCGCCTAGGCGTTTGACTATTTTTAAATTATTTAATTATAATAATTAATAAAAATATGTATTAAATTCATATAAATTTTTAAAAAAAGATAGCAATCTTAGTCCCGCAATAAATAATGCATACTTAGATACTAAATAGCCAAAATAATAATTAACAATGCTAGAGCCTAAGATATTTTCTTTTTTTATTTTTAATTAAAATAATTGATAGTGAATGTCAATATTATAGAAAGCTTAAATGCCGGACTGGTGTGTAGGCGGATTTCTTTCTTTATTTAAGTGGTGGTCGATGAGGTTTTGCTGAAGGTCGGAGGAGGTAGTAGAGGTGTTCATATTTGGAGGTTAATGGAGTTTAGAGGATGTATAGGCTACAACACATAAAATCACAACCAAGGCCTACAGGGTGCAATCCACGTAAGCAGACAATGCTCCTTTAAATGCTCTTAAAATCTAGGTGGGCAGCTTAAATACCGCCTAGGGGCTAGTTAGGCGGCCTAGGTACCGCCTAGGCCTAGGCGTACGCCTAAGCGGACTAGGCGGAGGTTTTTAAAAACAGTGATACAGCTAACATATTCTTTTACAACTCATCTTAAATACTGAGAAGCTTTTATAATTCAATTGTATGAAAATAACTTTTAATTTTATAATTTCATTATATGTACAAAAACATTAGCCAATTGTTATTGACAAGGTGGTGATCCATAAAGAAGATAACATCTAATCTGATATCCTGTCTACCCCTTTCATACCAGCATCTGGTTACTTTCCATTGCATGAGAATAACTCAACTAGCATGGAGGACATGACTGCAGCTTTATTATGTAATAAACTTCGGAAAAAAACTCGTCTCTACTGATGCTAAGGGTTTCTATGTATAAGAAATGAGAGAAAGTGTACATTTTATAATACAAACCCATACAAGGTTCACTGTCGTTATTGTAAGAAAGGACACATGAAGATAGATGGTTGGAACCCTGAGAAAAGCAAAGCAGAGTAAGCAAAGTTGATTGATCAAGCAGGTTTATCTACTCAAAAGAAATTTTCCATGTTGCAGGCAGCACGAATTGTTTTGATTATTCATTAATACTGGATTTTGGGGGTTCTTTTCATATCTATCCAAACAATGATTTGTTTACTAACCCGAGGCTACTAAAAGTCAAATAATTACAGAGAGTTGACCTCAGTATCAACTCTAGGATTGTTGCTCAAGAAATACATTAAATTCAAGATGTTCGACAGAGTAAAACATACAATGTTTGACATCCAACATATACTTCAACTCCAAAGACTGAAAATGCTCACCTAACATGGGGTGCTAAACAGCTAAAGGTTGGAAAGAATCTTGTATTGTCATCAAAGGAAATAAAATAGGAAGCATCAAAAAGCTTAAAGGGAACTGGATGACAGTCAAGTAGACTGAATTCACCCTGCTCCTGAAGCTAGTAGTGGGGCACTGTTCAATATGAAAATGCAGAGTGAACATGATTGACCATTGTTAGTGCTTGGGGAAGGTTCAAATCTAGACGGAGGTCGGACAGGGGCCGACATCCTTGTGGCAACCATGAGATATATTTATATCGGTTATTTGTCAAAGAAGCTTTAAAGATTGCTTTTCCATATGTACATGCTTGGTAACATCGCGAATAAGCTAGCTTTTGAGTCTCATTTAAAGAAGTTAGGATTTCCCAACCTTTAAAAAACTAGCTTATAAGGTCAATAAATAATCTAGGTTTGAAAGCAAATGACTTTTCTATCCATACTATTTTATAATTTTTAATCATAAAAGCCAAAAACTATCACACCTTAAAAGCTTCTAACAGTAAGCCACCTCCCAACACTACACCAACCGCCCCCGCGCCCCCCCCTGAAAAAACAAAACAAAACAAACCTTTGATAAACAATGAATAGACCCTTGATGCATTACAAACAAACCGCAGGACATACGAAAAAGGACTTTTAAAGAATTAAACAACTAGAAGATTCAGACTAAAATCCATGAAGATACAAATTACTAGTGTTGTAAAAATTAGCTGATTTTATTGATTTATTGCCGATATGTCGGGTTTTGGCCATGGCCAATATGATTTTTACAAAAAATTATTGCATATCATTTTTGGCTAATTTCTCCCAATATTATCGGTGTAAATCTGATAAAGCGGTCAATTTCTCCTGGGTAAAAATCGCCAGATTTTCTATAATTTGCATTCCTAGTAAACAAGACAAAAACCCTCTCTTCTCCGTACATTCAAAAAAACACCTATTGGTGGATTCCGAATTTTTTAAATTCGTCACTCCATTACTTGACTAAGTACAAGAGAAGGTAGGGTAATTGAATGTGTCTCACATCCAGTCAAATATGGGTGCTAACCTAATTATGAGATATGATGAATTGATGAGTTTGATTAGGATTAGAAAATAAGGTGTGGAACTAGTCCTGCATCAACTAGAAGACAATAGGACACGTGGTGAAGTAAGATTATGCTCAAAGTTCCATTATGGGTTTCTTCTACTGGGTCAATTGGATCTAAACCTTAGCAAACTATATCTATTTGTACATCTCTAGCACTGGAACTTGGCTAAATCTTTAAAATCTGTGAGGGATTACTATGCACTAGTTTGAATGGCTAGCAAGCCAATATAGGAGAGTTCAAACCTTTGTGATATGTGACAGCCCTTTTAAGCTGATGCATGTTGAACGTTAGTTCAAGATGCCTATGAAAATCATGTAATGATCACACGCCTCGAAGTATTTGTCATGTTGTGATGCCTAAGGAATTACCTAGTGTAGTGCTAACCAAGACCTCTTTCACCACTTCCTAAATATCCGAACATAAACTAGTTTTACTGACACAAGATACAGAACATTATTCTATGTCCCAATTTACAGTTCTTAGTTTTGGTTTTAACAGTTCTGATGATTTTTATCTTCTTTTGCAAGTTCACAAGAACAATTTAAATACAAAAATTTAGGACAAAAAAAATGAAAATCAAGATGCATAGCATCTTTAAATCATGTCTTGTTATGTGGGGATTATTATTGTTGCGATTATCTCAGGAAAATGACAGCTAATTTGTAAATACTTAAGATTCTTATGTACAATGTCAGTTTACCAGACTTAAAACAAATATAAATTAGTAAAAGATATTGCATCCATCAAAATGAATAGAACTAAGTACAGTGAATGCTTTGAAGACAATAGTATTCATTCTACAACATTCCATGCAAAACAAGGAGTTGAGTGGCATGTGCCTTTCTCCCAATAAGTGCATACAAGCCAAAGGTCATGCATAATTATTAAAAAAATTTCCCTTTTCATCTTGATCCAGTAGCAGAATACAAAAAAAAAAAAAACTCCATTTACTATGGTCTTGTCTCTGATGATTGATGCTTAAGTTTCCAGGTGTTTGGCACTAGGTGCTCGATTTACGATGGAAGAAATGTATCTAACTCAAGTTTCTTTCAGGTGAGGTTCATCTCAAATAACAGTACTCGTAATCATTTAAGGGAAGTAAACAATAGCAAGATTTGAGGATATCTCAATGCAATGTTGCATTCAGAATCTATTTTGCAGCACTCCGTCAATGAAAGAACAAGCACAGTAACTGAAATGGAAAGCATGAAGAAAAAAGTGACTGTCTGACTAGTGTTTCAGATGGCACTACCTGAATGAAATATCCACAAACAATAGTTAAAACCAGGTTTATGAGCACTATCTTCCTCATTCACAGATTGTAATGTACTGTCTGAGTTACACTCTGTAAATAAGGATAATACCACCCTATTATAAACTACAATTTGACATAGGATGCAATTTTACAGCACTGGCCGCTAGATCTTGTGCTATTCACGATCCTGCACTTTTCACAGTGATTGTCCTTTTCTACTTTAATTACTTCTAAGCCATATGAAATAACAATCACTCTTATTTATAAGTTCATTAGATACACTACATATTCAGGCAAAACGAGATATATCTGAAGAAAATAGAAACACAAAACACAAGCATGCACGAAGTGCCACACTTAAGAAACAAGAGGTAACATGTACATTATATATTCTGCTATGCTAATAGGATGTCGCTTATTAAAGAACACATAAAACCATAACAGGTGGTAGAAAAAGATGTTTCTAAAAATATCAAAGAGGCACCAAGATGTTACAATAATAGGGTATCAACAGTATAAGACAAACAAAAGCATGCGGAATAAAATAAATACATACCAATCATGGATAGTACCAATTAAACCGCGATCATAGATTATCTTCAATTTACTGGATTCATGAACAGGTATAACGTTCATCACCCAAACATCTTTGTCTGCAAGAGATGCTGCAAATCCACCAAGGTTTGCTCTCATATCCATTATATTTCTAAAAGAATTCTTCTCAATTTTGGATTTCATCTGCTTCCAGTATTGTATCACTCTCCAATGCCACACCTCCTGAAAAGGTAACTTTTTAGGTGAATAGTAAACGGAAACTAGTGTTTTATAAATGCAAATAGTACTAATGTCGCTCCTGAACTCACAGTGTCTTCCTTATATTTCTCAGAACTCATGCCAAGTTCTTCCAAACGAGGTGGTGGTGCAATCAGCCTCTGCGGCCATGGAACAAGTTCACTACCTTTTGCCCTATTAACCTCTGTTGTCAAATAAAATTATTATTCAGATTGAAAATTCCTATGAAGTATCAATGGCACTCATCCAAATTCAAAAACAAAGTAGCAATTTCAAAAAAAAAAAAAAGTTTAGCAGACTCAGAGAGCTAGAACTGCATGGGGGTGCAGCAAGGGATGGTCCTCTAGGTATGAAATTAATAATATTTAAAAGAGAACTACTACGAAAAAGAATTAGCACCAATAATCATAGTTCCTAATATATAAATATTGGACGATATTGAAGCCCAAAAAGCTAAAAGTACTTTGTCACTTATGGATTAACCCCCTCAATTCATTTCAGTTTTCAACATAGAGGAACTAAATTAGGAAACAATGAAAGTTTTTCTTTTCTTTTCTTTTCTCTCACATACTCCCAATCTAAATCAGAAAATAGAAAGGATCAATTCTTTTCTAGAACTTTTCCAATGTATTGCTAAGGAGATTACTTACTCTTGGAGTATGGTGTGATGCATGCTTCCATGGGCACATTCCAAACCGCATCAGGATCATCATCAGAACTACACAAGGGGGGGCGTGTCCCTGGATCTCTCCTCGAATAGCACCCATTACTCAAAGGTTTAATCCATATCACAGTCTGGTTCTTCTTTGATGCTATTTTCCAGCACATCCTATGAACAAGATCATTCATCGCACTCCATATCCTCCTATTTTCTTCATCATGTGCATACGCCTCAGGTGAGGAGTATACAAAATACCCTCCTGGTCTCAACACCCTATCCAACTCCAATAGAAGAATACCATCCCTCTGAAGCCAATCTATCCTACATCTAGAGCAGTGAGCCAGCTCAAATGAACGGCTCGGGTATGGAAGCCTCTTAGTCCCCAACACGCCAAGCGTCGCTGGAATCCCCCTCTCTAGTGCAAACTGTATCTGGTTCTCATGCACATCATTAGGTGCAAGCGACATAGCAATGATGTCCAGAGGCAAAAGGTAAGCACCAAAGCTTGCTACCCCACATCCTACATCAAGAACGTTCCGAATGTTTCCGCCGCTGTTGAGCTTGTTGTTCGGAAGCTTGAGCATCTGGGTTTTCCATTTAGAAGATTGCAATCACAAATCAAGCTCTGAATTACAAATTTGATGCCTCCTTAAACAAAAGAAAAGTCGATTTGTGAAATTACTGTTAGGCAATAAAAGCCCCTTTTTTTTGGTGGGTTTTTAGTTCAAAATCTGAGCTGTGTGTGCGCGTGTACGGGGCTTCATTCAGTGCCCAAACCACCCCTCACCTACGATATTGCCTCACAGCGCTGCGTCCTCATCCAAGCATTTAAGAAATAAGAAGAAGAAGAAGAAGAAGAAACGGGGTAATACCTGAGCAATGGAAACTATGTATTTGTCCGCTCCATAGTGGAAATGGGTCCCACCCCCCGGGAAATTGATCTTCTCCCCGTTGACCACCATCCACCTCTGATCAGACTTCTCATCGGCAAGGTGCGTATGGGGAATGTTGGCCTTCCACACCTCGTCCCGGCTGGCCGGCCACCTGACGGGAATCTTCGGACACGACCCAACAACACATCAAAAAGCAAACGGACTCGTAAGGTTCCAGCTCCGGCCCCAACCCCGCCCCAAATAGCAAGCAGTAAACAAGATGACGATAGGTTTGGCATAATAAACATACCTTGTACCCGGCCGGAGGAGGGACGAGGCAGTTGTATCGGCGGTTCGGGGGCGGGCAATGGCGTTCGTAGTGCTCCATCAAGGCGAGATTCAGCTTGAGCTTCAGCTGGTAGATGAGATTGCGGTCCAAGCATGGGATCAGCTCCGAGTACCTCACATCACAAACCTAAACCCCCCCGCCAAAAAAAAAAACGAAGTAAGATTTTTTAAAAAGAATAGGAAAAAAAAAAAACAAATCGAGGAGGAGGGAGGGAGGGAGGGAGCCAGGGGGGCGGAAGCAGGAGGAGTAATACGGGAAAAGAAACGGGGGAGCGAGAGTCGGCGGCGGAAGCATCGGGATCGGAATCGGCGCCGAAGGAGGATCCAGAAGCATCGTCATCGTCGCGGAGGCCGGGGCCGAAGGAGGTGCCGTAGTAGACGCAGAGGAGAGCGAGGGAGACGATGAAGCCGAGGAGGAGGTACGAGAACGCCTTGCTGCTCATCGATGGAGCCAGTCCTTCTCCCCCCTCCCCACCTCTCTTCGCCCGCCCTATTATGAAGATCCCCTGGCCCTGGGTGCTGACCGCCGCAAGCGGGTCTTCTGTCTGGACTTCTTCTTCTAATAAGGAGGGAGAGAGAGAGAGAGAGTCAAGAGGGCTTCTACTCCGTTTACCTGCCTGGATCTGTGTAGGATGTGATTTCCGGGTTGGGGTTTAACTGTTTCTGCTTCCTGGGTGGTATTTAGCTCAATCGACCACGTATGGGCTTTCGGCCCGTATGGTTTGTTTTCCTACGCAGGCCCAGAAGGAGGGCGGTCTATTCATAATCCAAGTGAGTGTAGGATTCTATCTGTAAGCCCCCCTATGGTTTCCATGATGGGTGAGAGAGAGAAAAATATACAGATGCATACGACAACTGTCATCTCCTTCCCCGATCAAATTCGTGCTTTATGCGGTAGTTGTGGGTTGATGTGCGGGGTTTCTATCCGGTTGCAAGGTGTTGTTGCCCTCCGGCAGAATAGATCCGAATCGGTAACCCTAAACTTGTTGTTTACATCCTCTAGATGCATGCTAGGGTTTATGTTGTTTCAGCTGTGCTTCGTTTATGTGGTAGATCAACTCTATCGCGTGTAGTCATATTGATCCTACATCCAATAAACTCCATCAACTGTACTAATCGCATAATGCATCATAATGTGTCTTCTATATCATTACACAAACCTTCGAGTGCACTAATCTGACAGTTTATACACACCATTAGTGCAATGGACAGGGATCGCTAGAAACTTCTAGGAAAAAGTCTCATATTATCCATTTAGGGCAAGTTTGGTTCGTTTCCTAGATTATTGGGAACCCCCATTTTCATGTGGATGGGGCATCTCCATGGTTTTCCGTAGGCTTCCTATTCTTTTGTGTTTTTTATTTGTTTTGATAAAAATCACAAAGAAAGGGAAACATTCTTGAGTTTGTAAGGACCCAAAAACAAGTTAACCACAAAACCGAAGTTCACCGTTTTGGAAGCTTTCCTCAGTTTGTTTTGGCAAAAAACATCATTAAAAAAGGACATAAGGTGAGCATAAGAAAGGTTACCTCCCAAAAAAGGAAAAAGGGGAGTGCTACACATAACGACACATGGAAATCAGGGGAGATCAGGGGAGATTTGCTCTTTTTACATCTAGGTCCCTCATTTCTTATAAATTTAACTGTTCGAAAATTTGTTACTTCTATAAATGAGTGTCCAACGACTAAGAACTTGACACATGACAACATCGTAGGAAATTTCCTACATTGTCAGCTCACCTCTCGTTTTCTCTCTCTCTCTCTCTCTCCATATATATATATATATATATATATATATATATATATATATATATATATATATATATATA